>CM053785.1:765773956-766288956 GCA_028749045.1 Cupressus sempervirens
CCTACAACATAAGTAAATAGTTAAGTTTCATGTTGTAATTTCACTTATGAGTGTAGAATAAATTTTCATTTCATTTCCTAGCTTAATTTCTATTCTAGTAATGACAAGTTAGGAGAAATAGAGAATATTCTTTGCAGACATCAATTCAAGTTTATGTTCCCTAGCCGATAGTTTAATGAGCTCAGTATGAAATTCTAGTATATTACTTGGTGTTGATCTTATGTAGACCCAATTTAAAGAGGGTGCACAATCCGTAGATACAAAGTCATTGTACTGACCAACTAGTGACTACAATTTTCACTTTCCTATTATTAGGAGTGCCTTCAAACTCAAAGAACTTCTCCATATTAAAGATCCAATCCAACACAGCATTAGTATCCAATTTTCCATCATAAGGAACAACTTGTATAGTATTCTTTGAATGTTCCCTAGAAAACACTCTCAATAATATTTCTTCATCTTGATCTTACTCAAGTTCTAGATTAGGGTTTGGTGTCATTGCTTCATCATCACTCACATCATGAAGATGTGCTCCTCTCCACTGGGTTGTCTCCACAACATCTAATCTAGCTACAATCTATCTCAACATGCCCATAATAGTAGTATGAGTATTTTCTCTACCTCAAACCATCTTTATAAATTGGTTCCTCCGAGATCATAACCCTTTACAAGTTATAGTTCAAATCCATGGATCTGCAACCCTACAACCAAATTCAACTTAGGATTCTACACAATTCAATCTCCACAAGGATGAACAAATTGGCATGTATTTTCACCTTGTTTGAATCCTAAAAATTTTTTGTGAAAATCCAACTTTCATTCTATGTAGTTAGGGTTTGGAATTTTCATGTACAAAGTATTCCCCTAGAAAACCCTAATTTCTTAATCTGTATGTGTGTTTTCATTTAAAACCCTCTTTATTTTTAAAATATATTTTGTACTTGTAAAAGATTTTAAAAATTCAAGGTGCAACCATGCAACCATGGTGATTGCTCTATCGTTGCATGGTTAAGCTCTTAATCCTTTTGTGGTGCAACAATGCGACACGGTCAAGTGCTCATTGTTCACTTGGTCATCACAATTAATCAAATGGTTATTTTAGAACCTAAATCTGTGACACAATTATCTATGAGCCAATTGTAGGATCACACAGTTAAGTATGGAGCTAGCATTTTAAGCAACGACCATGTAAAAAGGGCATTCATGCTCAATCACTACCATGTTAAGAGCACAAGGATCTAACATGTAGAAGCATATGAAAGTAGTATTTATGTTTAGTAGAAATATTATGGTTCAATGGTGTGACTGAGGTTAAGGAAACTCTATGTAGTTTCATAATGTAAATTCAAAACATTCAGCATAAAGGAGCAACCTAGCAATCTCTTTGATTGCACAGTCACGTGGCTAAGTTTAAAGTTTAACAAAAGAGTCATGATGATGCAAAATAGGTAGTTGTGCATTAGAAAATTCTTTATTGCTCAGTCACAAGGTTTGATTTGTAAAGAAAAATGTAAGCTACAAATTGGTGACATGGTTAAGAGCCTTTGAAGCAAGCATTGGTTGTGAAGTCATGTAGTATGAACATGTAATATAAAATAAAGCCATGACCTGGTGATCTCTTAGATAGGATAGTCACATGTCTAAAAATATAGTCAATGAAGGTATATGAAATTCTTGATCATGCAATCACAAGGCCTAAAGGGTAATGAAAAATAAAAGTTGTAACCTAGCAATCACGGTTAAAAGCTTGTGTAGAATTCTTTGATCGCATGATCATGATGTCAAAGAATATAGTTGATTAGATAGTTGTGAATCAAAAAAATAGTTGAGAGCTTATAAAAATTTAATGTTTTCATGGTTGCACAATTAAAGTAATAAAAGGAAATAATGGCAGTGACCAAGCGATCACTCAGACTTTTTCCCATTTCATGTGATTGCAAGCCTTAAATGTTAGTATCAGAACCAAGATGCGATGGTGTGACTAGTAGTGTTCACAATTAAATGACACATTAAATATAGTTAAATCAAAGGGTCATGACCATGCTTAAGAGATGAAGAAGTTTATGCTGTTGCTCAGTCATGCAATTAAGAGAAAGATATAAGATATAAGCCATAAAGTAGTGACCAAGACATAATGGCAGTATTCATGCAGTCGCACGATTAAAAGAACAAGGTAAATCATAGACTACAAAGTAGTGATGAAGCTATTGAAAAGGTTTCACACAATCACAAGGACAAATGAGAGTTAGAAGATAAGTCTTGCAAAGCCTCAAATAGCTCAGAGTTATCTAGTGTTCGCATGGTCGCAAGATGAGACTTAAATAGTAAAGTGATTGTTTTAACCTCATGATTACCAAAAATCATGGGCACTATCTAAAAAGCATAAAAAGGGATTTGAAACCTGGCAATACAAGCACTATAAAGCCAAATTGTGACGCTTTTCAAGTTTTTGAAAATTCTCATGCATGTTGACTTAAAGAAACTTTTAATGTTATTTCTATGCTTAACTACTATTAAAAGTGATGTAACAGATTTCCAATTACAATATTCACAAAGTTTTAGAAGAAGTGTTTGGAGAAATTAAATTCAAACAAAAATGGCATAGGAAGAGGGCAAGCTAATAGCACAAGTCAACATAGAAGGCTTTCCTTAATGTGTTGAGCAAGCCAAGGTAAAGCTAGCTGGTTTATATGTTTAGGAGTGGGTTTAATTTTTACTAGGATCATCCCATGCCTAAACAATGAACTCTCATATTTTCAAAGATACATATAGTTTTTGTATAGATGTAGTCGTGCCAAAAACTAATGGCAATGAGTTATTTTGGTATTTTTATAACAATGGGTTTGAAAATCTACCAATTTACAACCTTTGGATCAGAAACTTAGCAAAGCTGATCATGCCAGAGGTGATTGTAGATGTTAACTTGGTGAAGGAAATGATAAAGTACTCTAATCCTATAATTCTTCAGCAAATACTTCTAGTATTTTGTCTTTGGAGTGGATAAGGTGATTGGACTGGATGACATGATGAATGCTCCTAGTAATGTAAACATCATGGCCCTAGACATACAATAGTTGCATCATAATGTAGGGTATGATTAGTGACCCATATTATAAATGTGTTAGAATATATAGTCCACTGATATAACTAAGAAGAGGTTTGAATAAGTTATCCAACTATTATCACAATTATCAACCTTAAACAAACTTAACCATGTGAGTAATATAACTAAAACCACAAGAAGATACTCATACACAATAACACTGGATATGTTAACTAGGGATACCCTTGATTAGAGAGAAAACCCTGGTGGGGATGGTACCCACAAGATGATGTACTAATATAAATGTTTCTTGTTAGAGGATGGACCCTGTTAGGAGTCTATGAATACATTCAGTACATATGATTCCCTGTTAGGAGACTTTGAATCTTTTTTAGGAGATTCCAACCCTATTAGGAGTTGTGCCAATCCTATTAGGAGTTGTGGAAGATAGTTGGACCCATTGCCCAAATGGCTTCAAGGGAAAGAACAATGAACCCACTGTCCAAATGATATCTGTATTATTCCTTGCAGAATAATAGAATTCTATTGTATTGTTCCTTCCTCTTTTTTTGTCCTGACAACTAGACTTTTTCTCCTTTTGATATTGTAACCAAATCATAAATCTCACATCTAATAATCCCTTAGATTTTTTACACGCATTTAGTAAGAACTCTACTCCTTTTTAGACTTCGCATGTCATAAAATAATCACTACACTTTACAAATAAGGAAAACATCTTTCCTTATACCATATCTTCAAAATAATTCCTTGAGTCAGATTTGAGGCTTTCCCAATTAATTATAATAAGATAATTAATTAATTATAATTATAATATCACTACTGGCTCATAGTCTGTACAAAACTTCACATGTGCGATACTAGGGCTTATGCACTCACTAATGTCACCACCTAACTATCCTTTGTCACTACCTAACGATGCATCTTCTTACTACATCTCATATTTAATCTAGCAAACAAACATTAGGATCTACTTTCCCGGTACTCTATGTCTAAATTGCTCTCTGTAAATCAAGTACAAATTATATATGTCTTTGACTTAGACTTTGCACACTTAACCATGTCATCAGTGTTGAAAATAGATTGATATAAGTATCATAAATGTGTTTCAATCATTATTTTTTGACTCATGTCAAACATACTACTTGATGGTAAGACAATTGCTTATATGATTTGAGTATTATCATTTGTTTGATTTATAAAGAGGATTTGACCAAATGAGATAACAATAGCACCTAGAGGAAAGGTTGAGTTATTATATGGAAAAGGAGTACAAGGATTAGTTAAGATAGTGATATTATAGTGCATTGATAATCTACTTAAGGTTGCAAAGGATGGATACACTAATTAAGTTTAGAAGAACAACCTAAACGAAGTATGTTTTCCAAGCTTAACATTTGACATAGTAAGTGTCGAGCAAAGTTAGTGTAAGCCAAGCAAAAAATAAGTTGGAGCCAAGCAAAGTCAATTTTAGTGTAAGCCAAGTAAAGTTTAGTTGATGTCGAGCATTAGTAAACTTTAGTTCATGCTAAGTGATTTGATAGAGGATGTCGAGCAACATAGTATGTGTTGAGCATTAGAAGCAAGTTAATGTTGAATGATAGAATTATGAGAAAGATCAAGAATTTTATGAATCTAAGACAATGAGTTTGATTTCTTCGATTGTGTGAACCATGTGGAAGATAGGCTTGATGAGCTAGTGTTACAAAATTCATGGTGAATCATTTTGAGGCAAATTCAAATAGGATTGAAGGAGAAGTTTCTAGAAGGAAATGAAATAAAATGATGGGTAGATTCATTGAATCCTACCTAATCTAACCTAACCCTAAAATGGACAATGGAGGATGAATGGAAAAAAATCTTAATTCTCTATTTATAGAGATGGTTGGTCAGAAGCAAAGGTTGTCATGTGCGAGAACCTAAAGAAGACAAGGAGTCTAGGGTATTGCTTCATTTGGTGACCTAAGAGAAGAGATTGCATTGGCAAGAAAAGTAAGAAGGCTAAGGGTATAGATGCTTGAAGGTTGAACATGCTATCAGAGTTTAAGTGTGTGAAAGCCAAGCAGAATGGAGAATTGAAATAGAGATCTGTAATTTACAAGTGTGTTGTAAGTTGTTATCAGATCAAGCTTTAATGTTACTTTCTAATCATTGTACTAGTCTAGGGTAAATCCTTTGGATTAAGTTTGACCTAACGGTCATTTGTAAATATTTTAACCATGTGACATTTCAAGTGAATGATTTAAATTCCTCTAACAAGGCTCACTCCTAATAGGGTGATTGAAATCCTTTAACCAAGTCGCATTTAATAGTGTGCATTGTAACCTTTAATAGAGTTGACCTTTCACAGGGCATCACTTTAGAAGAGTGAGAATGAGTAGCATGTTATTAGTGGTTTTTCCCAAATTGGGTTTCCATGTTAAATCATTGTATCAAATTTTTTATTGAATCTATTATGTTTCATGTTTACATTTATGCAAAGTTAATTTGACAATAACCAAGAAGTTTAAGTGATTTTATGATCTAATGGATGCATGCATGATGAAAATGTTTTATGGATATGGGTTCTCTAAGATATGAAAAGTTTTAATTGTACATTTAAACCTTGGATAATGATTCACCCCTCCCTCTCTTGGTTATTCTAAAGAATTCCAACAATTAGGACATTGTACCGAACATGTCCATAACTATACATCACCAAACAATCAAACCATCATCTATACCACTAAGATCTATGTCTCCTACTTAGCCAGTCTTTATAGAAACCATGTTAAGTTGACATTAATGACAAGCACAATCATGAATGCAACATTTCAATACTCTCCAATTCTTAGAATACTCCCCCAATGTAGTATCAGTAGCATTCATGCTAACAATCTCCCCCTTTTGCATTGATGGAAATATAGATGAAAAAACCATCTAAGTTCTAAGAAAACCAAATAGTATTCTATTGTTGTTGTTGACCAACATCAATTATCTACACACTAAAAAGAATCTCTAAACAATACGTACACAATAGGTGCATACTCATTCTTCTTAGACATCAATTGTTTACTTCACACTAAATAATTCACAATACATCAGATGCATATTCTTGCTTCCTTTCATGAATCTTTCTAAATCTCTCTAAAGAGATATCTCTCCCCCATTTTTAGGAGATACTCTCTCCCATACCTTAGGAGAAGTTTTTTTTCATGCACTATACTCTCCCTCATTGACATCAATGTCAAGGACCTCAATCTCAATGTTACTTCATACCAATTGCTAGATACCATTTTCTAATATGGTGCTCTAAGTCTTCAACCAGCTTGAGTGTCCAAAGACACTATTCAAAGCCTAATACCAAGAGTCCTCAATAACTCTACTTACCAAAAATACTCCCTCATATGGGAAGCATCAACATCTAGTCAAGGCTAGCAATAGCTCTTTATACCACTAGACTGATGTACTCTTTGTGTCATCTCCTCAGAAGCAAGTAGGGGCATGACCCTAAATATACATCTTCAGTACTCAAATGTATCTTTAGGCAAAGGCTTCATAAAGATATCTAGTATTTGATATTTATTACTCACATACTCCAATCTAATCTCATTTTCTCTTACTTTCTCTCTTAGAAAATGATAATAGATATATGCTTAGTTTTAGAATGAAATACAGGATTCTTAGACATACTCACTATACTTGTGTTATCACAGTAAATGATAACAGGTTCTTCAAACTCAATTCTAGTATCCTTCAGCATTTTCTTCATCCACATAACTTGATTATAGTTATTTGTTGTTGCAACATACTCTGCCTTAGCAATACTCAGTGAAATACAATCTTGCTTCTTGCTTAACCGAGAAACCAATATTCCTCCAAGAAAGAATTCTCCACCATAGGTGTTCTTTCTATCATCCAGACTGCCTGCCCAATCTACATCAGTATATGCACATAGAGTGAAATCACTTGATTTGTCATAATTCCATAGTCAGATGTCCCTTTCAAATTTCTAAATATTCTCTTCACTATTGCAAAATGATACTCCTTAGGATTAGCTTGAAATCTAGCTATAATCCCAACTGCATTTTCTATATTTGGTCTGGTGTGAGTCAGATACTACAATCCTCCAATCATGGATCTGTACTTCTTCTGCTCTACTGCAAGTGTTTCATCTTTACTAGATAACTTGTGACCAGTTATCATAGGTGTACCAATAGGTTTACAACTTTCCAAACGAAACCTTTTCAAAAAATCATTCAATTACTTAGCTTGTGAAATGAAAATACCATCATTGTTCTGTACAATCTATAATTCTATGAAAAAAATCATTTCTCTTATCATGCTCATTTCAAACTCATTCATCTCTTCAAAAAACTTATCACTTACTTCATCATTACCTCCAAAAATGGTGTCATCAACAAAAATCATATAATACCTTTCACCATAGAATCCTCTTGTTCTAAAGGGACCACTCAGATTTGTGTGAACGATCTCTAGCTTTTATGTGGTAGTGAACTTCTTGCTAGAAAATGATACTTTCTTATGCTTATCCAAAATACATTCTTTACGCACAACCTTAGTAGGCTTAGAAATCTTAGGCAAGTCTCTGATACAAAAGTGCTACTAACCTTCACAATATTATCAAATTTTATGTGATAGAATCTTCTATGCTTCAACCAACTGTTATCCACTTTAGCTACCAAACATGTTATTTTAGTAGGATTTAATTAAAATACATTACCTCTAGATTTAATTAAAATAAATTACCTTGATTTAGCAAAACCTAAAGAATAGGAAACCATCCTTGGTTTTTTTGAAGTTGGGTCCAAATGATTTGCACATATAATTGCTAATAGGAATTGGCTATTCCTTAAGTTGTATGAGTATTACCAAGTTGGTATTGAGCATTTTGTTGTTTAGTAGTTTCAAACGCCAACAAAATGGTGACTCTACTAGGGAACACTTAGTATTGTCATAAATTAGTGTGTTACTTAAGATTTGTGTCTCCCTTGGGTAAAGTTTGAGGTAAGCATTTTATGAAAAAGTTTTCCTGTGAATTTAGACTTCATATACATTGTGCCTAAAATTGTCAGTAAAGCATTAGTCATTTGTTTAGTAATTTTTCCCATTCTAATAGGGTGGGTGGCAACACAAAAGGTTTAACCAGTGTCAGTACTTGAAATTTTGTTGTCTCAAATAATGACAAATAAGAAAAATACACGAGCTAATGTGAAGCAAAACCCAAGAATCAAGTTACAAACTAATCTCCCTCCTAGGAGAAGATAGAATTGGGCTGTAAAAGGAGATCAGATGCAGAAAGGAAATCATGCCCAAGAGCAAATGGTAAGGAAAGATAATGTCTACCATTCTATTGTGGAAAAGGAACCTCTCTCCATGGGTCCTAGATCTCACCCAGGTTTATCTGATGATGATTTTTATAATAATCCCAAAGACGATATGTCAAGAAAAAATTGTACAACCACATCCACTTAGTTTGGGTGATAGGAATAGCAGTAATCTTTTCCAACATAGTACAAATCCTTTCATGTCAAATTATTCTCTTAAAAAGGTGAGACCAAAATATTTAGAACTTGAAAGCTTCAATGATGAGAAAACTACCAGTTCTGAGTTTACAGTCCCTTACCCTGATGAGAACTAGATCCTGAGAGTTCAGCTTGCTGAGGAAGAAGCCATTGATAGGAGGTTTCAAAAGGAAAGAGAAGAAATGATCATGAAAGCCTATGAAGAAAAACAAGAATTACTTAGGCGAATTGCTGCTTTAAAAATGAAAAATGAGATAGCAGCTAGTGCTTGGCAGCCTGAAATTATGGGTCAAGTTGAATAACTCAAATTACAAGAGCAAAAGTTGATAAAGAACCAAGATACAAACCAAGAGGGTCCTATGATAGAATAGATCAAGAGCTATAAGACCTTAGAGGCTAAAAGGGATGTGGGATGTGCTTTTAATATTCAAGATAAAAGAAAACAAAAGGAAGTTGGTATTAAGATCAATGAACCAGCAAAAGTTGTCCAGATTTGTGATTCCATGTCACCTTCTAATATTGAGTTGGAAAAGAGAAGAAAAGAAAGAGATGCTTTGGCTAAGAAATTGGAGATTGCAAAAAGTGAGGTTGCTATAGCTGAGATGAACAACAAGATCAAATTCCTAGAAATTGCTAAGAAGCAATCTACAACTATGCCTAAAGGTAATATCGATGGTGAATTTGATAATGTAGATCAAAATGCCACTCATGTACCTGTTTCTTTCTTGTCTTCTTTTTCACATAAAGTAGATCTGAATAAGCCTGTTGGTGATGCTAGTACTAGTAATACCATTGATAATGTTAAGAGAAATGTTCCCTATCCATCCTAAGATTGATTTGCAAAGAAGACCTATCCAATTAGAGGGTTATAAGCAAATATGTTTTGATGGAATCCCTAGTTTTCCTAACCCCATCCCACAAGAAATGAGGAAAAGGTTGCCTAAATTTGTTGGGAACAATGTTGTTACATGTCAGGATCACTTCAGAAGTTTCTTGGATATGATGAGTGATTATGAGGTTGAAGCTGAAGATGTTATAATGAAGTTGTTTGTTCAGTCACTAACTAAAGATGCTAGAGAATGGTTCAAAAGACTTCCTAAATTATCTATTATTGATTGGAAGGATATTAAATATTGTTTCAAGGAACAATATGGTGACAAGCTAAATTAGAGTTATATTTTGAGTGAATTCAATAATATCAAGAGATTGCCCAATGAGTCTATCACTGAGTTCAATAATAGATTTCAGAAGAGAATGTACAAGTTAATGCAAACCATGTGAGTTGATGATAAGGTATGCCTCATCACTTATTTGAATGCTTTTGATGGTAAAATAGCATATTAGCTTAGGGATAAGGAACCCAGGACTTTAAGAGAAGCCCTTAGGATTGCTATTAACATTGAAAATAATTTGAGAATCTCAAGCAGATTAGAAAGTAAAAGGTATGACCCTAGATTGTTTGGTAACAAGGGAAATAGAAAGGAAGATCATAAAACTGTAGGTGGGAAGAAACAAGAGTCTAGTGAGATAAGTCAAGTTCTCAATGTTATAAAGAATTTAAGTCTTCCTTAGGTAAAGAATGATAGGAATCCCACTGACAATAGGATCCCTTACCAATCTAACTTCAATAGACAGAATAGGTTACAGAATTTCCCCTATACCACTACTTGGAAAGATGGTCAACCTAATGTTCCTCCCCCTAAGAGTAATAATAATAAGGTGACTCATGATCCTCTATCAAAAAATTCTGTAAATATGGTGGATGATCCTAAATCTACTATTGAACCTACATTGTGTTTTGCATGTCCGTTACCCCATTCTCCTAAATCTTCTGCAATAGCATTGTCATTTCCAGGAAATCAAACTGTAGTAGAAAAATGTCATGAGCAAGAAGAAAACAATGATGATGTAGGGTGTAACATGTTTGAATCACATTATTCTGACAATGAAGATTATGAAAGAGATGTCTATGACCAAAGACAGTTTTAGAGTGTCATACAAGAACAAGTATTTTTTGATGAAAGTGATATTGAAGACAATGTGTGTAACATGGTAGGTTCAAAAGAATAAGTAACATTAAGAAAACCTTCTAGGGAAGAGATTGATCAAATTACTTCTAGTATGGTAGCCTAGGTTCATACTAGAAGTATGGCTCAAAGAGATGAGAAGGACAAGGTAGCTAGTATCTTCATAAAAGGAATTGGTCATAAGAAAAATGAAATTGTGAAGCCTAAAGAAACCCTATTGTGAAGGCTAAATTCACAAATCAAAAGTGGGAACTAAAAAAGGGGGGTAATCCTAAGGGTTTGGAGTTTTCAAATGATATCCCCAAGAAAATGGATGAGGAGGTGTCAAAGATTATCACTAAACAAGACAAGAGTCATCAAAATGCTCTATATATTTTGGATAAACATGGTGAGAAAAGGAATATGAATAGTGGTAACCTTTCTGATTCTCCTATAGATATGCTTGTTGTTTTATCTCAGATTACTGTTAAGGTTCCTTTTTCTAAACTGCTAAAAATCCCTAAACACAGAAATAAATCCATAGCATGGCTGGAAAATACTAATGTAAGGGTTAGTCAAGATTGTAATGAGAATCATGGTCCCAAAGAAGAGGACAAAGAAAAAGTGAAAGAAAAGGAAAATAAGGTAGTTGTGTCTCAAATTCCTCAAATGTTTTTGTATAGCTCTGTCAATGAATGTTTAGGAAGTGTTGAGCCATTCTTCTTGAGTATCCTAGTGAATGGTAAAATGTTAAAGAACTGTATGATTGATTCTGGTGCTTCCAATACTATCATGCCTTTTGAAATAATGAAAGAATTAGGCTTGAAAGTTGATACTACTCAAGGAAGATGTTGTGCCATGGATAAAAGAGAAGTTACAGTCATAGGCACTATTAATGCCTTACCTTATAGATTGATAGCCTGTCCAGACAAAGAATTTACTATGAGTGTATTAGTTGTTGACATCCCACCTCAGTATGGTACGTTATTATCTAGAAAATGGAGTCCTGCCATGGGAGGAAGTTTGCAATGTGATTTGTCATTTGCTACTTTTAACATTGATGGGAATTTGGTAAAGATAAGTAGGGATCCAAAGAGCATATACATGATAGTAGAAGAGATTGAGGATGATATGACCAACTTTGTGGATACAGATCTAAATGCATTCAGAGCAGAGGTTCTAACTTTGAAGAAAGGCAAGCATAAATCTTAGATGGAAGTGGAAGCTAATACAAAGATAGATAAAGGTGATTTGTGGGCCATGTTCTTTGATGGTGCTTATTGCAAAGATGGAGCGGGTGCAGGTATTTTGTTGATCTCTCCTGCTGGGATAACATACAAATTTTCATTTACATTGAATTTCCCCTGTACTAATAACATAGCTGAGTATGAGGCCTTTTTATTAGGACTTAGACTAGCTCATAAGCATGGGATAAAATGTTTACATGTTATAGGAGACTCTAAATTGGTTGTATCCCAGGTCAGAAATGCTTGTGTCCAAAAATAATAGGTTAAAACAATATAGAAATGCGGTATGGGACATGATGGAATGTTTTGATGCATTTGGGATAGTTTGGAAGGGTAGAAGTTACAATAAGATGGTAGATTTGTTAGCAAATATAGTAGTAAAACCTAATGATATTACATTTTCTAGTATATCTAAAATTGAGACTCAAACTAGACCCTCATCCCTGATAATGTCCACAATTGGCAAGTATTTGAAGATGATAAAGACGTTATGAGATTTTTGAATTGTGAAAATATGTTATTAGGACAAGAAATTGATTGTGCAGCTTATGTGGAAAATATAAATGAAAATGATACTATTCTTGGGCAGGAAGTTGTGCAATTAAAGACTAACAAGATCCCAAAGGGTTTAGTTGTCTTAGAAATAGTCTTTGATAACCAAGACAGGGCACATATGGATACTAATGAATATAGTGCTAAGGACCTTGAGGAGGTAAATTTAAGAACTTCAGAGGTGCCAAAGAAGGTATATATTGGCAAGAAGTTATCCCCTAGAAGAAAGCAAGGTCTAGTTGATTTGTTAAGAAAATATAGGCATGTGTTTGTGTGGTCATATGATAACCTAAAGGCTTATAAAGAGGATCTATTTCAGCATGAAATTCCTTTGAAAGCAGATGCTAAGCCTTTTAGACAAAAACAAAGGCCAATAAATCCAACATTGGCTCCCAAAATGCAAGAAGAATTAATCAAGCTAAGGGATGCAGGGATTATAAAGCATATTAGACATTCTTCTTGGGTGTCCAACTTGGTTCCTGTTAGGAATAAAAATGGAGATATAAGGTTATGTGTTGATTTTAGGAATCTAAATATATCTTCATTAAAAGATAATTATGAATTACCAAACATGGAGGCCATGTTACAAAAGGTCACTATTTTAGAGCTCATGTCTATGATGGATGGATTTGCAGGTTACAACCAAGTGGTTGTTAAGGAATCAGAACAATTCAAGACTACTTTTACCACTCCATGGGGTACTTATATGTATGTCAAGATACCTTTTGGGCTTACTAATTCTAGGGCTACTTCTCAACATGCAATGGATGTGGCATTTGCTGATATTATTGATAAATTTTTAGCTATGTATCAGGATGATTTAACTAGTTACTCTAAAGATGAAAATGATCATTACATGCATCTAGAGAAAGTATTTATTAGAGCCCTTAAGTATGGTATTTCTTTGAATCCCAGAAAGTGTCATTTTGGTGTCACAGAAGGAAAGTTATTAGGACACCTGGTTGGTAAACATGGAGTGAGGATTGATCTTGAAACGATAGAAACAATAGGCAAGATTCATAAACCTAAGAGTGTTAAGGGAATTCAGTCATTTTTTGGACAAATTAACTTTCTTAGGAGATTTGTCACTAATTTTGCAAAAATTAGTAGACCTATATCAAGAATGCTCAAGAAAGGATCTGAGATAAGGTGGGATGGTGAACCTAGTATTGCATTCCACAAGATTAAGCAAGCTATTAAGCATGCCCCTATTCTCAGAGCCCCAAATTATGACAAGCCAATGCACATATTTTCTTTTGCCTCATTTCATATCATTGCTACAATATTGTTACAAAAAAATGAAGAAGGTTATGAACAGCCCATTGCATTTTTTAGAAAGTCATTGTAGGCAGTAGCACTAAAATATGATATAACTGAGAAGCAGGCATATGCACTAGTAAAAGGGGTAAAGGCTTCTAGATGTTATTTAATGGGAACTACTATTGTTGCATTTGTTCCTACTGCTATTGTAAAAGATATTTTTTCACAACAAGAGGTATCTGGTAGAAGATGTAGATGGATCAACAGAATACAGGAATTCAATATTGATATTTAGATCACTAAATTGGTTAGGTGTCAAGGTTTGGCCAAATTAATGGCAGAAGCCAATTTAGAGGCAAACCAAGTCAACCAATTGGATGATAGTTGTAGAGAAAATCCTTATGATATGGATAATTCTAACTAGTACAAGGATGTGATCTATTATTTGTAAAACATGAAATCTCCATTAGGGCTAATAGAAAACCAGAAAAGATCCCTTAAATTGCAGGCTATAAGATATGTTATAGTTCAAGGTCAATTGTGATGGAGAAATATAGAGGAAATTCTCTTGAAGTGTGTAGATGAAATTGAGTCCAAGAGGATTTTAAAGGATATGCATGAAGGTGTATGTGGTGGTCATTATATGGCTAAGACTACTACTCATAAAATTCTTAGGGCTAGCTTTTGGTGGCCAACACTTTTCAAAGATGCTCATGAATTTATGAAAATATGTGATACTTGCTAGAGATTTGGTGGAAAGTTGAAATTTTTTGGGAATTTACCATTAAGACCTATTGAAGTGCAAGCACCATTTCAATAATGGGGAATAGATTTTATAGGTGAAATTACAAAAAAATCTAGTGGTGGGCATTCTTGGATCTTAGTAGCTACTAATTACTTTACCAAGTGGGTTGAGGCAATCCCTACTAAGAATGCAAGTAAAGTGGTTATTAATTTCATTCGAAATAACATTGTGACTAGATTTGGATGCCCATAGAAAATTATGACTAATAATGCTATGTGTTTTAGGTCTGAGGAATATAAGAATTTTTGTAGCAAATATGGCATTACAGAGTATACATCCTCACCTTATCATCCCTAAGGGAATGGTCAGGCAGAATCAAGTAACAAGAGTATACTAAAGATTATCAAAAGAATTCTATGGGAAAATAGAAAGGCATGGGATTCAAAATTTCCATTAGCTTTGTGGACTGACATAGTTACTACGAAAAAGGCCATTGGATGTGCCCCATTTGATTTGGTTTATGGTATACAGGCAAGACTTCCCCAGAATAACCTAAAGGAGATGTATAAGTTTATTCAACTTTATGAAGATGATATTGTTGATGAGATGCAACTCAGAATGGATGACATCTTACAACTAGAAGAGACATAGAGAGAATCTTCTATTCAGAATGCCAAGTTACAATCACAAATGAAGTATTTATATGACAAAAGAACCACTGAGAGGAAGTTTGAAGTAGGTGACATGGTATTAATGTGGAATGCTAGAATGGAAGATAAAGGAAAGCACGATAAATTTGACCCAATTTGGTTAGGTCCATTTAGCATTTATGATACAAAAGGGGAAGATTCATATTTCTTGAGAGATCTAATTGGAGATATTCTTGAATTTCCAGTTCATTGACAATTCTTGAAGAGATACTTTTCTTAAGGTATTTGTTTTTCCATGAACATTAGTTTTAGGTTTCCTTGTGTTTTTGTACATTGTGTATATTTTGTAGATCCTTGTAAATATCCTTGTTTGTTCTAGTTCCCTATTTTGTTGATTTGTTCTATACTCTCTGAAGAAGTTGTCATTCCTATACCAAGTATGTGGTCTGCTCTCCCAAAGATTCTAAATTATTGCATAGACTCAAGTAGTCTATCATCCCCAAATAGAGCCATTGTTGGTTTAATTTTTCACAGTACAGAGAAATTTTGAAAATTTAGTGAAAAATCATTTAAGACATTGTGTCATGTAGATTAGGGTTTTTGTTCTTTGCATTTTTCAAATTCTTAGGTTGCCCTAGTTCTTGTCTTGGTCTCTATGTTGTTGGAATTCTATCAAATTCTCAAAGTTTGTCATTATAGCAATCAGTTGAAAAACCCTAAGTGTGTAAGAACCCTAATGCCTTATCTTATTTACTCTAGTTTTGAAAAACCCTCGAAAGTAATATTTCAAAAATGATTTTAAGGCATATTACTTTTACCCTAAGGTTGGGCTCATGCAAGCATGACTTCATTAAAAGTCTTATTTAAACCTTTTATTGGTCGTGCTTTGCTTGCAATTTGCTCAATTTTTTATTGAGAAATATCCTATGTGATACAGATTATGTGTGACTGTTGGTCTTGTTCAAATCAACAGGTATCACATTCCCACAATGTTGAGATGCAAGGTTTTTAAATAATGTGGGCATGCACTTTGATGACATGTAGCCCTTGCCTATTTTAAAGTCTAAGTGCGCCGCAAAGAGTGTGATTTGTCATAATATGTTAGAACCTTTTGGCAAATTTTTCAATACCTTTCATGCACGTTCTGGAATTCCTGCGATGTCATTGATTGATCTATTAATAGAAGTATCTCTTTATCACCAAGATTCATCAACCATTGATCTCATTTAGATCAAGGGCTAGCGCTTTCCCACATTTTCAAGTTGCACGAGAGATAAATAAAGCAGGGAATCAAAAATTGGACATGTAGCACAATTTGATAGCATGGGCCCATCCTTTCCATAGGGTTACATTGAAGTATCTTCAATGGCAGTTGTTAGATGAGTTGGACCAGGCGGCAATATTTTATTCATTAGTTCGACTGATGTGGTATTTTTAAGACACATGATTCTAAGACCGTTGATCTATGTGAGATCAAAGGCTAGCGCATGCCCACATTTTCAAGTTGCACGAGAGATAAATAAAGTGGGCATGTAGTATTTTGACACATAGCAAGGTGGGGTCAAGAATTTCTAGTGTGTGTTGCAGTGTGCCAAGCTATAAAATGAATGCTGATATATACTACCAGTTGTACCAATGAGGAGGTTTGACTGCCAGATAAGACCAAAGTTTTGTCAACATAGGTCCTTCAAAGATCAAGGGCTAGTGCAAGCCCACATTAAGAAACTATTGTTCA
Organism: Cupressus sempervirens; assembly: GCA_028749045.1. Lineage (NCBI taxonomy): Eukaryota > Viridiplantae > Streptophyta > Pinopsida > Cupressales > Cupressaceae > Cupressus > Cupressus sempervirens. The sequence continues at coordinate 765,790,738 of CM053785.1, forward strand.
ATAAGGAATGCAGGTATGTATCTTTGCCTGCATGTCGCAGTGGGGCCAAGATTAGGCGAAAGAACTGAGTCATGCCATGTTGTATGCCATGTATGCTTAGCTAGAAGTACTTGTGCTATGGGCATGAAAATTCTAGCAATTAATGTAGTAGTCAGATTGGTCAGAGCATGAGAGTTGAGAGGAGTCATTTCATTGGTCCAAGTGGATGATGTGACCATAAAGTGCAAAGTTTTTCACACCATTGATCTTGTCTTGATCAATGAAGGGTGCTTGCCTGCATTAAGAACTTGAAAGAAATTTAAACAAAGTGGCTATGTGCCATGTGGACATGTGTCTATGGTGATGTCACTATCCCCATCTCAGAAGGTTTATAGGATTCGAGCAGTGTCACTATTGATCTTTCCAAGATCAGCGTCTGGCACAAACCTACACTAAGGAGATGCTCATTCAATAAGGAAAGTAAGAATGTGCCAGCTTGACACATAGAGAAAATGACGTTAAATACTCATTCGCTCAAAATATGATATGGGACCCACTTGCATGGAAGTTTTCAAGAGGTGCAAACTCACATAAAGACTTCCTATTGGTCAGTGCAACTGACTAGGCCTTATTCAATTGTAAACTTGTGTGATCATTGATCTTGTCTTGATCAACAGATAGTGCTTACCCGCAATTTTAAGATGCAAGAAATTTAAGGAATGTGGGTAAGTGGTAATGTGACACATGGCCACGATCTTAAAGCTATAAAGCTCATTTCTTTTTAAATTAAAGCCATCCGATCTGGTGAAATCTACGATTAAGATTTAAATCTGGGTGCAATTTGGAGATAAAGGTTACTGAGAGTTAATAATTTGTAGAGCTCATTTGTGTGATTTCAATGCCTGAATAAAATTCATAATTTCAGCATTAATGAACCACCAAAGCACAGAAAGAGTATCAAAGCATACAAAATTTTTAGAGCTAGGGCATAGAAACTGTATCCAGCGATCCAGTGAGTTGCAGTGGAAATCATACAGAGCAAAAGTGCAAAATTTAGTGAGTAAGTACTTTGTGACTCCTCTAAATCAAGTGTCTATTGTTATACAATTTCTAGGGTTTATTCAAAATGCCTCCCTGAAAAGAATTCATGGGATAGACGGATTATCTAAAATGTTCTATACATGATGATTTTATTGAACAATTCCCTTTATCCATACATGAAATGACTAAGGGGAGGGAGATCATTCCAAAAGACTCTAGGGAAATTGTAGTGGAGGGTTTCTATGACAAAGAAAATTGGGTAAGAGATGCCCAGGTATCTATGGGAGGCCTAGAATTGTTCAAAAAATGGTTCTCAGAAAGGAATTTAGATGCCCCCATGAGCAATGTCTAGGAATTCGACATTGGAAAATTAATAGTCCCCACTATTTTCTATGATAGTGATTTGTTGGTTTACTTAGCTAAAAATTATGACCCTATTACAAATTGGGTTAAGAACCATGCTAGGGTTAAATTTTTTAGAGTTTTCCCTAAGTTAATTAGAGAGGTCTTCAACTTAAACCCTAACCATGCTGTCCATGAAAAAATTGACATGGGTAACCTCCAAGTAAGGTATGATGCCCAAAGGATATACTTGAGAACAAGGCCATTGCAAGAGCATGCTACCAAGGTGGGTACATTGTCTATAATTACTGCCAGCACACCTAAGCCACTAATGAGAAGACATTTTAATCTAAGGGCTCAAGCATTATATTTTTCTTTGTGCAAGATCTTTGGAATGGATGAAGTAGAGCATATCCCAAGCTCTATTGTTTCATTATGGCTCAGACTCTTCAATTTGGGATGAGCACTATTCTTGACTTTGGTACTTTCCTAGCACAAGAAATTCACAATGGTTTAGTGGGGATAGCCTGGGGGAAAGTAAGCAAACCTTTTTGTTGGTATTCATTGCTTATGTATATATGCTTGTACAAGGGATATACTTTCTTTTCCAAGGGTATGGAGCTGGAAATAACCAAGGATGGAGAGAGGCATCTAGTTCAACTATGGAGTGTGGATATGACATCAGATGCTAGAGATGCCAGTTTTTTTAGGTTTGATAGATAATTTACATCAAAGCTTAGACTACTTTTGAGAGGGGATAGCCCTAGAATTCCACAAGCACTATTAGAGTTGGTCAGACCTAAGGACCATGCACAAGGGCTATTGGTTAGTCATAATTGGGGGATATAATCCCTTATAATGTCTCAACAATAATAAGAGTATGTGGCTTCTTGGGCAAGCCTCATGTGTTACCTTTTCATGTGCCTTTAAAGATAGGGATAGCATAGTTATTATGGAAAATAGGCACAATTGATCAAAGGGATTTGCCTAAGAAGGGTATCTTTTTCCCAGTTGTTACTGTAGTGCATGATTTCATTTTTGTGAGGAAAGGGCGGAAACATCTCAACCGGTTCCTAGATAGATACAACATGGTAGAATCTCATGCCAGATTCATTAACCCTAAAGGATTCTATGACCTCTTAAGAGAGAGGACAAAAGTTGCCCACATGGTGCACCAAGTATACTATCCTGAGGATGTCATTAGGAATGTTTTTTCTTTACAAGAGTAGGAATTGAGAAAAGAGAAATGGATAGTATTCAATAAGAATCTAGAATTCATTAATGCTTTTGACTCCAGTTATGACCCATTGAAAGATAAGAAATATTGGGGATCCAAGATGCAAGCATTAATGAATAATTTTGTTGTGATAACTCAAACTATGAATGAGAAGAAGGCCATATATGTCAAGACTTATCTAGACATGGCTGCAGAGGTGCAAAGGAGGATAAACAATAAAAATATAGTGGCTTCTGGTCAATACACCTTGCAAAAAAGTGCAGGTTATGTAATGGTTAAAAATGTGCAACAGGCTCCTCTTCAACAAAGACCAAGGCCAGAAAGTCCATCTGTAGCCAATGCTCCAAAAAGACAAAAGTTAGAGCAAGGGTCTTCTTCTTCTCAAGCAGAACAATACTCCCTAAGCTAGTCCCCAATCCATATATATGATGAAGCATCTATGAGGGAACAATTTAGACAAATTGGTGGAGAGGGAGATGTAAATGTTACTTCCACTAATTTGGAGATTGGAGAACCACAAGAACCTCCTACACCTTCCTTGGATCTCACTGTTGTAGATTACCAAGGTAAGGAAATAGATCCTATAGTTGCTCAAGCCTTTGAGAGGTTTATTAATGATGAAAATTTATTGAAGTCTAGAGCCTTTGCTTAATTTTTGTGGAGGTTAAACATAGGCAATTTTGAAAAGACTTGTGAAAAGATAAAGGTAGAGCAACCAGACAAACTGGACTCTATTATAAAAGAAGAGGTGAAGTCTAAATTTTTGAATGATTTTGCTCAAATTACACCTGAGGCTGGAAGGCAAGTAGTAAGACAGTCAGGAGTCCTCATTTTACCAAAATGGGACATAGTGAATGCCATGGTTTTTTATTCAGTCAGGAAACAAAAGAATGTTCAATGTATCAGTCTTTTTGTTATTCACAGTTTTCTCTTTTTGTGATAGGTGTATGTAAGAATGTTTTTGAAGGACATGTTTCAATCACATTTGCCCTTTGCTTGTTGCAACTCATGTCTATATAAATGAGTTTTCAAGGCAATGTGATGGTCCGAATTCTTATGTATTTTTTGGAGTTATCAAGAAATAGTACAGTCGGTCCTATTTCATGTAGCAGTTTAGATACTTTCAAGTGTACTTTTCTCAGAGAAATATGACATAACTAGTTGAATTTTTTGGGCTTTGTTGAAATTATATTGGTTACTATATTACTCATTTCAATAAGATAATACAAAGGGGTATTTGCACCTTCATTTTGTGTCATCACTTCCTGTCTCCATTTTATGAACTTGTTTATTTTGAGGTCATTTGAGTAAGGTTCATATGGCTAAATGTAATCTAGATTGGTTGTGTATTTGTTTTATTGTTGTTTTTAATTCAATGAATTATATAAATGCTTCAATAAATCAATAGAATTCATAAGTTTATGGGAAGGATATTTTATAAGAATGAGAATGGGTGATTGCTATTGATAAATTCATTCACAAGTTGTCTGAATTAGATCTCCCACCAATAGTAAGTTTTGCCCAATGGATAAGGCACTAGTCATATAAACCATTGATAATTGAGAGTAAATCTTGCTTCTGCATGCCAAATCAATTTCAGTCAAGGTTATATTGCTGGTCAGCACTCATTTATACATTATTTTTGAGTTATAGGTAGCTGCTATTACTAGAGATTTTTTGTAAACTCAAGGAGAATTGTGACCAAATCTAATTAAAAGGGATATATATATATATATATATATATATATATATATATATATATATATATATATATATATATATATATATATATATATATATATATATATATATATATATATATATATATATATATATATATATATATATATATATATATATATATATGTATATGTGTATATATATGTGTGTGTGTGTGTGTGTGTGTGTGTGTGTGTGTGTGTGTGTGTGTGTGTGTGTGTGTGTGTGTGTGTGTGTGTGTGTGTGTGTGTGTGAATTAGAGAGTATCAACAAATGGATAAATTACATATGTGATAGGGATAGAAGATGAGAATCATAATGAAACTAAATTAAGTTTCATACAACAATATCCTAGTGAATTATCCCTAGGTACACCCACCTCGGTTTAGCAGAACCTAAAGAGTAGGAAACCATCCTTGGTTTTGTTGAAGTTGGATCCAAATGATTTGCACATATAATTGCTAATAGGAATTGGCTATTCCTTAGGTTGTATGAGTATGACCAGGTTGGTATTGAGCATTTTGTTGTTTAGTAGTTTCAAACACCAACACATCCAATAATCCCTTGGATTGCTTACATGCATTCAGTAAGCACTCTACTCCTTTTCACACTTTGTACTTCATACAATGATCACCACACTTTACAAACAAGGAAAATATCTTTCCTTTATACCATATCTTCAAAATAATTCCTTGTTTCAACCTTGAGGCTTTCCCAATTAATTAATTATAATTACAATAGCACTATCGGCTCATAGTCTATACAAAACTTCACACACACGATACTAGGACTCATGCACTCACTGATTTCACCACCTGACTATCCTCTGTCACTACCTAACTACGCATCTTTTTATTGCATCTCAGATGTATTCTAGCAAACAAACATTAGGAACTACTTTCTCAATACTTTATTTCTAAACTTCTCTCTATGAATCAAGTACAACTTTTGTATGTCTTCAACTCAAACTCTACACACTTAACCACATCATTAGGACATCGTATTGAACATGTCCAAAACTGCACATCACCAAAAAATCAAACCATTGTTCATACCTCTAAGATCTTTGTCTACTACTTAGTTGGTCTCTACAAAAACCATGCTACATTGACATCAGTGACAAACATAGTCATGAATACAACATGTCAGTACTCTCTAATGCTTAGAATACTCCCCCAATGTAGTATCATTAGCATTCATGCTAACAAAATATTATGCATAATGAGATTATTACTCCTCAAAAGGGAGAGATGGGGAATTTCAAATTCCACCACTACTTATAATTGATGCACATCATTTTATACAAGAACATAGGGCACATTAGTCCTAATTTCATTGAAGGGACAAATAAGAATGGAAAAAACTTGTTAGTGTAGCTATGAACCAAATTATGGAAAAGTTTTTATCCTTGTTCCAATGATATTGATTTCTAAAATGATTTTTTTTTCCAATTTCCAATATCTTAGCTAATATTACTAAGAGGGTTCCTAGGGCAGTTAATATGCTAATTAGACCCTCTACATTCCCTAATAAGGATAGGAGGTTAGGCCATGACTGGACAAGTTTTTTCCTTTTTGACAAATTTTCTTTAATAAGGGTTTATGGATGCCCCCAACCCCCTCATTGTTTGCCTAGATACATTCCAGAGAGAATGGGGACAATAGAATTATTTTGGAAATTAATAATGATGAACAAGGAATGCATGTTATGGAATCTAGTATGTTGAGAACATTAATAATTAGTCTAACATTCACATAATAAATAAGTAGCAACATGTATAATTAGACAAAAGGAACATTATGGAGGAAGGCAAACCAAAAATGGTAAGCTCCCTAAGTGTAGCCTTGATACTTAGATTTGCCCAATGATGAGGGATATGTGCTCATCTATGCTCAAGCTTCAAGTGGTGGGTTTTGTGGTCAAGCATGGACATGGGTGAAGGATTCAACCATGGAGGTGTGGATGTATTTTGACATGGTAAGGATGAAATAGCTATGTTGTGATGGCTAATGGAGCATTATAAGTTTGCATTAAAAGTTGATGGTTTGTGAGAGGGGAAGGGTCAAATTTATAGACTAAGGGGTAGTGAGATGGAGGGTTAGGATGTGAGGATGGAGGTTTGATAAAGGAGGGCTAGGATGCAAGGAGAGGGAAGCACATGGATTGTGCTTCTTCAAGGGGATTGGATGGTCAAAGTGGAGAATCAAAGGGAGTTATGAGAGAGTGTGGACAAGGGGTGTAAGAGGAATTTAAGGGCATTTAAGGCATGTAAGAGCCATTAATTCTATTGGATAGGAATGTAAGAGGGTGAGGGAAGACTTTTGACTTTGGCTTGGGTTAGAAAGTCTTAACACTTGCTTAAAGTTGTGCACACATTTTTTAGGGGGGTTAGGCTTAGCTTAGAAGGGGGTTAGGTGGTAAGTGGCTTAGTATTGATGGAATTGGGTTAGTTAGTTGGCTAAGTGAGGTTAGTATGGGTGAATGGGCTAGTTTAGGGTTTTGGGATTTTTTTGTTAAATGTTTTATTTAATAAATGGAGATGTGGGATTAAATTAAATAGAATTTTGTATTTATTTAATTTAATAGAGGAATAGAGATTTAATTGATAAATTGATTTTTGGTTATAATTTGATTTTATCAATTAGACTATAGTTAATTAAATAAATTAATTTACTAGGGGATGATGATTAATTAATTAAATATAAAATATTTAATCAATAATATCCTAGAAGATGACTAAATAAGATTACTTAGCATGCGATAAGATTTAGGTGTCTACATTTTGCCCCTCTTTGATATGGTGTTGGGACAACACTATTTCAAAGAAGTTTAAATATAAATGACTCGAAGAAGATTTGTTTAAAGAAATAGAGTTGCCTTAGTCTTGAGTAGAAGAGGAGAGACTAGATTGTGTGATGCCCCCTCAAGAAGGTGGTGAGGAGAGAAGACGAAGCTCGGTGACTACTTGAAAAGGTACAAGAATTCAGGAGGAGCAAGAAGATGTAGAAGGATTAAAAGAGTGTGAAAATGGAAATAGAATTGCCAAAAGAGCATGGTCAAAAGAATTAGGGAGCCTAGAGGGGTAAAAGAGAGAAATAGGGCACCATAGGGGGCCTATAAGAGGGTCCAAAAGGGCCTAGAAAGAATTATCTACTCTCATATTGACGTTGACATATTGTGATTTGGAGCTCTGAGTTGGAGTACATGATGGTTGTGCATGGATGACCAGAGCATCAGGCGGATGTGGTATAGTGAATGTGGGCACAGTGGACACCAGATCAATCAGTAGGTGCTAAAAACCTAGCTTTGTAATTTTTTATGTTCATGTTTTAGCGTTCCCAAAAATTTGAAAAGGCATTCCTATTAGGGTTTGACAAATCTAGAACACTATAAGAATAAATAGTTATATGTATAAATAATAGAAGAAAACATAAAGAATAGAGATAATACACATATTTAATGTGGTTCACCCAAAACCTAGGCTATATCCACCTACACAACCTTCAACCTTTCTATTATCCAACAAAAATATTCACCAACATTACAATTCATTATGCATCTTAGCCGGAGAAGGCACCACAGCATCAACTAGATCAGTCACCATAATATCAATAATCTCCATCTTGGAAATTGATTAGGCTCCACACCAAAACAATTTCCCACTTGGAGATTGAAACTAGATGACAATGTAGTATGTGCAACTCCCACTGGATAAAAGACTTTTCTGTGTATTATCTCCATGATCATCAGTCAAGAAGCCCAATAGAAGCTGAGCAAGAAACCAACTTCTCCTTGGGGACTACCTTCATGAACATGTCTACAGGATTTTCACTTGTGTGAGTATTTTCAAGCCATAATTGGCCATACTCCAAAATAGACGTTATAAAATGGGACCTAAGTTGTATGTGCTTTGTCCTTAAATGAAAAGTAGAATTCTTTGCAAAATGAACGGTACTCTAGAAATCACTCTACAATTGGTGATTTTCCTAGTTTTGACCCAATTCATCCAAAAAACATTGTAACCTAATTATCTCCTTGCTAGCTTTTGTAGCAGCTACATACTTAGCTTCAGTGGTTGAAAGTGCATTAACCTTCTACAATATAGAAATCCAATTGACTATAGTACCCCCTACAATGAAGGCACCACAACATCAACCACAGCAGAGAAGGTGCCACAACATCAACCCCCACTACATGATTAGTCACTACAATATCAATAGTTCCCATAGGTACGATTCCAATGGGATCATGATCCTGTAAAAGGGTCGAGGGTAAGGGTTAAAAATGGGGGACGGAAGCCATTTTTGCAAGAAGGCAAATTTGGCTCACAATTTTTGTGAGAATGCGAACTTCCTTTGCAAGTTTGGTGGGAAAGAAAACCTAGATACAAGAAAGCATTCCCACTAAAGGGAATGCAGTCCTACAAGGATGGGTGATTTAGGGAGAGTCAACATGAGAATAAGTTAGGGTTAATGGGAAGAGCAAAGGGTTAAGATGCAATTCTGTTGAAAAATTCAACAGCAGGAATGCTAGGGAAAAGATGGGTTGTGGGAATGCAAGTAAAGGGTAAGGTATTGATTTAATGGGAATGGGAGGAGGGGGAAGGAGGATGAAACATAGGTAGAAAGGTTTAAAGGAAAGTAGATCTAACATGTGTTATGCTTTACATGTAGTGGTCATTGGATGCATTGGTGTCACAAGAATGATGTACTATGGTCTTGCATGCTAGGGAGAAGTTCACACCAATAGACTAGGTGAGGATTGATGTCATTGGGTTGGGATACCTAGCCAGACTAATTTACATATAGACCCATATGGATATGGTGATAGCATTGTGCGAGCACTAGCATAGTGAGACTGGTACATTTCATCTACTAACAAGCGAGATGACAGTAACTTTGCAAGATGTATACAGGATCTTCTAGTTACTAGTGTGAAGTATGTCAGTGATAGTGAGTAGGGGTGTTATAGGAGAGAGGGCTATGTGGTGATTAGTGGGAATTGAAGTTGAGTTTTGGATCTAGAGGGGTCAGTTTACCTTGGAAAAGTATTTGGTTTGGGTGGTCATAGATCGACAGATTTATTTCTATGTATGTGGGCCAATGTCGAGGTATATTTTCCTAGACATAGGTGGGACATGTGTTATACTAGCACTGATTCCTATGATCATCTAGATCATAGATCAAGAAGTCCCAACAACATGGGGATCTCTGATGTTCATCGAGCTATATTGGGACATCACTAGAGGAGGAGTGTGGGCTTTTCAACCCTTTTGCAGATGTGGGCCTAAGAGAAAATAATTACATTCAGGATTATTAGGTAGAGAAACAAGAAGCCAAAGGAGCCTGTGGTTAATATCTAGAGTGATCCTCTCACCTACCATCACACAAAAGAGGTAGACTACTAGCAAGTCCAATTAGATTAGATACAAGTAGTGATATGGAGGTCATTTATGGGTCTGGGACCATGGGAAAAGGAGAGATGGCAGCTACCTTATACAATATCATCATGCATTGTTTTTTTCCATTGGTAGTATATAATGGAGCAATATCAGCCAGATAGGGCTCTACAATAGTTTGGATGGCTACAAGTTGTACTAGGGGACATAGTCTGGTACCAGAGTGACCAAAGAGTAGGTGACATTATTTGGGCTACCTCTATAGAGAGAGGGGTTATTATAGGCATGGTAGGATCTAGCTTCATAGGACTAGGATTGGTTTGGGGGCTGATGGATGCAAGATCCACACATGAGTATTAGGATCAGTTTCAGCACTATAGGCTGGTAGGGTAGGCACAAGTCACGAGGGTGATGGTGGTGGCTGAGACAACAAGTTGAGGCCATGGTACAAGGGGAGGTTCCCAAAAGGAGGAGGTAGAGGGAGGGAGAGGAGGATGGAGGAGGACAAGAGGAGGGAGGGCCACAGGTGGAGGCCAGGCCACAAGGGGAGGTGAGGCCTTAGGCAGAGGGTGGATAGGGGGCCCAGGGGCCAATACCTAGAGGAGGAGGAGGAGGATCATCGTTAGGGCTAGGGGATGATGGAGGGTTGATGGTGAGGTATGTATCACTTCAATAGGCACACGATGCCATGAGCCAGTTGTTGTGAGATACATAGTAGGAGAGGGACCAACTCAAGGTAGAGCAAGATTAGTTCTTGTAGGAGCATGATGCTACGAAGGGACAACTAGATCAAGTCAAGATTGAGCTAGGGGATTATGGTTGGAGAGAGGATGGTTGGAGGGGAGACTGGAGGTGATGGTGTTGGAGAGGCATAGGTTGGAGAGTAGGATGGAGACTATCTAGGAGGAGAGAGATAGGTTGGTGGTAGAGGTGGCCACACTTACAGCACAAATGTCGATAGGGGGAGGATTGGAGGAGCTAAGGCAGCTGAGGTGGCTAAGGGGGGAGGTGGAGGATCTATAGGAGAGGGTAGGATTCTATAGGAGGAGATACCATGCAGCAATGCTAGTAGACTAGATAGAGCATTATAGATGACTGACACATCAGGGCATAGTTAGTATGTGCATAGATATGCACGGGAGTGGGGAGAGTGGATGGAGCACCGGGGGTTCATAGAGAACTGGTGGGTCACAGCAGTTACGGCAGAGTCACAAGTCTGGCCAAAGCTAGAGATAGGAGAGGGGGATAGGTGGGAGGAGAGATGAGGTAGAGAATTTAGGGACTAGAGGGGGAGGATGAGGCTGCCACCACCACCAACAACAAGTGCATGGAGAGATCCATAAGAGCCTCAGGGTGGGGAGGCAATGGACAAGGATACAGATGAGTAGTGATATGCTACAATTTTGATGATGTACAATATTTTGAATCTATTTTGAGATGTATTTTTGTGGGCACATACCCAGATGTATTTGTAAGGATTATATGCACTACATGGACATTGGACTAGACTATGATGGACACTTTGTATTCTTTCAGGGATGGGTGATGTATTCTTTATTCTTTCGAGGATATGGTGTATAGATCAACATTGTTTGGGGTGGGATATGTGTGTAATGAGTATTGTTCCTTATGATTTTTAACTATACCATATATTTTTTATAAGATGCATGTGGATATTGTTATGATGTGGACTGACATGTGGGGGATGTATGATGTGGTATGGTAGACGATGCACATGTTTTTACTAACATGGGGATGCAGGATGTGATGTTTGGTTATGGTTTATATGGATGATTGTACTGATGATTTTGATGCACGATGCGATGTTTGTGTATGTGAGATACATGATGTTATTGACATGTTTGATGCAAGATGTGATGTTGTGTATGTGAGATACATGATGGTACTGATGTGCTGGATGCAAGATGTGATATTTGGTTTATGGTTGACAGGAGATGCATAGGATGATAGTGTAAAATGTGGATGATGATGAAAAGAATGAATCTAAAACTATGCTGATGTAAAATGAATCTAAAGCTATGATGATGTAAAATGAATCTGAAGTATGATGATGTAAAATAAATCTAAAACTATGATGATGTAAAATGAATCTAAAGCTATGATGATGTAAATGAATCTAACACTATGATGATGTAAAATAAATCTAAAACTATGATGATGTAAAATGAATCTAACACTATGATGATGTAAAATGAATCTAAAGTTGTGATGATGTAAAATGATAGAAATGAACCTAAAATTATGATGGAAAAAAATGAGCCTAAAATTATGATAATGGAAAAAAGATAAAATTGAACCTAAAACTATGATAATGGAAAAGAATAAAAATGAACCTAAAATTGTGATAATGAAAAAAAGATAAAAATGAACCTAAAACTATGATGATGAAAATGGACCTAAAACTATGATAATGGGAAATGGTAGAAATGAATCTAAAACTATGATGATGGAAAAGGATAAAAAATAACCTAAAACTATGATGATGGAAAAGGATAAAAAAGAACCTAAAACTATGATAATGGAAAAGGATAAAAATGAATCTAAAAACTATGATGATGGACAAGGATAAAAATCAATCTAAAACTATGATGATGGACAAGGATAAAAATGAATCTAAAACTATGATGATGGAAAAAAATGAGTCTAAAACTATGATGATAGAAAAGGATAAAAATGAAAAAGATCATGATAATGAGTTAAGAGAGGAGTGGACATGATATGAAATGCATGTAGGATGATAGGGAAACACATGTGGGTGTAGGATGACATGTAGGATGGATGTTTGCATATCACTAATTGATCATAGCTTTGGTTGGTGTGGGGATGAATGTGCACAACTTTGAACTTAGGTGCTTGCAGGATATATTAGGGAGAGTTGATAGAGGTAGGGATGTGAGAGAGAGGTGTTGAGGGGAGAGATCTTGGATTGGACTTATGGATTGATAGGAAAAGAGATGGACTAGGGATGCTTTTGGAAAAAGATAAAATAGTAAAATAGGTAGGAAAGGTGGGTATGATAAGATAGGATTATGTAGGTGTTGGTAGTTTGATTTGATAAAGGTGGGGATTTTTTATGCTTGAAGCTTTAAGATGGGGTACTTCGTAAAGAAGTACCACTATGTAGTTTGAGCACTTATTTCGATATAGGAATAGTGGGGATATGCCAAGGTTATCAAGAACATCAATGCCTTTTCACCAATATTACATAGGACTAACCTAAATAAGTACATAGAGATTGCCCTAGTATCACACGAATCCTAGAGGAATCAGAGTGGAAATGATATTGGGTAATCCACAAGTAAATGATATTTCCCAATTGCACTGTGTGGTCATGAATGAGCACATCTTTGGAGCATGCAAGGGTCACATCCAATTGACCCACAAGAAAAGAAAAAGACCTGATCAAAACCTCACACTCAAATTGCCCCATTTGCAGCACACCGTGATATAAAATATCATGGTGACCTTAAGGAGAGAAGAACTAAATTTCTTAGAAAAGATACTTCAAGAACCAAAAAGTGAAAACTAATATTGAAGAAAGAATAAATCCATTAAAAAGTAACTTTTTGCCAAAGAGATTGGTAGGACTAGATACTAACATACCAAGATCAAACATGACAAAGGATGCATCTTACAAGGACCTTTTGGTAGTATATGGAACTATGATGATTTTGGAAACTATAACCTTTCTTAGGTTAATGCTTTTGATGAAAAGGAATCTCACTGGAGGATGTGCAGAAATTCATGGCTAAGAGTATTATAGATTTTGATTAGACACTAATAGACACGAAGAAGTGAGAGAGACACAATGGTACGAAGCTAAGGACTAACTTTGGGGGATGCACATCTGACTAATCATGGTATTTATAAGGAGCACTATACAAAAGCTTAGTATGATAGGATAAAAGAATGAATATGATAGAGTATAATGGGAGAAAGTGTAGGAAGAAGAGATTATGTGAAACAAGGTATGATACATTGTTCTAAAAGGGGGTGGATTATACGGATATGTTTCAGGAGGTGAGATACATTGAATATGATACATATATAATTTTTAAGATATGATATAGGAGCTAGGCTACAATTGATAGGATACAAAATTATGATACATATGGGAATCTTCTGCGATATAATACACTACTTTGATGTGGTTCCCAAGCTCAAGGATGGGGATAGTGATAATAGTAGGGAGATAATAGGATCTTTGGAACACCTTGGAAAAATGGGAAGATGGGTGATGAGATACAGAGGGAGATAGTGAAAAGATGTAGATTGTTGATAGATAATGGAAAGGCCAAGTATGCATGGTGCCTATTTGCTAGGTTTTCACCAAGGTACCTATCCAAGGTGCTTGAATTGCCAAGTGTTCACCACTAGACGCTTATTTCTTTTTACTATTTTCTTTTCTTTTTTGGATTTTTATTTTTATTTTATTTTTCACAGGACTAGCAAGACACACTAAGGAGCTTAGGCATAGAACTTCTTGAGGTGAATGATGTTGGTGGGATCTGTTACCACATTTTTTTTGCCCCGCCAAATTTCAAAATTTGAATGTTACCCCGCCCAATGGTCACCTCCCCGATTACTAATATTTTAATACCCACAAAGATATCAAATTACCTAAGTTTCGAACCTTATGATATTTTTACGCCTCACAAGTTCTCTGTCGTTAGATCAAGGCCGATCAATGGTCGTCACCATCTCGCTATGATAAAGTTGTGCGAGGGTTACGATGGCGACATAGCAACTGGTCGACGTGTGTCCGGTGGGTCCAGCTTGCAGGGCAGAGGATGGCGTGGGTCAGAAAAGTTTTATCGAGGGTCAAAAATGTTCTACGGCACCGCAGGCACTATGTTGCTATCACGCGTTGGTCAAGAAATTCCCATGGCGACATAGCGCCCATCAAAAAAAGTGTGCCGACGACGGTGAGTCAGCATGTTCGGCGGCAAGGTCTAGCGGGCCGGAGAAGATAACGGTGAGGTTTCAGGCAAGCGGTTGGGTTACGTCAGGTACTTCATCTACCCAGTTGGCAGAGTCTGGTGTCATGGCGGTGAATCAGAGGGAGCCATGTGTGCCAGATCTTCAGTTCAGCTAGCACAGTCAAGAGACGAGTCTTCACGATCGTCAAATCTGTAGAGATCTATGGCTGGCGCTATCTCGCCATCAGAAACTGCTTGGGAGATAACATCGGCGACGTAGCGACAGGGCACCACGTGTCCTGGTGGGACCATATTTCATCTTGCCAGTGCAGTAAGGATTAAATGACTGACGGACCAACAGGGAAGTTCCACATGTACCACGAGCCAAGTGAATTATGAGGGAGGAAGGTTGTAGGAAGGTGGGTCTTTGTGACCATTAGATTAGAGAAGATCAACGACTGTCGCCATATCGCCATGGTGAAGATGTGCGATCTTTACCATAGCGACGTAGCGACAAGTCGCCATGTGTCAGTGGGGCCAGGTCTCGCCAGGGTGCGGTCACTGAGGTATTGCCAGGTGTCGGTTGGATACGACAGCAGTTGCAGAGGTGGCACCAAATATGATGGGCCCGGGGTAAGGACAGCATGGAGTATGATGACTCTTCATGATCGTCGGATCTAGGCCAATCGATGGTTGTCGCCACCTTGCTATGGGTAAGTCGCTTGAGGTTTATGTTGGCGACACAGCACCTTGTTGACACGTGTCTCACTGGTCCGATCAGAAAGGATGGTCGGTGGCTGGCGGTTAATGTAATCGTCACAGTTAATATGAATATCTGCAAGGGTGGCGCGGTTAGTCCGATGATGAAAGGTCAACCACGAAGACTTCCCTAGGTGGCGGAACGAAGAAAGGTAATTGGCCCACATGACCCAGCTGGCTCGTATAGCCTGTTTGACTTGCTTCAACCCTGTTGATTCATGAACCAGGAAGCAAAGATGATCAAGGTTATCTTGCGATCTGATCTTAGCAATCAATTCTGACCTACCTGAAATGAATGCAAGGCATAGGGAAACACTCCACCATCTCAGTCGATCCATCTACTATGTCAAGATCATTCATTGACGTCACTTCTATCTACTCGAGGCGTTCCTTCAGTCAAATATCCAATTTTGTACTTCAGAACCATGCTCGAGTGTGATCTTTGATCAGATATTTTGGGGTTCAATGGCAGTAGTTGAGCAGTTAATGCAGAATCATTTCCCTCAGTTATGCCTGAACTATAAAGGCAATTTTGTAATCTTTTCCAAGGGTCGACTCTTTCTAATTTCTTTGATATTGCTCTGCAACTCTCAGTGTAACATTCCCTGTGCCTTTGAACTGAATGATTCTCTGTTTTATCTCCTTCAGCCATTGATGTGTATGTGCATCCCTTTTGCCTCTCATTGGTGTATTGTCGAGATCTGTAACTTGCATACTTTATCTATTTTTTGCCTACTGGATAATATATAAGTGAGATTCCTCTCTCCTTGTGTTATTCAATTTTGCTTCTTGATTTGCATGAGGTTATTAGATCAAAACAAGCCTGTATGTATATATCCTTAGTTTCATTCTGGTTCAATAGTGCATATATGGGCAGAAATGGGTCTGAACACTCTATTTTGGTGCATCACCTCCGTAGTTTAAGTAGGGTAGAGTTGTTTTCTACATCTCCTTCTTCCCCTTTTCCTTTCAAGAATAGTTAGGTGCGCCCTGATAGTAAGAGGAAGCCGGCCTTCTTCGGAGACTCAACCTCGCAATTCAAGTCCCACAGCTTGGAGGTTGTTTCCATGTTTCACTAGGTTGTCCTCGCGCAAAGGCCTTGGAAAAGGGTGCAAACCTAAGTGACAACAGGATCATTCAGTACTTCACCTTTTGGGGTTGATAGTCGATAAGCTCTAGAGCCAAAAGATTTTGTGACAACATATTAACCAAGCCATGTGGGTTCAAACTTGACCTTCTTTTCTCGGCTGACCTAGACTTAAATATTTTCTTTGAGGACCATGTCAACTTCTTGAAACAATCATGGTTGAAAATTTTTATTGAAGTTATGATTGAGGCAATTTTGTTAGACTATGAGATGGTCATAGGCTTGTTTCCTTTTTTCATCAAGTAGGCCTAGTTGTGTGAGTATGCCTACTCTATAGTCTTCATCTTATATTTGTCCTCACAAAGAAATGTGCAAGGATGAGAATTAAACTTCAATAGGTAGGACTACTTTGGCACCATAGACCAGGGAGTATGGGGTTGTTCCTGTGGATGTACAGAATGAGGTATGGTAAGCCCATAAGGTGGAGTTGATTTGTTAATTCCAATCATGGTCAAAATCATTGACAACTTGCTTGAGCATCTTGAGTAGGGTTTTGTTAGTTGCCTCAGCCTGACCATTACCTTGTGGGAAGTAGGGGCTAGAAGAATGGTGATGAATGTGGGGGAGGTGCACAACTCTTCCATATTGAGGCTTTCAAAATTACCTCCATGGTCTAAAAAATTGGTAGTAGTGATACCGAAGTGACATATAATGTGATAAAGGATAAACTTTGATACTTGAAATCTTGTGGCAATGATAAGTGGGACTGCTTCTACCCACTTGGTGAAGTAATTTGTTGAGTTGTGATTATCCATTTGTGACCTTCTAAAGATAGAGGTGCAATAACACCAACAAGGTCAAACCCCCAGCATGCAAATGGCCATGGTGGTGCAATGGGTTGAAGATCTTGAGTTGGAGCTCATATTAAATTTGCATGTTGCTAACAAGGTAGACAGCATTTGACAAAGTCACAAGCATCAAGTTCTATGGTAGGCTAGTAGTATCCAACTTTGAGTATTTGTCTGGCTAGGACTATATTGCTTGTGTGAGCACCATAAAGTCTGGCATGTACCTCTTTGAGAGCCATTGTAGCCTCATTTTGGTCTTTACACTAAGAAAGAGTATCATGATAACCTTGAAAATATAGAGTGTTATCTACGATAGTGTAGTAGGATGCTCTATGAATAAGATTTTGGCGTTGGTTTCTTGTGAGGTGAGGAGATATGATACCATTTTTAAGGTAAGTGTGAATTTTGTGGTACCATGGGGATTGGGGACCAACCAAGATGCATACATGTGATGATTCATCATTCTTGTATATAGGCTCATGTAGCTACTCAACTAAGAATTCATATTGTGTAGATTCTTGAGGGATATTCAAGAGTGAATCAATTGTGGTCATGGCATCTGTAGCCTTGTTTTGTAACCTAGGCACCTATGTGAATTGGATTTGAATGAAATGTTGTTTTAACTGATCAACCAATTCTTTGCAGGGTTGAATTTTATCATCCTTTGTTTTGTACTCATCAAGGACTTGCTTGATAATCAGTTATGAGTCTCCAAAGACCTATATCTCTATGATGTTCCATTTAATGGTTATCTTGAGTCCTGCAATAAGAGCTTCGTACTATGAGATGTTGTTCGTGCATTGGAATTGAAGTTTAAAGGATTTAAAAAATGTAGTCACCTTGAGGGGTGACCAACAATATGCCAGCTCTGAAGCCATGTGATGTGTAAGATCCATCAAAGTATAGTTTCTATGATGGTTATTCCTCTATCATTCAAAGATGTTCATCTAGAAACTCTATAATGAGAGGGTGCTCAGTGACTAAGGGTGCATCAACCCAAATGATGTGTTATAGCTTGTCCTATGATTACCTTCTTGCTAACATATTGGATGTCAAATTTACTAAGAAGCATGACCCATTTGACTAGGTGGCCTATGAGTATTGTGTGTGACAACATGTATTTCAGAGGATCAATCTTAGAGATCAATTGTACGGTATGACTCAGGATGTATTGACAGAGCTTTTGAGTGGAAAAGAGCACAACTAAGCAAGCTTTTTCCATAGATGTGTATTTAAGCTCGTAACCAACTAAGATGTGACTAATGTAGTAAATAGCCCTTTCCTTTCTATTGTCATCGAGTTGTGCTAGAAGTGCACCTAGTGTTGTCAGAGTAGTTGTTATGTACAATATTAATGGTCATATGGCAACTGGCAGAACTAGGATAGGTGGGTTAGACAAGTATTGCTTGATCATTTCAAAGATGCGTTGGCAAATAAGATCTTATTTGAAATTATGATCCTTTTTTAGAAAATGTGTGAATGGTTATTTATCTACAAGCTATGAGATCAATCTTCTAACTGATTGCAACTTGCCTTGGAGAGAGTGAAGTTGTCATAGTATTTTGGGAGGAGACATACTCTTGATACAATGAAGCCTAGAAGCTTTCTAGATAATATTCCAAAGACACATTTCTTGAGGTTCAACATGAGATGATACTTGGTCAATCAATCAAACACTTCCTTGAGGTGAGATAAGCGATCAAGGGAATTAAGAGATTTGACCAAGATGTCATTCACATAATCTTCAAGGGTTTTGTGGATGATGTCATGATTGTCATAGCTCACTAATAGGTTGCCCCTACATTCTTTAACCCAAATGGCATCATGTTATAGAAAAAGGTTCCCCAAGGAGTAGTGAATGTTTTCTTATCTTGGTCTACTTTTTCTATATGAATTTGATTATACCCAGAGAAACTGTCCATGAGAGATAATAATCTCATGGCCTGTTGTGAGATTGGCAATCATGTCAATATTTGGTAAAGGGAAATCATCTTTTGGACAAGATTTATTGAGGACACTGAAGTTAGTGTAGATCCTGATATCACCCAAAGGCTTGATGACCAGTACCATGTTATAGATCTAATCAAAATAGTCAATGGGGCAAATAATCTTCACATCTAACATCTTGTCTAACTCCACTTTGATGAGTAAAGCAACTTTGGGATGCATCTTTCAAAGTTTTTGCTTTACTAGTTTAACCTTTGAATCTATAGCCAAGTGATGTACCACTAACTTAGGATCGATTCCTGGCATGTCTTGATATGGCCATGTGAACCATCCTATATTTTTCCAAAGCACCTCAATGAGAAGGTTAGCTTGTTCTAGTGGTAAATATGTTGCAATATATATGATCCTTCATATCTCTGTTAGACTGATATTGACTGGTCTAGTGTCCTCTATTAGGATGGATGATACTGCAAGCCTGTGATCTTGTGGGAGAAGGATGAAATCTCCATATTTAGGTTCCTTAGAAAGGTTTTCACTATCGAATACATCTTTTATTTTTATTTCATTTTTTGAGTGATCTGATGGCACTTTGGAAGAGTTTTCACCAGGGGATACTTTTGGTTTTCTCTTTTGCTTTTTGTTTTCTTTCTTTTTGATCATTTTTATGACTAGATATTTCATCCTCCCCAAAGTAACCTTTGGGATCCAACTCAAGTAGACATAAGTTGATTGTGCTGGCGACATTTTGTGTGGTGTCTCAACTCACATAAAGTTGAAGAGCACATGCTCCATAGAGAATTTGTCAACATGAATAACGCTTGATTGACCCCAATCGATGAGTTCAGGATAAGTGAGAAGGAGGTCTATGAGGTTAATCAATAGTTCACAGAGAATAGAGGCTCCTACAATAAGTTCATCAAGGAAAAGATCATCATAGGCTTTCTTTTTTACTTAGGGCTTTTTTCAACCTTGATGAGATTATTCAAGATGTTTAAAAAGGCATGACTGTTCGTTGTGGTGCCCCCACTTGTGGGGAGTCCATAGTCGAGATCTTTTTTTCTCTCTTTCTTGAATGCCTCTATAGGGTGTCTAATGCCTGACTCTTCATGTCCTAGGTCGCCTCCTTGGTAATCCCACTTTTTGATAGCAAGGCGATGTGAGTGTGGTTATTTTTGTTTGAAGTAGTCAAGGAGCTCTTTACCTTTTGGAGATGGTTCTTTGTATAACCATTTACTAATATTAGGGGTGGTTTCCTCTCCATTGAGAATCCAATTTTCAACAAATATGGTGAATCCAAGTTGTTTGATCTAAGGATTCATGTCTGGCTTTGGCCCCTAATAGGTTGGGTGCCCCTAAGTATGTGGATCAAGTGGTAAAGCACCAAAAACAAAGGCATCTAAAATACTATATTCTCCATGACCTTGCTAGTTGATCTTAACTGTGGAAAGAGTGGAGGCTAGTATGGTATCTAGATCATGGCAAGTACCAAAGGAGTTGGCCATGGTGTTGCCAATCTTGATTCTAGGGAAATGGTTATCATATGAGGCATCAATTGCATTGTAGTAACCAAAGGGTTCAGGATCAGCATGGATTGTTATCTCAGTGCCACGATGTGGAAATTTAACACATTGATGATATGTAGAGGGAATGACCTTGATAGCATAGATCCATGGTTGGCCAAGGAGAATGTTGAATGGTAGATTAAGATCAACTACATGACAAGCTATCTCTTGAGTGGTAGGGCCAACTCTGATAGGTAGCAAAATAGTTCCTTCGGTGGTCCACTCCAAGTTATCATAGGCTTTGAAAGTGATGACTTCATTTATGATATTTGCCTTAGTGTATCCTGCTTGTTTGATGAACTTTAACATATAGAGATTTAAGGCTGATCTGTTATCTATCATGACTCTTTTGATAACAAAGTCAGAGACCGTGATGACTATGCAAAGTGGCTTAGCAGCTGGGATATCAAAAGTTTTGAAGGACAAGGCACATGAGATGGAGAGATGGCCTACCAAATTTTGGAATTAGGTGGCATTGATATCAGTGAGAACACAAGACTCATGAAGGACACTATTAAAGATTTATTTATAAAGGGGATTAGTGTATAGGAGATCTAAAATAGAAATTTTGGCTGGTGTGTTCCAAGATATTATATTGTGGGCTTGATGGGGTAGGTGCAGATGGTCCAGCTATGTTGACTCACTTCCTCCTGGTGCTAACTACACATTGGTTATATGGGCCTTTGATATTGATAAAATTTACAAAAGGCTCTATTTGAGATATGCAGCCAATCATATTTTTGTAGTCTAAGTAGGATGGGTATAGTTCTATGATTTATTGTGGTTTTCACCCTGTTTGGTTTTATCATTTTTTGGTTTGTCGGTGTTGTTAGCGGTAGTATTATTCATAG
This sequence comes from Cupressus sempervirens, assembly GCA_028749045.1. Taxonomy (NCBI): domain Eukaryota; kingdom Viridiplantae; phylum Streptophyta; class Pinopsida; order Cupressales; family Cupressaceae; genus Cupressus; species Cupressus sempervirens. Next base: position 765,812,448 of record CM053785.1, read on the forward strand.
GGGCTTTGCCTGCATTTTTGTTGTGTGGAGGAAATGCATTTTGATATATCAATAATCCTACATTTGGGGAAGTTTGTGCCCCACTATAATTTCCTTTTAATCGATGAGATCTTGCAAAAATTCTTTAAGCTCCATACACTTGAGGGTGGGGTGCCCTTTAACACGATGGAATTTATAGAACTCATTTTCTTTATACCAGGATGCCCTTGATTGACTATTTTCTAATGGTTGAGTATGTGGGTTTTAGATAAGATTATTTTTAGCCAACTTTTCAAAGATGACATCAAGTGGTTCCCCCAAAGGGGTGTATACTCGGGATTGCCTCTAGATGCACGACCTTGACCCGACTATGATAGTAATGGCATTCATCTAATTTAGAGGATTTTGTGCTTGTGGATTGTGTTGGGTGTGTTGTGATGGGGGTTGTTGGTATGATTGTTGGTATGTGATCTATTGATAAGCAGATTGTTGTTGTGGCATTTCTGGACAAGGGGGATTAGGTGCACTGGGTGCTACCCCTACAACATGAACTTTTCATTTATCGGTGGCACCATCAGTGACTATGTTTTTATTTATGTTCCAATATCATGGTTTGTCATTATATTTCCCTTGGTCTTGGGTGTTTTCTTTGTAAATTTTGATGACACCATCTTTAATGAGTTCTTGCTCAAGGCCCATTCCCTTTTCCTTGATGTCTTTGTATGTTTGTAAGTAGTTTATAACCATGTGGTGTGCAAGACTAGGATGTGCATTGTTAATGAACATCTTGATAAGGTGCCATTCATCTATGGTGCATGAGATCTAAGTTGTGAGAGTTTTCTATTGTTGTAAGTAATCTACAAAGCTTCCCCTTCTTTTTGTTTGGTATGAACTAGATCCACTATAGATAACTTGGTCTCGACTAGATGAGCATATTAGGCCACAAAGGCTTCCAAAAAGATCAACAAAGGTACTAATTATGCCCTAGGGTATGTGACAGAACCAATCAAGAGCGGGGCCTCCTAGAATTTTAGGAAAAAATCCACAAGAAGAATATGTCATTGTAAGCCACTTCTTGGTAGTGCATATAAAACTCTTTGACATGTGTGACCGGATCATGTTTTCGCCTAAATTTATCAAAATTTGGAATTTCAAAGTGTTTAGGGAAGGTCATCATTGTTATAGTCTTGTCAAATGGATATGGATAGTCATTTTCAAACTTGAAGGTTTTGGACTTATTTCCATCCTTGAGTGCTTTTAGAGCACTTCTCATTTCTTCCCATCAGGGTTGATAGGTGTTATTATTATTGCCCCCAATCTCAATGCCCCCGATGAAGGGTATGTATCAGATTGTACTAGTGAAGGTAGGTGACTATGGTTTGTATATTGTAGTGGATGAAATGTGGATTGTACCACTATTGGGATGAAAGTGATGGGTTGTTGGAATGACAGTTGGACATACTATTGTGTTTATTAGATGTAGCTTTGATAGGTCGGGTGTTGTAGCAGAGGGTGACATGGGACTATTATCCAATTAGATGATGTTGTATGGGACTTTGTACATGTGATGACTACAATAGGTTTTGTTAGAAGGGTAGAGGTAGTGGATATAGTGGTGTTGCAATTTGAGATTGAGTGCTTAGTTGAGGTGGCAACTAGGAGTTGTATGGAGCCAAATAGTTAGTGTAAGGAAATGCACTTATTGCTGGCACTGACTAGTGTGGCCTAGTTTGGTTGCTTCCTAAAGGTGGCATGGAAAAATAATTTGTGATTTTAGGTGTGGGGTTGAACAAAAATGGTGGCGTAAATTGGAGATCAGGCATGAATATCCCCTAGTGAAAAGGTTGGTAGGTGGACCTTGTGATTGCACAAAATTCAAAGGACCTAGTGGAAAAGAGGTGGCAGTGTTATGACTAGTAGCAAATGGGTTACTATTGATGGTGGGTAGGATAAAAGGTGGATTTTTGGACCCCAGGGATGGCATTTATGTGGTATAATGAGATGTTGATTGGTTGTGTTGTTAAGAGGAATAGATTGTAGCACTAGTAGATGCATATGAAGTGGAAGTGGAGGATGTAGTACTAATGAATGGGATAGAAGTAGATGGAGTAGTGAAGGTGGTGGTGTTTATAGATGTAGTAGGTGTAGTGGTAGTATGTTGGGATGTGGCGTGGACTAAAGATTGTGCTATGGCAGGTTTATTACTTTGTAGAATAGGAGGATTGAGTTGGATTAAAGGTATATTTGGATTTTTGGGTTCTCATTGTGTTGATGGATATCCTTTGTTTGGTATAAAAAGGGGGTCATTAGGATTAGATGGACCAATAGGTGGTGGTAGTCATCTAAACAATGGATGTCTAGGATCATTTATGTTGAAAGGTGACGGTCTTCCAACATTATCTCTTAAGAAGTTTCCCATGATGGTTTCCCTATTTTGATCTATGATGGCATTGATGATAGTTGTGTGTCCGGGTTGATTCATAAAGGACTCTATGTCTAGTGAAGGGTCGAATTCCTCTAGATTCTATGGCAATGGATCATGTGTGATTGTAGATACTAGTGGGTATGTCGAAGGCACCAACATTATCTCTTAAGAAGTTTCCCATGATGGTTTCCCTATTTTGATCTATGATGGCATTGATGATAGTTGTGTGTCCGGGTTGATTCATCAAGGACTCTATGTCTAGTGAAGGGTCGAATTCCTCTAGATTCTATGGCAATGGATCATGTGTGATTGTAGATACTAGTGGGTATGGTGGTGCACTAGCTGAACTATCGCTAAGACTAGGATCCATGTCTTTCTTCTTTCATTTATTCTTGGTGAGACATGTGGTAGGTAGCATGAAATGATTATGTTCCTAAGGATGAATTGCAAGATGGTAGGTCAATCAGTGCAAGGATAGATAGGTGGATGCACAAAGATGTATGATAGATGTGTAGGAAGGACCTTATGTCTAATGGTATGATACCAATGAAGCCTAAGGATGAGTGGTGTGATGCCAAAGTAAGAGAGAGGATTTTTTCCCCTATGTGTATGCTCAAGATATGATGGTGATGTCAACTCTAAGGTAGATTTGTGACCTTTTGGAAGACAAATGATGATCAAGTGTGGAGCCCAACCTTTTTCTCAAGGTGATGAGGGACACATGAGACATAGATAGTTCACAAAACATTAATAAATTTGGGGGATATATACATGTCTCAGCCCTCTCTACTATAAAACCCTTCTCTCCATCATTGACGTACCTTGTACTAGTAGCTAGAAGATCATGTATACATACTCCAAAGTCATTGTCATCTTGCCTATCGACAGATGAAATATACTGGTCTCATTGTACCAACAGTTGCACAACATTGTCACCATAGCCATATGGGTCTATGTGTGAGGTATTTTGGCTAGGTATCCCATCCCAATGGTGTCAATCCTCGCCTAGCCTACTAGTGTGAATTTCTCCCTAGCATGTAGCACTGCATCACGTCACTCTCATGACACTAATGCATCTAGTGACCATTTCATCCAAAGCATAACATGATATCAGATCTACTTTCATTTAAAAATTTCTACCTATATTTCATCCCCCCTCCTCCCATTTCCACCAAATTAGTACCTTACCCTTTATCAGTGTTTCCACAAGCAAGTTTGCATTCTCACAACCCATATTTTCCCTAGTTGTCCTACTCCTAAATTTTTTAGTGATATTGTGCCTTAACCCTTTGCTCTTCCCATCAACCCTAACTCATTCCCACGTTGACTCTCCCTAAATTACCCATCCCTGTAGGACTATATTCCCACTAACGGGAATACTTTTTCACATCCAAGTTCGCTTTCCTGCCAAACCTATAATGCAAGTTCACGTTCTTGTGACAACTATGAACCAAATTCACGTTCTCACAAAAATGGCTTTCATCCCCCATTTTTCACCCTTATCCTCAGCCCTTTTGCAAGATCATGATCCCACTAGACCCGTGCTTACAGGAACATCTTTTCAAATTTTTAGGAATGTTAAAACATAAACATAAAAAATCACAAATTTGGGTTTTTAACACCTACTAATCGGTCTAGCATCTGCCATGCCCACACTCATCGTACCACGTCCACATGATGCTCTAGTTGTCAATGTGCAGCCATTATGTACTCCAACTTAGAGCTCCAAATCACAATATGTCGATGTCAATATAGAGTAGATAATCTTTTTTGGGCCCTCCTAGACCCTCTTATAGGCCCCCTACAATGCCCTATTTCTCTCTTTGACCCCTCTAGCCTCCCTAATTCATTTGACCATGCTCTTTTCAAAATTCTATTGTCATTTTCACACTCTTTTAATCCTTCTACATCTTCTTGCTCACCCTAGATTCTTGTACCTTTTAAATTAGTCATTGAGCTTTGTCTTCTCTCCTTGCCACCTTCTTAAGGGAGCATCATGCAGTCTAGTCTCTCCTCTTCTACTCAATAATCCATGTGCTCCCCTCTTCTTGAATCCTAGCCCTCCTTTATCAAACCTCCATCCTCACATCCTAATCTCCATCTCACTACCCATTAGCCTATAAATTGGACCCTTCCCCTTTCACTAACCATCAACTTTTAATGAAAACTTATAATGCTCCGTTAGCCACCACGGCATAGCTATTACATCCTTACCATGTCAAAATACATCCACACCTCCATTTTTGAATCCATCTTCATGCTTGACCAAAAAACCCACCACTTGAAGCTTGAGCACACATCCCTCAGCATTGGACAAATCAAAGTATCAAGGCTACACTCAGGGAGCTTACCATTCTTGGTTTTCCTTCCTCCACATTGTTCCCTTCACCTAATCGTACATGTTGCTAGTTATTTAATCTGTGAATGTTAGACTAGTTATTAATGTTCTTGGCATACTAGGTTCCATATCATACAGTTAATAGCTCTAGAATCAGTACACATTCTCCATTCTCCATTCTTCTTATGTGCTAATAAAGTAGGCACATCACATGCACTCAGACTTTCTCTAATAAAAACTTTATGTGACAACTCATGCACTTGTTTGTCAAGTTCTTCATTCTCTATAGGTGTCAATCTATATGGTGCTTTATTTCGTAAACTAGCTCTAGGAATCAAGTCCATACAATGATTTATACTCCTTACTAGTGGTAAACCATCAGGTATATCTTTTGCAGCAATATCTTTATACTCATTCAACAAATTGGCAATTTCTTCTGGTACTCAGGCAATACTATCAGCTTTTGTTGTCACTCGATTTCCACTATCTATTACTCGATTACCACCAGGGTCTTCCACTCGATTGCCAGTGTTTATCACTTAGTTATGACTAGCATAACTTGGTCTCCTTGGAATTATGGAAAAACAAATTTGATTCGTCTTCACTTCTTTTTCAAATTGCTTTCCATTAACCATGTGAACTATCATAGTAATACAATTAACCTCATCTAGACTTTCAATCAAAGGCAACAATATTTGCTTTCTTCCATTCACCCAAAGAGTTTATTGGTTCAATCTCCCATCATGTATAGCATATCTATCATATTGCCAAGGTCTACCCAACAAAGAATATGATAAAAATCCATAAGCATAATACCTCACAAAACTTCATCAAAATAATGTCGAATCTTGGACTTCACAATGCATTGTTCACTTACCAATATCTTATGCTAATCTTTGATCCATGAAACATGATAGGGTTTAGGATGCTTCAGCCTCTGCAACTGCAACTTTGTAACCAGCTCTTCTAATGTCAAAATTGTAGAATTTCCACTATCAATGATCACCTTGCAACATTTTCTAGCCATCTTACATCTGGTCTTGAAAAGACTTCTCCTTAAAATAGGTTCTTCATCACTTCCCTTATTACTTTAGGTTCTTCTTACCATCATATTTTCTCTAGCCTTAGGTCCACTCAGTAAACTCTTAATGTATCCTTGAACCATATCATTTATGTTTTTTTTATTCTTAGAGGATGTGCACTCAAAGAATATATACCCTTCTTTGCCACATCTGAAACAATTACCATGAAAACTACCTCTAGAATAAGAATTACTTCTTCCTTGGTAAGAACAAGTACCTCCTCGGTAAGAATTACCATGTTTCTACTCAATCTTAACTTTTTCATCATTATTCCATTTAAATTTTCCCTTATCTTGCACAATGTTGTTAGATCTACCACCTTCTCCATAAGATTTACATTTAGCTCTCTAGAATCTTCCATCTCTACCTCTTTGTCTTTGTTCATGCTTCTTTGTCAAGATCTCCTCAGATTTCAAGGCATATTGATATGCTTCCTCCATACTTTCCAATTTCACAAAACTTATTTCATTTTGAATTCCATATCTCAATCCATTTAGGTACCTTGCAACTTTCTCAACATCACCATCCACATGTCCAGATCTGATGTCTAATCTATAGAATTCCTTAGTATACTCCTTTACAGTCATGTCCCTTTATCTCAAATTTTGCATCTTTCTCAACAAGATAACTTGGTAATTAGCAAGAAGGAACTTCTTCTTCACCTTGCTCATCATTTTGAGCCAAGTTTTGATCTTCTTCTTTCCTCTCCTTTGTCTATCAATTTGCAAATGCTCCCACCACAGTGAGGAATGACCCTTCAACCTAGTAACTGAAATTTTTACCTTCATATTATTAGATGTGTTTTAAAACTCAAATAAATTCTCCATGTCAGAGATCTAATTCAACACAAGGTTGGTGTACAATTTTCCATCATAAGTAACAACTTCTATAACAGGCTTTGAATGTGCCCTAGACAATACTCTCAACAATCTTTCCTCATCTTGATCTTCTTCAGGTTTTGGATTAGGGTTGGTGATATAGCTTCATCATTACTTGCATCATCAATATGTGCTCCTCTCCTTTAGGTTGTCTCCACAACATCTAATCTGGCTGAAATTTGTCTCAATGTATCCAATATGGCATTGTCAGCATTTCCTCTACCTCAAACCATCTTCATAATCAGGGTCCTGCAAGATCGTAACCCTCTACAAGTTATAGGTCAAATCCTCAAATTTTTTACCCTACAACCAAATCAACTTAGGGTTCTACACAAACCAATCTTCACAAGTATGAACCTCAAGCTCTGATACCACTTGGTGCAAGGAGAGATGAAGAAACTAGGGCCAAAGGCACACCCAACTATCCAACCACCTTGCTAAGTAAACACAATAGAAGAAAAACACAGAAAACAACACCAAGGAGAGAGAGAGAGAGAGAGAGAGAGAGAGAGAGAGAGAGAGAGAGAGAGAGAGAGAGAGAGAGAGAGAGATTACTTTTATTGATTCATCAAATGTTCAACATACATACCCAGTTGTCAAGCCTTCTAGGTTACGGCCAAACATAAAATATATATCACTAACTTCTATATTCAGCTTCAAACTTTCAACATTTTCTCTAACTCCCAGTCCTCTAAGTTCTCTCCTAATCTAAACCAAATACCTCTACTTATACTTGCCAAAATGACTTATAGAAGGTTATAGAACATTACATCAAAGAAAGGTCGACCTCAAAATGGTCAAGACTCATCCCTAGACAAGATCCTATCATTAAATTCATGATCTAAATTAAATACAAGAGTTGTCTCCAACTAAGAACCAAAAACACAAACAACTTAGTCAAAGAAGGACCTGAGCATCAACAACATAAGTTCACTCAGTGAATAATGAAATGCTTAGTCAGCACAAGAAAAACTTAGTTCATACTGATGGAACTTAGTCACCAAAGGAACAGCTCAACTCATACTAATGGAACTCATTCACCAAAGAAATAGCTCGGTTCATCTAAAGAGCTCAAAACTATCAAGTGCAGGATTAAAAGGAAACCCAGGATGCTCTTGCATCATATTTCACCTTAGATGTTCGATTTTGATGAAACAAAAGTCGATTTAGGGGTTTTTTCACCTTTTGAATGTAATGCCAACATCTTATTTACACCAAAAAGCTCCAATATTGACCTATAATTTTTTTTTTCTCCAATGGCTATGTAATGAAACTCCTATGGCTCTGATACCATGTAAGAATCTGGTATAGTTTTGATACCATGTAAGAATCTTCCTCAAGATATTTTACCATGTAAGAATTTTCCTAAGGCAAGAATGAAATGGAAATATCTAGAAGCTCAAGAGATAACACAAGAGAGATAAGATATGATCAAATGAGAATGGATTAATTAGATAATTGGATAGATACATCAAAGAAGTGCCTTGTATATAAAGGCAATCAAGATGAGTATGAGTTATGCAAGAGATAAGCTTAACAACTAAGCACATGTCCACCAAGAGTGGATTATCCTCTGTCATGCATGAATGTACACACAATAATGAGAGGATAAGAATACAAAGGTGTATCCCATAAAGAGATGTAGTAGACAACATGTGCTCAATTAGAGTGCGAACTACTGTATTTTCTACATGACAACTCATATGAATATACAAACTCCTAGGTTTCTACATGATAACTAATATGAAAATGCATTGACCCAAGTAAACTTAAGTAAAGTGAAAATAGTAAATACTTATTTACACCAACAAAGGAGATATTAGATAGTCATGTTGAGAGGAGCACAAGGAACAAAACATATGGAGTATCTAGTCAAATGGAAAGGGAGACCAATAGAAGATGCATCATAGCTAGCAAGGGAGGAGGTTGACCATTTTGGTTTTCCTCTAACTACCTCAGACATGATTGGGTCACTTCTCAAATTATCTCGAGTATCTAATGCAAGAATATCATGGGTGTAAGAGAAATCATGCATCACCAAAAATGTTTCCTTTCTATTTCTTGGATAAGGGTTGTCTTAGTACAAAGTTTTTTTCTATGGAGGACTTTTAATTAGTAATTCAATCATACAATCTCATAATGTCCTAATTTCATAGGTGGATGTTCATCTTGGATATATCAACCTATTGGTTGAGGCTCACTATCATATCATGAGTATTCATGAAGTTATTGCAGATTTTTGGTGTGTGATTTTGGTACAAAAAATTCACACTCAATTTTGAAGGCCTTAGAGGCTCTAGATGGGCTATGGAATGAGGTTGAATAGAACTTGCACAAGTTGTGCTCTATATATCAAAAGATGAGGTTTCTAGAATGGGGTTATAATAGCTAATCTAATCAATAATTTGCAAGTTATGGTCTTCTAAAGTTGGGTCAACCAAAATTTCCAAAATAAAATTTATAATTGATTTGAATTGACTCTATATGTAATTTTAGGGTTAGTTGGCCTCAAGGGTTAGGGTTTGATGTCTAGAGACTTCCTAGGTGGTGTAAAATTGCATATATAGGGAAGGCTCATAGATTGTCTAGGATAGCTTTGGGTGTTAGTTCGTAGCTCTATCATGCAAAGTATCATAAGGAAGGCACCCGTGTGGGTTTGCATATTGTATTTCAAAATTATATAATTTTGCATTTGTGAAGATAATAAGAAGCCCATATTCTGTTCTCACAAATCGTTGTTGTTTCTTTATTTTTGTTATGTGTTTATGGTATTAAGGAGAGCACCCTTCATCAAGGCATCTCCTATAAAGGTGGTGATTTACTTATGGATGGAGACTAATGGTTGCTCTATATGGTTTTATTTTGATTTTGGTTGCTCAAATGTGATATTAGTGTTCATTTTACTCATGGTTAGTGATTTTATGCTTCATCTTATTTCTTTCAAAATACGTGGATGTGGGACTCTATGGAAAACTTGGAACCTTCCAAGGTTCAAAAGAAGTGTCTCTCTTTTGTTGGATTCATGTAGTTGGCACCTATGTTGATCTATTACGTTATCATTTTTTTGTTTGGTTTGGTTTGTAGTTGTTGTCTCATCTTTTCAGTTAAATTACTTATCTTTGTTTTCATAATCAATGGGTTTCTTCCCATTAACAAGATATTTTTGTTATTTTTCAAAGGGTTTTGTTAGAATGTTTAGAATTTTTTGGGGGGGGGGGGGGGCGTGAATCAGTTATCCAAGGTCCAGATGTACCGATTAAACAAACAAACACTTAAACCACTTCAACTTTTAACATACATTAGCTTAGCCTCTATAGTAAGCTTTTAATAACATAAACTAGTAGTCTACTATCCTAAATATAACAGACTTGCAGAATGTAAACATTAACACTAAATCATCACAAATAACATCCACAAAATTTTGACACTAGGATTTAATGTGGAAACCCAATTTGGGAAAACTAGCAACAAAACAAGCCATCAATCTTTTCACTCTTCACTCTTCTATAGTGAGCTCTATTAGGAGCCAACCCTATAAAAGGTTACAAAACACACTCTTAAATGTGACCTTTTTAACGGATTTAATCACCTTCTTAGGAGTGGTCTTGTTAGAGGACTTTAGAACATTCTATTAGAATGCCACCTTGATTAAAGAATTTACATATGACTATTAGGTCAACCTTGATTAAAGGATTTCAATACTGATACAATAGTTAGAAAGTAATAATAGGTTTTGATCTGGAAAATACAACTCACTTTGTAAAGACAAATCTTAGATTGACTCAAATGTTGATCCACAAATTGTCCTTCATTGTCATCTTAGTCTCTAATTCGCTTGGCAACCCTTCAACCAATCACTCTTCACCTCTTCTCAACTCTTCTCAACCTTTTACTTAAGTTCACCAATCAATAACAACAACAACTTCTCTAACTTCATTAGGTTATCCCTTCTTTAAATAGGTAATTATGATCTTTTTCTGCTAAAACACCACCATAGATCTTAAGTTTAGATCAGATTCATCAAATCCTTCCAACACTTCATATCTTATTTTCTCTTCTAGAAACTTCTCCTTGAATCCTTGCATAGAAATGTACAGACATAGTTTTCCTTGATTTAAATGTTCCAAGTCATTCATCCTGATCTTCATCACACTACATATTCCAAGAAATGAACAATGTTGGATGGAAACCACAATTTCTCATAAACTGTCAAAATGCTACCCCTCGGCCAACACTATATTATGACACTCATTCATTTAGTTACTCAATTGCTACTAACTTTTTTTTTTCAAAACATATGTTGTCACTCAATCAATACTAATGCTCAATCAACACTATTTCTATTCAGCACATACCGTGGCTCAGTCAACACTAGCATCACTCAACATATATTGCAAGGTCCTTAATCTTCTGCTCTATTGCTTGGTTAAGCCTGTGCATTTGGTCAATATTTAATCACTTCTTCAAGGCTTTAGCACAACTATCTTTCCTACTTGTAGCATGATTAAACAATCATTTTAACTTGTCAAAGTTTAACTAATCAAGTGTCCATTGTAGTTTCTTCTCATAACTCAACCTTTCATCTAGGTGCTTTAGTTATGACCAACTTCTCAAATCCTCTTCATCAATCATCTAGATATGACACTCAAAATAGATAGAAAACTATCTTACCAGTAAGGTTTGACATCAATGAAAACATAATAATTGTTCCAATTGTAATTTTTTCCAACAATCTCCCTCTTTGGCATTGATGACAACACCTCTAGTTACCATGCAATCCAAAACATGTACTTCATCAAGAAAACTCCCTTTGCGTATTGTATCAGATCTTCATTAATATCCTTAGTTTCATTATGCTTCTCATCTTTGAGTCCAACAATCTCTTCTTTTAGTTTCATTATGATTCTCATCCATGCAACTTTGATATGCAACACATTTTCTCCCTCTATCATATCAGATCATAAAGTCAATCAGATTCTTCTGTATTGCTACCAATGCCACTAGTTCTATGAACTCCTTCTTGCTTATTCAATCTCTCATGGTAACACATAATCTCCCTCTTGCTGATCACTTCACAATTAATTGTTTCAATATTCTCCATCTTCATGGTAATTGAATTATATCTTCTTCTTACATCTTCTCCCTCTTTGACAATAATGCCAGAGACACTTTATCTATCATATGCATCTTGATTATGTAGATATCTTCATGTCAATTCTAAATTCTTCCTTTGTCATCTATGTGTGATTGATACAACATTATGTCCTTCTTCCTTCACTACTACTTTTGAAAACTCCTAAAGTAGGATTGATTGCATCAATTTGTAAGATATTTTGATCAACACATTTGATGTAGAGCACTATTTCAGCTTAAGTAGCCTTATCTTGGGGAATCACCCCTAATTTACCTCTTACATATTCATGAGAATCCTTAGGTAAAGCGTTAGTGAATATATCAACTATTTTCTCCTTGGTGTTCACATACTCCAATCTCACTTCTTTGTCTTGAATATGTTAGTCTTTATGTGCATTACAAGATTCTTTGATATGTTTATAGCACTAGTGTTATCACAATAGATAACAACTGGATTAGTGATTTCTTCCTTCATACCTTTCAACAATTGTTTGATCCATGTGATATTTGAATAGTTTACTTTTGTTGCCACATACTCGGCTTAAGTTATTGATTGAGAAATGTAGTTATGCTTCTTGCTTGTCCATGAAAGTAGTCTCTTTCCTAGAAAGAAAGCTCCTCCACTTGTAATTCTTATGTCATCAACATTTCCTGCCCAATCTGAATCAGTGGACACCTTTAGTTCAAACTTGTCATTCTTCTTGTAATACAACCCATAGTCTTATGTTCCTTTTAGATATCTCGGTATCCTTTTCGCTACCATTATGTGATTCTCCTTAGAACTTGCAAAAAATCTTGCAAGTATCCCAACAGCTAATGTAATATCAAGTTTTTTATGAGTAACATATTGTAGCTTTCCCATCATTGATCTATACAATGTCTGATTCATATCAGTAGAATCATCATTCTTAACTAACTTATGTCCTGTCACCATAGGTGTACTAACTAGTCTTAAATCTTCTATTCCAAATGTTTTAAATATCTCCTTGATGTATTTGGATTGAGCAATGAAGATACCTTGCTTGATTTGATATACTTGTAAACCAACAAAGAATTTGATCTCACTAAATATATACATTTCAAATTCCTTCTTCATCTCATCTACAAAATATTTGCATAATGCTCCCTTGCCTCCAAATATGATATCATCAACAAACATTTTAGATAACAATACCTCATTGTTATTGCCAATCTTCAAGTATAGATTAATGTTATCATTAGTTCTAGCACAACCAATCTTCACCAGATAATTTTGTAGTCTTTCATACCATGCTCTAGGGGCTTGTTTCAGACCATATAGAGCCTTGTGCAACTTGCATACCATATTATTCTTGCTAGGGTCAACAAATCCTTTTGGGTGCTCTACATAGACTTCTTCTTCAAGTATTCCATTCAGAAATGCATTGACATCCATTTGGTATATCTTAAATCCTTTATAAGGATAGTATGCAAGTAGTGTTCTAACTCCTTCTAGCCTTGCAACAAGGGAAAATGTTTTCTCATAGTCAATTGCTTCTTCTTATGCATATCCTTTGCATATCAATCTAGCTTTGTTCCTTGTGACTTCACCTTTTTCATTCACTTTGTTCTTGAATACCCACTTTGTTCCAATAATAATTTTGTCCTTAAGTCTAGGTACTAGTATCCATGCTTTATTCTTTTCTATATGTTCAATTTCTTCATTCATTGCTTGAATCCAAGCCTCATTCTCTAGAGCATCTTTTATTGATTTGGGCTCAAACTCACAAAATAAGCATGTCTCACTTCTAAGTCTTTTCCTTGTCATAACACCAAATTCTTTTCTCCAATTCTTTTCTTAGTGCATGATGTCTTGTCACATATTTTACTAGTATAGGTTCTTTTCTTCTCACTTCTTCTATAAGGTCATCTTGAAAAATGATTTCAAGCTCATTTTCTCTTTCTTGTTCAAATTTTGGTTCATGTTCTTCTTGTTGGACATTGTCTTCCTAATGTTCAACTCCTTTTGTTTGTGACTCGACATCATTTTTTTTTTGCTCGGCACCCACAACCTACTTCTCAACACCCACAATCTACTGCTCAACAACTTGCTATTGCAACTCAGCATTCCCATTTTGTTGTTGGTTTGCAAATTTGTTCTCTTGGTTAGGTGGGGTGTTGGGAGTACCTTTATTCACATATACGAATGTACTATAGTCATCAAGTTCTATCTTGCATTGAACTTTATTCTTTTCTATATATTCATCAACTTTTAGTTTGCATTTTTCCACAACTTTGTTAGTGTTGGTTTTTAAGCTTTGTCTTGGTGAACTAACCTAGGAATATGCCTTCATCACTTTCAGCATCAAGTTTTTCATTTTTATTATCCTTAAGTATATAGAATTTGCTTCCAAAAACTTTAAAATACTTTACATTAGGTGCATATCCATACCACAATTCAAAAGGTGTAACATGTGTACCTTTCTTGACTTTCCCTTGATTTGTAACATCCAACACCATTGTTACTATAAAGTTGATTATTTGACAACCCTTGGGTTATAATGTAGTAACGGTCAACCCCCTTATTAGGTCTTTGAACTTAATCAAAAACATCTTTAGCTCCTCTCAAACTTAATAAATACATTTAGTTATTGCATCTATTGATCAACTCAATTAACTTTATCTAAGGTTTGAATATAGTCTTTAATTAATCCTTATTCTTATATTTAATATAATTTATGTAGAGAGTTAAATCTTCTTCTCTACAATATTATCATATTTGTTTCTTATAAATGTTGTATTTGTGAATAACCTTTCTTTATCATTCATTTATATTGATTAAAGTGAACAAGGTTACATTAGGACGATTTCATCTTCATTTCATCAAAATATTGAACAAATCTTGTAAGCACTCTAACTTTGATAACAAGGCTTTATGTTACATACTTATCCATTTGTTTTGATGTAAGCATTCCAAGTTCTTACACATTGATGGTTCTAGATTTTTATTTACATATATCAAAATAAAATTTTATATATTTTTATTTTGAATACAAAAATGTATATTATGACACTAGCATGTGCTCAACTAATGGCCACTGTTCCACTTAAGGATTTGTAACGTGGCTTAACTACCTCATATGTTTTATAAGTCTAGTGGTTGTATCAGGCATTGAAATGTTGATCTTTTGGTAAAACAAAAACCCTAGCTTATAATAAGTGGTATCAGATCTTGGTCACATGTTTGAATATTCTCGGATAATGTTGAGGGGGGATTGTTGGACTCACCAGAAATGTTCCCCTTTGGGATTTGTGAGATGGCTTAGCCACCTCCTATGTTCTATAAGTCTAGTGGTTGTATCAAGCATTAACAGGTTGAACTTTTGGTGCAATGATAACCCTAGCTTGTGACAACATGTTCACCAATATTTTCATATATAAAAATATATATTTGTAGATGCACTCTTCGCAATGAGTATCCAAGACAAACATTTACCCTCTTCAAAGACTTGTATAATGATCCCTATATCTTTATGGGTTACAAGGAACAAAGATGTTGGATTCCCATCTTTTAGAAAATATTTTATCTTTGTTAATATTTAATCAAATAATTTGCTTCTATAATAGTCATACTTTAAAAAAAATCTCTAGTCAACTTATTTTTCTTAAGAATGAAATAAATATCATGATGAAAACTAGATAAATATTATTTTTTACTCATATGTTCTCATTCCTAATTTCTTACCATACCTTTTAATCCCATCGACATTTTCAACTTTTTCATGGACAATAACATGATTATCTTGACTTATCTTAAACAAAAACAACATAAATATTATTTTTGTTTTCATTTACTTGTTGCATTGATTGATGAAGTCAATGAAATTTATCTATATTTTGACTAAGTATGTAACTACTTCCTATTATCAAATATGTAACTAGTTCATGTTATTAACTTTAATATATATTTTATACATGATTTTATCCCATTATCTCCAATTTTAACACATTTTATTCTTATATATGTTCTATGTATCACTATCCCTCCTTTATTATTCATTTATATTCATCAAAGCTAACACATTTACATATCCATTTCTTGAAATAATTGAAGAGATCTTCTAAGTACCCAAATTTTGATATCATACCTCTATGTTGCATACTTGTCCACTTTTCATTAATAGTTACATTCCAAGTTTTTACATTATGATTTCCATATACTGATGTAGACTTTTGTGATTTTGTTCGATTAAAAAATGTATATTATGACACAAAAAAGCCTGCCAAACTTTTTATTTTAAAGCCATCCAATTTTTAGATGCCATCTTCACATTCAACTCTTTGATAATATCAATTAGGGTTAGTTTTTATATTCATAGCTTGTGGTCTGGTCTTTGTTTTCTAACCATGGCTAATCTAACCATTCTTCATAGTGAGAATGTGAGGCAATCAATTAGCCTATTCAAAGACTTGTCTAACTCTTCCTAGATATTTATGGGGTACAAGACAATATTTTAGCTCATTTCCAAGACTAAATTCCTCTCTAGACCTTTATAGCTTCTTTTCCCTATTACAAAAAATATTTTAATTTTGTCAATGGCTAGGCAAATATTTTGCTTCTCCAATATTCATTCTAAAAAAGTATATTTTACCCAATTTATTTTTTCCTTAATTATCAAATAAGTATCATGATGAAAGCCAAATCAATTTATTATATTTTACTCTTATATTCAACAATTGACCCATTTACAAGGATGATGACTTGACAAAAATCTTTATGGTGTCATAATAATAATTTTAACTGTGGCAACTTTCTTGAGAAGCAAGATTGTGATAGATTTGGCAAGCTTGTCAAAATTGTGAACAATATTTTTAGTGAAAGCTCGCGTATGTACGAAAGTACTTTGTAGGGTGTGAGGTGAATGTTCATTAATGACAATAATTATGATAAAAGGTGGTCTTGCACTTGTTATTACTCTTTGATAAGATATTTTGGGTCTAACTTTCATATTAAGAGGTGTCTTTTTGCCATTTTTGCTAGCATTTGTTTCTTTTTGTGGTTTACCCTACAATTCTTCATCACGGGAGGAGAAAATCTCATAACCGAGCCTAGTAAAATTGATTAAGTTTACAAGAAAAACTCAATGGTGATGTTTGTTTGTAAAGAAGGCAGAATCCTACCCTTCATGGAAAGTATGGCAAGAGGGTATGATAAGATGGTGTCTCTCCAATTCATCTCTAGCTAGAATGAAGGTCGTGTGACTATGAATGGGATTTCTTTAAAAATCAATGAAGTTGTGATAGCTAAGACTATTGGGATCTCCACTATGGGGCATAAATGGAAGAAGACAAGTCAAATTTCAGACTAGGGGAGTTTAAACCAGTTATTTAGGGCCCTTGAAGAACAATCAATAAATAAGCAAGGAGGTTACATCTGCAAATATCTTCACATAATTTGGTTCCACCTCTAGAATATCATCATGAAATACTTTACCTTGGAAGGTAAGTTCATTGTCTTCTATTTTATCACCTTTCATTATTTTTAACTAGGGAAAATTGGTTTTAATGGGGCCCTGCAACCTTGCAATAGTAAAAGAAAAATATAGATAAATCGCTTAAAGTATCATCAGCATACAAGCCACTAACAGAAATGACAGCCTCCCACAGCAAAATAAGAAAAAACATAAATAAAAAGGGAAGCAAAGAAAAAAAACCAGGATGAGCCCAAAAAGCTAGGAGAAAGGCTCAGACAATTTCTCTAAGGATTTTTGCAGCCTAAATCTCTAGCTCAATCATTCTTCCAGCCACCTCTTTCAAGTCTAAAAGATCTTTCTCAAGTTCTTGGATGTGCTTTTTCTCTGTGTTGGATTTGGTTCTCTTTCTTGAACCATCCTCCGAAGTCTTGTCCTTCCCACTGTTGGGAAATTGGTCATCCTCCTTATTGGCCCTGTGTTCTTCAAGTTTGTTTATGAGCACCTTTATGTTGTCATTTGATTCTTTTAGAATGTTATAACTTTGCTCAGCAATTCTCTACAGATTGCCCTCCATAGTTTGAACTCTACTCTTCACTTCCTCCACTCTGTTATCCATTTCTTTTTCCTCCTCTATTTCCTATTATGCATGGTACAATCATCCCTTTCTAGTCTACCCACTCTGTATCTAAGCTCTTGGATTTCATGCAAAGTCCATTTAGTGGTTCGATAACTATCAATAACATTTTTTTAGCATTATTAAGCACATCCATCTAAGGGTTTTCCTTTGTGTTGTCACTCAAAATAACAAGGGTAGGGTTAGGTAGCTCCTCCATTTTAATTTTGCCCTCCTTATTCTCCTTAACCAGAGTTTTGATCATCTCTCTCTTGAGCCCCATCCTTGCAGAATTATTATCAAAATTTCTCCAAACCACCTTCATGTTGTTGCCCAAAATGATACATGTGTACTGGCTAGACCCAAATTCCTCAAATTTCTCAACTTTCATTGTTGAATCATCTTAGGAATAAGAATTTTATTTAATTTAGTTCTATTTACTTCACTCCTCGATGGAGAGTAATGTGGATTCTATTAAAGAGGCTAAGGCCATTGGTAAAGAGTTTGCCATTTTGTATTGGGGTTTAATTTATCTAGGTTGTATAAGTTTCACCTTGCCTTGTGTCTCCCTATCAATGTGTTGGTTAAAATGGTCTCCCAAAGTAAGCACTCCCCTTCTGCTTCAACTAAGGACAATGGTCTACTCCTCCTGATTGGGAATAGGCAGAAATTATATGTTAAAAATCCCTTCAAGAAAGAGCCTTCCCCTATTTATGACTCTAGGGATACTAAGAAGAAAAAAGTTGAGAGTCCTCTCATTGAAACCCACCCACAAAAAAAGGGTAAGAAGGTTGTATATAATGTTGAGTCTGATGAATGCATTGAAACCCCTAGTACCCATAGGTCTAATAGGTTGGCCAAAGATAAATACAAGAAATCCCTTAAAAATAGTAATTCACCTAAGTCAAAAACTTCTAAAGATATTAGCAAATCGATTGATGAGTCCTCCCAACATTCGTCTAGCTTAGAAAAAGATTTACCCCCTAGTGATTACCAAGGTTATTTTTGGGCACACCCCTACCCCTCCTCTCTCTCCTTCCCTCAAGCCCAACAATAACCCTCCCTAAACTCCTAGCCTTAGTCCTATTCCTAACCCCTCTACAAGTTGGTGTTGAAAATGAGCAAAAGATGGACACCCACACCCCCAAAGCTGGTGGCATTGTGGGAAGAATTAGGCATCAAATCATAGATCTTGAAGATGTTTTGAAAGTGTTGAAGAAGGAGATAGTTGGTCTCAGTAGCGGGATGCATGACACCAAAACAATTGTGATAAAAGTGATGCATGTTTTCTCTATTACCCTATGCTTGATACAGGATAGGATCATAGGAATCAAATTGGGTGTTGATGAGTACTACAAATACCTCTTTGAATTTCTCAAAGAGGAATGGGCTTTGACCCTCCTTATTAAGACGTTGGATGGAAATGCTTAATGTTTGATTATGGAGTTTTTGGTTTTTTGTTGTTATGCTCATAATAGCCCCAGGGGCTATGGTCTCTAATTAAATATTGTGTTTAAGACTTTTATTGGCCCTTTGTGGCTCATGTTTTATCTATACATTTCAATTAACTATGATACTATGGTTTGTTCTATTTTTGCTTTTAGATACTCTAGATCGTTCCATGCTTTTGATAGAAGTAAGAGTGGTTGCACTATTTTGTTGTTACAAGTGTTAGTTGTTGTTAATGTGCTATTAATGCTCTAGTTCCTTCCTATACTACAAGCCAATACCCTCTTGCTGCTTTTATATTAAAAAACAATTGACTCATTCATTGAGCACTGGCACTTTTTAAATTTTTATTCCATACAAAAATATATGTTATGACACCAACATGCTCACTAATCTTTTTATATCAAAATAAAATTATTTTCAAATGTTCTCTTCACAATGAGAATATGAGGCAATCATTTAACATTGTCAAAGATTAATATAACTCTCCTTGAATATCTATACATTATAAGACAATCTTTGAACCTCCTCCAAGATTGTGAATCTCTTTGGATATTTACAACATACTTTTTCTCTTTAATAAATGTTTCATTACTATAAGTCTAAAGCCAAATACTTTGCTTCTCCAACACTTATAATAAACTATTTTTCATTCACTTTGTCTATCTTAAATATCAAATAAATATCACAATGAAAGGTAGATCCATATTGATATTATATTCTTATATTCACATTCCTAATTTCTTTTAATCATTCATGTATACTGCAATAATTTTCCATAACTAGGATTCTCTATAGATCTTTATAGTTCACATTTCCTCTTTCAAAAAGTGCACCATTTTGTCAATGTCTAGCCAAATACTTTAATCCTCCAATTTCCAATCAAATACTTGGCTTCTTCAATACTCATAATAAAATCCCTTATATCTAACATATATTTCTTAGATACCAAAAAGCTATCATGGTGAAAGCAAGACCCATAGTAATATGCTACTTGTATATTCTTATTCTTAATTTCGTTATCATACTTTTTGACCCCACCAACAATTGCAATTTCACATTCAAGGATTTGGTAATATCAATTAGGTTTAATTTGTGTACTCATAATTGGTGGTTTGGTCTTTGCTTTCTAGTTCTGGCCAATGATCTTTATAATTCAAATGACAATCTTTTAGCCTTTTAGAAATCTCATAGAATTATCTGTAAATCTTTATAACTTATTTTCCCTCTTTCAAAAAATATTTAATCTTGTCAAATATCACTTCAATTTTGTCAATATCTAGCCAAATACTTTGCTTCTCCACTACTTCAACAAAAATTCCCTATATCTAACTCATCTTTCTTAAACCATCAAACAAACATCATGAAGAAAACAAGATCCATAACAATACTCTACTCTTATATTCCCATTCCAAATATATGTATCATATAACTTTTACCCCACCAACAATTCTACATAGCAATACTCTACTCTTATATTCCCATTCCAAATTTATGTATCATAACTTTCACCCCACCAACAATTCTAACTTTTTCAAAAAGGTAACATCATTATCTTCATTATCTTATCTTATCTCTAAGTGGAACAAAATAAATATCTTAAGATTGCCCACCAAATCCCAATTAAAAAAACAAATCCTTGTTACTTTTAACCAATGTTGTCTTCCAATCAAATATATATGCATTTAAAAAAGAAAACATGAGCATAGTGTTGTGGCATAACTAACAAAACCAAGAAAAGGAAAATCCTTGTAACCACCCTTGGATAAGTCGTCCTACATATCACATCGATCGTGTTGGAAGCGCGTACAATCGACTCAGTTCTTGTTTTGAATTTCCGTTGATGTTGATCATCATCATAATCCGTAATACCTAACAACGGCCCCACATTCATTTTGCATGACTTAAACACCGACAATTAAGGACTTAATGAAAAGTGTTTTTTCCCATAAACAAATATATAAGTCAAATGTTTAAGGGGTAGGTACTATATATTTATTCAACATTCAAATTCAATCCATTCAGGGATAATGGTACTTTATTCCACACGAAGGAAGAAGGAAGGAAATTTGGAACTTTAACAAACCAACGTGTGGGAAAAATTATATGATATCATAAATCATGGGTTTAATGCTCCTAACGACCACTTGTTCAAACCAACATTATCCATTTGCTTGTACGCTAGTTGGGACACCGACACTCCACCTTCTAAAACCTCCTTTTTAAAATTAAACCCTTTTTATTTATTAATTTTCATCTAAAGAAATTGATTGGTTAATTTGTGATCTAAAGTTTAGTTTTTTTTTTTAATATGTCAAGTCATTTTTATAGTCTTTCACACAAAGTATATGTGCACTTGTTTGTGATTTGTTAGTTACTATTGAATTAATTTTTTTAATCTTGGTTATTAATAATTTAATCTGTGATTTGAAGTTTTATTCTTTGATAGACTTAATTTTGTTTTCAATTTAGAGACAACTCTTTCTACACGACTGACCCTCATCATTATTTTTTTCAAACCATGTGCAATGAATGTGGATCGTGTTGTTAATCTCTAATGAAATCTCATTTTCAATCCTAGTAATTGACTTTAATATATGATTTGAACTTTAGCTTTTTTATATAATTAGTTTTCCTTGCAACCTTTTAAATAATATGTTTGATCTAGATTCAAGTCTCTTTTTGACAATGGTTGCTCTTAATGTGTTGTGGAGGTGTAACTTGTCCACAAATTTATTTTCAATCCTACTAATTGACAATTTAATCTCGTGTTGTTAATCCCTAATGAAATCTCATTTTCAATCCTAGTACTTGACTTTAATATATGATTTGAACTTTAGCTTTTTTATATAATTAATTTTTCTTGCAACCTTTTGAATAGTACATTTGATCCAAATTCAAGTCTCTTTTTGACAACGGTTGCTCTTAATGTGTTGTGGAGGTAGAACTTGTCAAAAATTTCATTTTCAATCCTACTAATTGACAATTTAATCTACAAGATAAAGTTTGGTTCACTGATAGGATTAATTTTCTAAAAATCTTTTGCAATCCAAAGTTTAAGTCTTTTTGACACGACTTTTCCTTCTTATAATCTTTCTAACAATGTGCAATAAGAGCGGGCCTCATGAGCAATCACCAAAGAAATTTCATTTTCAATCTTATATAAGTTAATCTATGTTTTGAAGTCCAACTCTTTGACATGATTAGTTTTCCATATAATATTTTGGACAATAGGTCATTCACAATTCAAAGTTTAGTCTCTGAGATAGGTTAGGTCTTCTTTATAATCTTTTCAATGATGTGTTCTTGACATGGACCTCATTTATAACCACTAAATTCTTTCATTTTCAATACGAGAAATGTACAATACAGTCTATAATTTGAAGTTCAACTCTTTGTCAAGATTAGCTTTCCCCATAATCTTTTGGACACTGTATTATTTTGCCATTCAAAGTCTAGTCTCCTTGACAAGACACACCCTGTTCATAATCTCTCACATAATCATCAAAGTAACTTTATTTCAATCTTAGTAATCAATGATTTGATCCATAGTTTGAAGTTTAGCTCTTTGATATGTCAAGTCACTTTTATAATCTTTTACACAATGTAGATATAGACTTGTCTACTAATTACTAATGAATTTTTATTTTTATTCTAATTATTAGTTATCGACAATTTAGTTTGTGATTTGAAGTTTAACTATTTAGTAAGCATAGTTTTCCTTAAAAACTTTTGAACAAAAACTTACATCTCAAATTCTCAATTAGGAACTAACTCTTTTCAACATGATGATCCTTCCTTGTAATATTTCCAAGTGACATGCAATGGGTGTGGGCCCTGTTGATAATCTACAAAGAAATTTCATTTTCAATCCTAGTAATCGACTTTAATTTATGATTTGAAATTTAGCTCTTTGATATGATTAGTTTTTTTTGCAATCTTTTGAATGCTAGGTTAGTATTGATCCAAATTTAAGTCTCTTTTTCACAACGACCCCTCTTTATAATCTTCTCGATTATGTGTTGTGGAGGTAGACCTTGTTAGAATTTTCATTTTCAATCCTACTATTGACAATTTAATCTACAATATAAAATTAGGTTCATTGATAGGATTAGTTTTCTAAAAAACTTTTGAATGATTGATTAATTTGCAATCCAAAGTATAAGTCTTAGACACGACTATCCTTCTTATAATCTTTCTGACAATGTGCAAAGGGAGTGACCTCGTGAGCAATGACCACATAAATTTAATTTCCAATCTTATATAATTTAATCTGCATTTTAAAATTCAACTCTTTGACATGATTAGTTTTCCTTATACTATTTTGAACAATAAATTAGTTCGCAATCCAAAGTTTAGTTTCTAAAACAGGTTAGATCTTCTTTATAATATTTTTTATGACGTATTTTTGACATGGACCTCCTCAATAACCACTAATAAAGTTGTTTCATTTCAATTCTAATAATAAACAATGTAATATGTAATTTTAAGTTCAACTCTTTAAATTAAGTTCATCAAATTTTCACACTCCATAATAGATGATTTTTTTTTTTTCCTTTCCACCTAATTTTTTGAACACTATATTAGTTTATGATCCAATGTTCTACTGATTGAGAGGACACACCTCTTTCTCTCTATAAATGACATAAGAGTCTATAAATAATCACCAAAGTAACTTTATTTCAATCTTAGTAATCAACAACCTAATCCAAAATTTGAAGCATAGGTCCTTGACATAATTAGTTTTCCTTGCAACCTTTCACATGGGACCCGAGAGAGAAACATGATTTTCAGTCTAGTCATCAAATTGACATTGGGAAGTTCGTTGTTGTGCGGAGTAACCATTGGGAGGGAAACAAAAAATAATGGGAGGATATGGTAGATTATATATATATTCCTATTATAGTTGAGACATAAAAAAATGTTCATTGACGGTTGGTGCATAGATGCGGGATAACGTTCAACCGACTCCCATGTGCACTGCTGGCTTATCATTATTTTATTATTTCTTATACGGCTAAGTAAGAGATGATCAGCCTGGCTACGTAAACATTTCCCTGTCACTTTTTCCGTGCCATTGTTTTCTTCTCAGAACTCCTTCAACGGATAAGGCTCGTGCATTGAAATAATCTAAGGTTTTTATTATCTCACTCGAGGACGAAAACAGCGACAGTCGCAAGACGCTCACGGATTTCCCTCGCGGACCTTCCCACAACGCTGCCGGCACCACCATGTTAAAAAAGAATCTGCAACACTCCATTTGAGACATGGATATGATATTTCATGCTATTCTCTTCTCTTTTGGCCACTACCAACATGTGGGGATATAGTGTAGTATTTGGAAATTTCGAAACTGTTTTTGAGTCTGATAACTCTAAGAATATGCATGACCATGTATTGTGCATGATGACTTTAACAATATGTAATTTATTATGTATTTTGTATCTTTTTAGGGTTAGTTTAATGATTTGGAGCTAAGTTTTTACAATTAATATTAATGTGTGTTTAAATCAGAATCAAATTTGCGATTGACCTAATGTTAGATATAGTTCTGAATGGGCTTATAAAAGATCACGTCTTGTTGAGTGCATGGCTATGGCATCGTAAGGAATGAGGTGGATTTTAGGCGGAATGGATACCCCTCAACCATTGACTTTTAGTCTAGAAGGTTCTTTGAACCTTCAAAAAAAAATGAAAAATCTGCGACCCCAAGTACTTTGTAAGTTTTATTCTTTTAAAAGTTGAATGTTAGTGTGCGATCTAGATCTTAGCTCTTGGAGTGTGAGTTCCCATATTGCCTCTTGCAATTTGTAATAAACCTAACACCACACATCATGTTTAAATCTGGCTTCAAACATGTAATCTTAACTATACCTAAAGTGGCAGTTGAGACTGAGTGAGCTGACCTTTTAAATTTAATAATAAAGATCCCCTCTTTTTCTAGCCAATATAAGAATTGTCGAGCTTGGATAAATTGATGATGTATAGTACATGTATTTGGATAAATTAGTGCATTTTGACTGTATCAGAATATTAAATTTGAATATTTTTTTGGAGGAATAAGGGGTAGTTGAATGATTTGAAGTTGTAGTTCAAGCTTCTTGTATCATTTCTTAGCAATGTGTAATGGACTTCACACCACACATCGTATTTAAATAAGGAATTGAAACTACAACCCAAAGTACCTACAATAGTAAGATCAAGTGAGTTGACAAATTAAATTCAAATGTTAAAAAGGTATTCTCTTTTTCGTGATATATTAAGACAATTAGCTTTACTACCTTTGTGTGCACGTGAGATGTAAAGTTGTCATTTTTATTTTTATTTGGATTTCATTAATGTTGGCATCTTTGTCATTATATAATAAGATACAACAATTGGAGTAAGCATGCATCTAAATTTTAAAAAATAACTAAATAGTCACAGAGCATGATCTAGTTCATCGAAATCACTCAAAGATCAAACTTGGCATAAATGCACCTTCAAGGGTTTGAACCTTGCTTGATGTTTTTTATATTATGTGCCACCATCTTCGATAATTGAGCTACACTCTTGATTACTTGACCATCAAGTTATTTGGTGTTTAGGTAGAGTGACACACTCTAATACAGTTTTGGGATAAATATAGACCTTATAGTGTTCTATTTAAACTAGAGTTCCCAGACTCATACTTGACATGGGTGACTCAATTTGTGGCTCGACAAAATGAAGAAGCCCTTGACATTGCATAAGTTTATGTACATACATAATACATACATACACATGCATATATAGATATATATACATACACACACCCACACACATATTTCATGACTTGTGTCGAGTCATAAAAACTTAGTCAAGTTTGTTATGCTCAACAACTTGGATTATCTGCACGACTTGACAATAAGTCATGGAACTTTGATTTAAACTTAGAAATTTATTGTATAGTCTTTGGGTTTATATTTGTCTCACCATATAAGAAATTTTGTTGGTTAGACAAGGTTGACACTTTCCAATCGTGGGTTACAAGTGTTTTTTTCTAAAATACTTGTGTTACTTGGTTGAGCCCTACTGGCAACTGGACCATTTTAATATATTTGTTAGTTGTATAGATTATACTCCATACATTATGCTATGATTATGGTTAATGGTAGGACTTTACTTAGTGATTTCAGTTTAATGATTTTACTTATTAATAGTTATTACTTTGGATGGGTTGAGATGCTTTTTCAAGGTAGAAGATAAATGAGCACATTTCTTCCTCCCCTGCTTTGGTTAATGTTTAGGATGAGTAATTGGTGAGTTTGGGTTGTATAGGTTTCTTCTTTGTTTACCAATAGATTTATAACTATCTCTTTGTTGTTGATACGTTGTTAATGTGGGTCTGTAGTCTTGGCTACAAATCCATGGTTGTATTGGGTCAGCCCCCTTCTTTGATTGCTTATTTATCAAAAACATATTTTTTACCAATTCTCATTTTTAAAAAGATTTATATTGCATTAATAATTTTTAAACAATTGAATTGACATTGTCACATTACATGTGTTAAAAGTTAACATTTTTCAACTTCTTTCTTATGAACATTTTTCTTAAATACCCGTGTCTCTTGACAAAATATTAATCAGTCATTATTTGTAGATGTGTAATCAAAAGTTCTTCCAATTAATCTACTCCTTTGTTAATAATTTTTTAATGCTCAACTTTGTCCTTTCATAAACTACCACCATTAGAGGTAATTGAATTTTGTAATTATATTTAAGATAAAAATGTATTTGTTACAACACGTGGTGCATACATATAAATTAATATTAAACAATAAAATATTCAAAATGTAATTAGTCGTTGTACATTTCTTTGTAAATTATAAAATTAAAAAGATCTTTCACACTTTTAATTTTTCATCTCATCGAAATAAATTAGGTAAGAATTAGGTAAATGTTCCAAATATGACATGGGAAATAAGGTTCTAATAAGATGTCTTCTAAAACACACACACACACACACACACACACACACACACACACACACACACACACACACACAATACTTGCTTAATAGTAAAGTTATTTGGGTTTATCAACCATTTGATAACACTTAAAATCATAAAACTTTTAATTTTTGTACAAATTATAAAATGATATTTTTCTTGATTTCACATCTTGGGTTTTTGTTACTACACATGGTTAGATCCAAAAAATATGAATTAACATTTGGTAACATTGTTGGGTGATGTTACTAATTTTCAAAATATTTGAACATAAAGATATTTGATGGTATGTGATTTCAACTCCTACACTTCTCTCACACTAGAACATGTGGGAGTGTAGTGTAGCATGTGGAGGTAGTGTGTAATATTGGCAAATTGTGAGGTACTATTTTAAGGTTGAAGATTTTAAGAATGGATTAGATTAATTTTATGTCTTGGACACATGGCTCGTGAAATAAACTAGTATAAATCCCAAATGACACATGGCTCATAAAAAGACTTCCAAAAAATGACAAACACAAAGTACTTGAGTGAAATGGCTATAATTAATGTGTGTTTGACAACCATTTGATAACACACATGGGTGACGCCTCTAATTTGTAAAATACAAATATTCTTAATGTGTTGTTTTAAGTTCTAGTCTTTTTTCCCAAGATATAAAATATTGGATTACAACATACCATGTACGAATATTGTGTAACATTTAGTGAGTTGTGGGGCACTATTAGTACAATTTTTTCTCAAGAATGGATGACATAAAATGATAGTCTTGGATATATGTTAAATTTTACATGAATTTGACTCTAGAAATATGCTGACAACACGAAAACTATAGTCCAATGTTTATATTACAGTCATCTTATTTGTTATAGATTCGTGTATCTTATAGTAGTTTTGGTTCTAATTAACTACATAACATATTGGTGCATTTTTATTATTCAATAAATACACATATTGTCTTCACACCAAATTGTTAACAATGGTTGGTTTATTGTAGTATTAATGCCAAGGTTGGAAGGTTTGCATAAGCTCTTATATAAAATTTACCCCCTGTGCATTATGGTTTTATGGATGTGAGTATGTATAATGAGGTAGTAGAATTTCCAACATGTGGTTAACCTTTAATATTTCAAATTCTTGTAGTTTTTGTAAGCTCGTCAACATTTAAGTTAAACGTACAACTTGTATGAATAAAATTTTATAATGCATATTTATTGCTTGCTTAAAATTATTCTCAAATTTATTTATTTTTTATTGAATTACAACTAATTAGTATCCCTAATTCTTCCATTACTCAACGGTTAATATTTTTGTGCATCTTGTAAGTCTCTTTAACTTATGATAATTGACAATATAAATAATAAAACTATCTTCCGTTGAAATATTGTGCCCTTTTCCACCAGTTAAGGGGAACAACAATTAAATAATTCACACACACTTTTTTCTATTATCTTGGAGAATGTTGACTTGTTAGGATTGTTCCTACCAACTACAAGATTTTAGATTATCATTATAAATTTTTAACTCAAGTAGGTTCATGCCCAAATTGAAAACAACAAATACACATAAAAGCATCAAACATATTATGATGAACACCATGACTTACTAACCACAAAAAAAGAAAAATAATCACTGAAGAACTCAAAATATTATATATACCAGTCAATCAAGGACACAAACTAGACCTAAAAGGGATCAAAACCATCTACAATACTTCCATTGGTTTCTCTATAGCAACATCAAGAAATTTAATAAAATATTTCTTACTTATTTGAATGTTCCCATTCCTAAACAATATGATTCAAGATAAATAATTGTTGTTTGCAAGCATCCTCCCTTAAAATCATTTATAGGTTGTCAATGAATATTTATAAATCAAAATTGAATTACATTAAGTCCTCAGATTGATTAGAGGAATACTTCCCTCAAACATTTATATAGGCTTTCAAAAGGTACTGTCATGTTGCTACTTTTGCATACACTAATAAATATTTCATCGCAATTGATCTCCACATGAATAAGTTTAGAAGCAAACATAACAATATAAAATCTCCTCATAAACAACCTTATCAACAAAACTAAGTTGTAAACCCCAATAATACCTAAACCTTAATTTTCTCCTTTCCTATGTTCCTTCGAGTATTTGTACCAAGAAACTTATAAATGGAAGCCAATGCAACCACATCCATTAATTTGGAACATTCTTATCAACCTTAAATCTAAATTTTTGTAATTAACAATGGAACATAACTTGCCATGCTACCCTTCTTCAACTCCAAGAACACTAAGTTTAAACCCACATCCCACATTTTGGAGTAACTTCCAAACTTCCACCAAAGGCCAAGCTATTCTATAAATGAAAACTACAATCCTTAATAAAAGTAGTAACATTAAAGAACAATAAATGTGCAACATATGATGATGAAACAATAAATATTGTTAGCAGAATGACTAAGAAAATATACTCCTTACCATGTGTAAGAGTTGAATTTAAAATCAATATGAAATTAGAGATAGGAGAAGGTTGTGGAAAAAAATGATATCCAACCTTGAGGATGTTTAAGATGTCCCATTTACTTGGGCCCTTACCAACCTCACACATAAAATAAATTAAGAGACTCTTACATTCATTAAATGATCCACTACCCCATTTATTTCTCTAAAACAATGAAGACAATTCAAACCAATCAACTTCACTATTCTATAATTTGCAATGTTGCATGTAATAAGATATCAATTCAATGCAAGTCCTATATAAAAAATCACATAATTATCTAGTGGTTAATAGACTTTTCCTCACACGATTTAATACCCCCCAAAAGTTGCATGAAACATCTCAATCTACAAGAAAAAAATCATTCTTTTCACTCACTAATACACTTTTAAGCGAGACACACCATATTCTCTCTCAACAAACTCACCCAACCTTTAAAGAATTCAATGTACTTATTAGATATACATATCTATCTTATCCTCAAAAACTTTATAGCAACAATTTTATTAATAATATCAAATTTCCACAATCCATAGAGTTGATTGATTGCTCCTCTTTCTAAATCAGATCGTGTCAAAGATTTATGTATCATTGAATCAAAATCTATGATTCATCAACATGAATCATTATCACAATCTAATGATTTTTTTTGAATTCATTGACTAGTAAAAATAATCACAAATATGATAGAAAACATTAATATAAAAAATCCCACAGTATTTGATCTAAAAATGATAATAATAATCATAATAAAAATTCGATTTGATTGTTCTAAGCCTTAACGGCGGGGGGGGGTTGGTGGGGTTTGGCTATGGAAGGGCCAAAATGCACCTCAAAACTAATTTGTTTGTATTTTTTAACAAATGAACATTCATATATAAATTTATAATTAATTAATAAAAGTGCATTTTGGTCTTTGTATAGACAGTGCCTTAACGGGGTAGCCTGTTACTCCAATCGTACCTTTTTTAACTGACTTACATTCAACACCGGGAAGAATGGTAACCCTATATAGCTTCGGCTACAAACTTGTCTCATTTATAAACTATAATAATAATAATACACTATAGCTACACAAGATACGCCAAAAGGTCAAACAAGTTTCTCTTTTCAAATCTTTTGAATATACACATAAAGGAAGCATTTGGATGTATTCCTGCGATTAGCCTAGTTCGTGTGTAAAATTGAGCGGGATGAATTTGTTTGCAAATAAGAGGGTAAGTAGTCAAATATTTTCGGCTATATTAAGCGCGATAAACCGAAGGGTTTTAGTAAACAAAAAGGAGTCTCAGTGGAATCCCGGGTTTTTCGATTTATTGTGCAAGTAGCGGGCTTTAGTTGGTTTTGTGCGCTCAAAACATTTTAGGGATTCATTCATTCAGTTCTGCTGTTTTTGGTAGTTGAACAACATTATCCAGAGAGTTTTTAGGTTGGTTAGCACTGTATTCAACAAAGTCATGTTATAAGATTCTGCATCAATGTAATCTGTAGAAGATATATGTTTAACTTTCGTGTTTGACATTCATGGCAAATATGCTTCTTTTTTGATATGTGTTTCTGTTTTGGGCTTGCTGAGTGTTTACCTGAGATTCATTGTGAGTTTCTTTTTCCTTTTGGCATGAGAAGCGCTGCAGAGTATTATTGACTGTGTTAAGAAGATGAAGTATGTTTTGGTGTCTGGCGGAGTGGTGAGTGGGCTTGGTAAGGGGGTGACTGCTAGCAGCATCGGGGTGGTTTTGAAGGCGTGTGGACTTCGTGTCACTTCCATCAAAATAGGTAGATTCATTTGTATTTTCGCAGAGACATTTTCACGCATTCATCACATGGTGATGTAATATGGATTGTGGGTTTTGTTGGAAAGAGGCTTAATATGCGTTAATCTGTTGCATTTATTCAATGTTTGCAGATCCTTATTTGAATACAGACGCAGGGACCATGTCTCCATTTGAGCACGGAGAAGTGTTTGTGTTAGACGATGGTGGTGAGGTCAGTACATTCTGTATCAACCCATTCCTTCTTTAGGTTTTCTTATATTGCTGTAGAGCCTGATACCATCTGTATTTTCTATGTGCTGGATCCTCAAATTCCACCTCCTGCAAGTTCTGATGCAATTCCCTATTCATCTTTTCATTTCTTTAAATACTGATGTGATCTTGTTCGGAAGTGATTGCAGATTCAATACTTGGTCATTTCATGTCCACTTAAAATGTGTAATGGAGTAAATTTGAAATGTAAGCTAGTAATGGGATTTATCGTTATGATGGTCACATTCTTTCTTATGGTACTGTGACCTATTGTGTGTGTAGGAGACATGATAATGTCTCACTGCTTATCTGAAAATTAGTATGGAATTAGGCTCTGCATTGTGTCAAAAAGTGATGTTATGGGTATGAAATTGTAATTGCCACGGGGTATCTGGAAACCCATTTTGTCCAATATTTTTAAACAACAGGCATTCTTAGCAATAATATTGATTTCATAGCCATGTATGCAGTTTTCAGTTTTCTCAGTTTGCTTTTTATATACTTTGATGCGCTATTTGCTCTCCAAGTGGTCTTGACAGCGCTGGGCATGCCTCCTTGAGCAGTCATATCTCGACAGCACCAAGCATGTCTATGTAAATAGTCATGTTTTGATAGACCCAAGCATGCTTCCTTCAGCAGTCATATCTTGACAGCCTGGGTATGTCTCTTGCAGCACTCATAACTTGATAGAACTCAGGATGCCTCTACGAGTGGTCATATCTGGATGAAAGCGTGTATCTTTGACTAGTCATGATTCAACAGCACTGAGCATGCCGATGCGAGTATTCATGTCTCAATAGCACCGAGCGTGCATCTTCAAGGAATCATATCTTGACAGCATCAATTATTTCTACTTGAATATTAGTTATATCATGGCAGCATTGAGTGCTTGTCTGCAAGTTATCATATCCGAACATCATGAGCATGCCTCTGTGAGTTATCATACTTGATAGCACAGAGCATGTCTCTATAAGTTATCAAACTTAATGGCACAGAGCATTCCTCTGCAAGTCTTAATGCATTTTAGTAGATCTATCTTGTAAGATTGTTTGCGTGTCAAATTAAAATCTCATTCTCATTCATGAAATTGTGAGATGAATGGACCGGGGGCATCTATAAACTGCTTTTGGTGAAACATGGTCGATGCATCTAGAGGAAATATACGCCCATGGTAAACTGCAATTGCCATTGTCCATGGGAAAATATGTTGTTATGTTGCTCAAATTTTGTCAGCATCCAACAAACCTTTACACTTGTCATACACAATGATTAACTGTATTCTTCATAAATGTGTAGCAAATCTAACTCTCTTATATCTGGATGCCAGAGTGGATTGGCCTACTCTTTGTTGTAGGATGTTGGTGATGCAGACCACACCAGATGAAGATACAAAGAAGAGTCTGCTGGAGGGTTTTGTTGCCTATACCTGCCAAGTCTTATCTCTTATCATACACAATTAATTAAGCATATCTTGTGAAGATTTGTGAGTGACTGATATAACCCCTGTCATTGTTGATAAGGGTGCATTTGCTCACCTTGAGTGAAAGTTTGTCAATGTGGAAATGCAGCTGATGAAAGATAAAGAATAGTTTGCATGAAGGTTTTGGGGAAGCAGATTGATGGAGCCTAAAGTTGTGTAATGGTGCAGATTGCCTTTCATGGTGGTTGTTTCTTTTTTTGTTTTGTCAGAAGCCTGAGCAGTGCAATAGCAATTAATTTTTTTTCCTGCAAGATGCAGTCTATCTAGATTTTAAACGTGAATGCTAGTTTCAGCCTTGATATGACTGTCATATGGTTACACGCTGAATACTGGGAGCAACCATTACATGGTTGGAATACTTTCTTTGATATTTGCTTAATTATCTTCTTGTTTTTGATAAGTAGCACAGTAAGTATCTAGTTTGCCAACGTTGGAAACTTTCTCAATGGGTAAGGGTTAGTGGTAGTTTGGTCGAAAGAGAAAAAATATCAAATTGTGGCAGCCACTCATTTATGGCCCATGACAGCCGTTACGCTACATTAAACTATTAAGAAAACATAGAAGGATTCCGGTGTTCCAGAGCTGATTTATTCACTCTCTCAGATTGGCTGTCTTTGCAAGCTCAAGCATGTCAATCAAGTCATGTTACTCAGTAATGGAGGTGGCAGTGACAAACTATTTTGTGTATAGGTTTGAACATGGATCTTTGGCAGAGAAGTAATGCCTTGTGTGGGAGTAGGGGAGAAAAATCTCCCTCTCTTTTTGTCACTGGTTTTTGGTTGTTAATACTTGCTAATTCTATTGTACATGTCAAATAAAAGAAGGGATTTGTAGGTAATATTATCAATAGCAGAGATGAAGGACAAATGCAACTGTAAACAAGGGGGCTCCTGTCTTTTATTTCTAGAGATGCTTACTTCTTCTGTTTGAATAGGGATTGAATTTTGAGTTGTCAAGTGGTACTCTATATTCTAACTGCGCTGTTGGCTGATTTTGGAATGGATTATTGCTTTCCAAATTTTAAACAATTTTGAGACCAATTCCTCTATAAAAATACATTTGTCAGGAAAATCTTGGTGTAGCTTCTTCTTGAATAAGATGGAGTGATGCTTTGGCATTTCTGCGTTCATTTTTGGTTTTCTTTTTGTGGGTTTTCTAATTGCTGTGCTTTTTGTTTAGTCGTTGTTTTTCCTGGTCTAAAGCAGATACTTAAAACACCTTTACCAGAAGCCAACAAGATGTAATTGCCTATAATGTCAGATATTTTGACATTCTCTTTTTCACATAAAAAGAAACCCTTCTCACCCACCCTTGTCACTCTTTATACTGTTATATTGAATTCTGCAGCAGCTATTTCAACCCATGGCATAATTTGTGAAAATAATACTGTATTCCTGGGTGCTGTAAACAAAGTGTAAAATGTTTTTCAATGGTTCTATGTGCATCATTGTGTCAGTTAATTCCAAAAAACCTGTGATTGATTCCAGTAATTGCAATCCACCACATTTGCTGTTGTGCCATTCCTTGAGTTTTTCAAAAAGTTCTGATTTTTTTCTCAATACAAATCTAATCTCTACTTGGTTTGTTACCTTTGAGGGGAAAAGTACATGGCACTTAATGGTTGAAGATGTTTATGAAATCATTTGCTTTGCTGTTTCACAAGTTTTCCCAAAAATTATGATAATTTTTTTCCAATATATACCTGCCTTTGTTTGATTTGTTTACTTTGAGGGAAAAAAAAAATACAAGACACTTAATGGTAGAAAGTTGTTTGCGAAATATTAATATTTATCTCATTACATTTTTGGGCTGATTTTTTAGATTTAGATACCAAAAGAAAAAATTAAAAGCAGTGTTTTAATTTATGTGTAAGGTCTTTGATTTTTTTTTTATTGTGTTTAGCTTTGATTAGATTTATTTTGGACTTTAAATTTTGAACTCTTAAGAAAGATTTGCTTTAAATTATAATCTACTGAGAGACTTTCTCTGACATTTAGTTTCTATGTTGTGAGGGCCTACCATTTAGGTAAACAAACAAAAGCCAGTCCCTAAAACAATAGCGTTGCTTTATGATAACATGGGCACCATTAAAAACAGCAGTGCTCTCTAACAACATGGCATGCTATTTTAAATCCATTACTTTGTTACATAAACCCTCCTATGTAAAGTAAAATAGTTTTTCTAATCCTTACTTATAATTTTAATAATTGACATTTCTTAATGCACTATGCTTGACTCTTAATGATTCTATATTTATTAGTTATTTTTGATACAAAATAGCATTCTATTTCTTTTTCTTTAGCTATACAAATATTTTATTATGTTGAAAACAATATAGCAATTTTTTTTTTGTATTTTTCCAAACATTTTCCTAGTTTTTGGAGTTATTTCCAAGTTTGTCTTGATTTAGACTTGAGTAATGGAATTTCATTTACACTTTTTTCACGATGTATTAAATGCTGTGAGAATGGAATGCTACCTTGGTTTGGATGGTGCCAGCCTCTTTAAAGCAGTCACATTTCTAAGTAACTTGGTAGTTGGTTTATATATGGTTTTAACAATGGAGATTGGGGAGTTCTAGGGGGTTTCTGGAACGAAAGGCTAAGGAGAAGCCTGTGCTATCTACGATCAGTTCAACTGGTAAGATGCTACCAAGGGCAGCAGAAGTTATGACCTCTCAAGCTAGCAGCAACAGCATCTGTAAAAGTTCCAAACAATTAAGACCGATGCTAGGAAAATATTTCTGATAGTCTGATAGTTGCATATTACATTCAAAAGATATTAAAAAAATGAACTTACTACAAAACACCCACAGTTCTCCTTCTAATGAAATTCTCTATTGATATGATGAGTTTCATAGAGCTCTATACTTTGAGAATGAATTTGAAAGAAATACACTTTAGCATAAAGCATACATACAATAAATTTGGCATCCCAAGCTAAGGAATAATTACGACTTGTTTATATCTAGATTGTTAATGATGTTATCGACTTTTAAGTTTTTATCGGATAAGAATTAGATTACACAAATAATGCTTTATTGTCTAAAGACAGATACTGATTCTGGAATTTTAGCATATGATTGTCAAACAAGTAAATAGAAAACAAAATTTTCAACAATAATGTTTTATTAAAAGATATTTGAGGCATTTTTGGGGCCTAGCACTTGAATGAAGGTCAACATATATGGACGATGGTCTCTCTCTCTCTCCCTCCCTCACTCAGAGAGAGAGAGAGAGAGAGAGAGAGAGAGAGCTATAATTTGTCTTTCTTAAGATTGTTAGAAGACATACTGCTTCTAGACTTTCAGCATGTGATTGTTAAACAATTAAATGCAAAATAAAGTTTTAATGATGATGCTTAATTAAATGAAATTCAAAGCATTTTGGGGACTAACACTTGAGTAATGTCAACATTTAAGGGAACATGTTCAATTTTTGTTCACTTAGCCAGGATCTATCTTCCTAAGTAATTCATACCACTCATATGCAAGTCGCAAGCTAAAGCGTCACAAAATATGCAAGTTGCAAGCTAAAGCCTCAGAAAATTAGCTTATTAAATAATATGGAAGAGGGGTTACAAACTTGTGAGTTCATGTATGGTAATAAGAGCATTGAGCCATTGGTGGGAATCACTTGTAGAAGGTGAGAGATTTACCATTATTGACATCTTCCACAATAATAGATATAATATTTCCGTAACTCATTTTATTGAAATATTGAATGCTTCTAGATGCAGATGTGAGTTTTTTACATCAATGTTTTTCATATCTTTTACTTTATTTGAATAGAAAATATTTCTTCATGATTTTTTAGTTGAAACATCTAGATTGTACACTATTTCAGTGAGGAACACCATGCACTGCTAAATGTCTTAGAACTTCACAAGATTATATAGCTTAAAGATAGCACTGGGTGGCATATACCAGTGTTACATGAGAAACTGTTTCCAGCATAGTTTGAACCATCCTGGACACTCAGAAACCCATCCTCTGGCTGTCCTAAAAAATTAATGTTTGAATTTTGATAATTTGTTTGACTTCACTCTCATGTGAACTCTCAATATAAATATTTTAACACAATTATTATATTTTAAGGTTCTATGATGTATACAAGCAAGCTTTAGCCATGATTTCATATGAATATTTAAAATTTTCCCATAAGAAAACTTTATCCATGATTTTGTCCCTTAGATCCGTTTGTGGCCTCCTATAAATTTATCTATCTTATCTTATCTTATCTTGTATATTTAAAAATTTCTCTATTTTTTATATATTGTCTCTATGCCACCCCCTTCTCCGGGAAAAAAATTCTCTCCCAGAGACCAATCCCCCTGTCCCCAAGCCTGGAAAGATGGAGTAGCATAAGCATGTACCCTCTGTATGGTGCCGTGTGGCTCCACTAGTTACCATACTATATGGTCTGGAAGGAGTTTTTAATTTGCAATTATTATTGTGGAAATGATTTTGCATATAGTAGCAAAGATATGGTGCAAACAACTCTTCAGAAACTTGAGATAACTCATTACACCTGCAACTCTCTTTGGCCTTCAAAGCACATTTTTCTTTGTATACCATATTTCCACTTAACCAATGAGGCAAGCCATCCTCTGTCAAATACATAGAATACATATAATAATATTAGTTTCCTGGATTACCAACTACAACACAGCAGAGTGTTGCATTTGCATTTTCTTACAGGGAAGAAATATTGCTTTTGGAAAGTTGCTTTTCAGCTTTCAGAATTATTAACATTTGCATGTTAATCAATTCCAGTTCTTTACATCCCCATCTATTAATGCAATAAAGATAACTGTGCCTACAAAGTGCTTATCGTTCACCACCTTTTGGCAGGTTGACTTGGATCTAGGTAACTATGAAAGATTTCTAGATGTGACTCTGACTCGAGACAACAATATTACTACTGGAAAAATATATCAGGTGTATATACATTCAAATGCTCTATTTTCATTAACATGAATGAAATTTATCTGAAGACATGAGTGACAGAAAAGTGACCTTGGCTTCTTTGCATTAGATTTTTGTAATTGTGTACACATTTATATATTTTTAATTAATTAATGTTTGACTACCTTTTTCAGTCTGTTATTGACAAAGAACGAAGAGGAGACTACTTGGGAAAGACTGTCCAGGTGTGAGGCCTTGCCTATATATATATATTGCTGAAGTTTTCAAGTGTAGTTAAAACTTCTTTTTCTGTTGCATGGGCATTAGTGTGAATCTTATATATTTGTTCTACTTCCTACACTGCTTTGAACCAAACACAAGTTTATGGTCTTCTCACAATAACTGTGAAGTCCTGTTTTTAATCATCTGAGTGGTGCTTTTCATTGTTTTAATATTGATACCATGCAGTCAAATTTTCAATATAAATATCATAATTTGACACACTGCTGAAAATACCTCATGCGTAATAATTGAAGATCAATTTGTTTTTGTGAATTCCAGGTAGTTCCACATATTACAGATGCCATTCAGGAATGGATTGAGCGTGTAGCTCTCATTCCTGTAGATGGGAGCACACATGCTGCTGATGTATGTGTCATTGAGCTAGGGGGAACTGTTGGTAAGTGCAACTTTGCCCCACCTTCCTTTGAAGGAGGGCTATAGTGCATTCTTCTTTTTTGAATGTGAATTTATTGTATGTACTTGTTCAACATATGCAAACTGATTTTCCTTTGGATGTAGGAGACATTGAGTCGATGCCATTTATTGAGGCTTTGCGTCAGCTCTCTTATCGTGTTGGTGCGTTCTCCTCAGCTCTGGCTTTTTGCGGGGTGCATTACGATTGATGCCATAAGGAAAAATATTGTCTTTTGATGAATTATTTTTTCTTTGTGGGACTTACTGTAGCTTAAATGTACTGATTTGCAGGCCCTGGAAACTTTTGTTTGGTTCATGTCAGCCTTGTACCTGTTTTAGGTGTTGTTGGTGAGCAGGTATAGAACATGATGATCTACACAACTATCATACATGAATCTTGCTATTTGATTCTCTGGTTTCCACAAACTTATAAAGGCACTGTGGTTTATGGATAGTAGGTTGAGTTGCAAGGATAGTTCTCATTTAAGAATTTTTTATGAGAAAGTTTGCTTGCCGTTTTGCTTTTTCCTGCATTGTAGAAAACAAAACCAACACAGCATAGTGTCCGGGAACTTCGAGGATTGGGTTTGACACCAAATCTTCTAGCATGCCGCAGTGCACAGGTTATTTCTTTTTGCTGGCTTGTTTGATTTTCTCTATTGTTTGGATTATTATAGAAAGATTGGTTAGAAATTTAGAGTAGGTTTTGGAAGATACATCTAATTATTTATTAGGACAGGCTTTGGAAGAAAATATTAAGGACAAGCTATCACAGTTTTGTCATGTTCCAGTAAGTCTTTTTTCATATTGTAAAGGGATCCTTGTCTTTATGTCATAGGTTATGAATGATTTTCAGATAAATAGAATTTAATTGTAATTTTATGTTTCAGGCTGGGCATATTCTCAACATCTATGATGTTTCCAACATTTGGCACGTTCCTCTCTTACTAAGGGTGAGTGGACTGCTGCACTGGAATAACAATTTTAGCAAAGTGGTTGTTCACAATGCTTATAAAAAAGCCAAACATTGTTTGTTAAAAGATTTGTCCTTTGGTGGATTTATATTTCAAAACACCTAACCTTGAACTGTTGATCAATAATTGTTAAATAGTTTAGATATGGTTGATAATCAATAATTAGTTACATATTTAACAAATTTAGAAAATGTTTCTATTACTTATATTTGCAGAACCAATCAAAAGCAATATTGTTTGAATAGGTAAATGGAGGTTGTTGATTGACCTTCCACCTTTCAAGCCATAGTTACATGACTTGTTGGTACTTTTGTAGACTTGGTGAGTTTTGAGGCAAGTAGGTTGAAGGGCTCATGACTTGGGTATGTGGCAAATTTGCTCAGACTTGTTGAGTTTGCCAGTCTTGACAAGTATTGACTCGGTCAATTAAAGTCAAGAAAAAGGCATACAAAATTGAAAATGGTAAAACATAAAAGCATGAAAAATGGTTTTTTAAGGGTTTGGAGGACTCTTGAAGGATGGTTGAAAATTATAATAATGGAAAATGACATGCACCATGATGGCTTGGGTGGTGTCAAATGCATTAATTTGGGCTTGCTAATGAGGTGGTTTGTAAGTGGATTTTACAGTCTGCTATGTTGACCTTGATCCTTCAGAGGGCAAGGCCTCCTGATCTTGTTGGAGACAAACCCACATTGAAGTGCTACTCCCGAATGCCTTCTCAAGTTTAAAATAAAAAAATATAATAATATTTTTGGGCCATGTTGCTTGAAAGTGTAACATTCTATTAATTTTTATAACCTATTAAATTCCTAGTAATTAGATTGCAGTTATTTTCCGAGTCAAATCCTATCGTAAGTAATGCTCCTAAGGCTACAGCAAGACTAACAGACTTGTGTGAGAAACAAGTGAATGATAAAGCTAGTGATGTTGGCTTCAGCGATAGGAGCTCCCTTTTATCATATTTCATAGCTCTATAGTATGATTTCTATTTTGTATGCTAAAGATATCACAATCTACGAATTCTTTACACCTCATTCATTCAACAATATTTAGATATCTTATTGTTGCTTCCTTAACACTAAAATCATTTTTTGGATATCTTAATGTTGCCCCCTTCAACTAAAATCATTTTTCATACTACTGATTTATGCATTCTTCTGAATGTGATTAAAATAGCTGCTTTTGATTAGTTTATCATGTCTTTCAAAGTTAATTTTTTAAAGGGTGCATCAAACAAGTTTTAAAACCTTAAACATCTCTATATTTCATAGGGTTTTTGATATACATTTGAGTTCTATCAAAATGGCTGCTTTTTTTGATTATTATACTTGTGAATTTTATCAAAATAAATGTATTTTGATAAGCTTTTTCAATATACTTGTGCATTTTAAAAAAAATATCTGCCTTGCAAAGTTAATTTCTTAAAGGGTGCATGAAAATAGTTTTATATCCTTAAAATTTCTATATTTCATAGCTTTTTCAATTTGCTTACTTTTTTGTTTATAGGTATTGAGTTTGAGTAAGTGCCAAAAATCAGTTTGTTGAGTCCAAGGCGTGTCTAAATTTTGTAACACTTCTTTAAACAATATAGTAGTAAGAATTCAAAGCATAAGGCCTGAGAATATGAAGTTATGAACACATTTTGGCAGTTTTGATCATAGAACAAAAGATTTGTGATTAAATTGTAGAAATTGTTGGGAAGTTTTTCCTCTGAAAATTGATATTTGTTTGAAACTGTGATCAATGATGTTGATTGTTCATAAGCTGTTTTGCATTTAAACTGCAATAAAATGGGGCAAGACAAGTCTAATGTGTGTACTTTTCTTTTGTTAGTTTTTTAATGTTATAAAACTGTTCAAAAAGCTCTAATATGTGTATTTCAATGTCGTGCCAAAATGTTCAGATGTGACTGACATATTGCAGAAGGTATGATCTCATTTTATTGCCCATTTTTTGGGATTTTGGGGCAATCCATGGGCTCCTCTTCTCAGCAGTAATATTTTTTTCGTCTCGTTGCATTCATATCAACACCGGAATTTGAACTTTAACTCAAATTATTTGGGAAGCTTGTTGAGAGTAGATCCTGCCAACTGTTTCATTGCGACGTAAAGTACTTGTTCCTAGAAACTAGTATTTTACTTGTTTTATATCCCAGTAACATTATCAATCTCCTACTAGCAACCTTGGTTTTATATGATTTCATCACACTTTTTTGGATACGTTTGTTTACATTTTTTTGGCAACT
This sequence comes from Cupressus sempervirens, assembly GCA_028749045.1. Classification (NCBI taxonomy): domain Eukaryota; kingdom Viridiplantae; phylum Streptophyta; class Pinopsida; order Cupressales; family Cupressaceae; genus Cupressus; species Cupressus sempervirens. The sequence goes on from CM053785.1 coordinate 765,854,568, forward strand.
TTTTACTCATCTGTTTTTCCATCCAGTTGGCTTTTATGATTTAATGAGTTCACCATCTATTGCCCATGCATTCAATGACTTTATATGCTCTGTTCTGACTACTTCAAATTTGGCACCTGTATACCTGCACCTCTTCACTGTAGAAGATGCATTGAAATAATAAGGAATGGACAAGGAATAACGAGTTCACCTTTTTACTCATCCGTTTTTGCATCCAATTGGCTTTTATGATTTAACGAATTCACCATCTCTTGCCCATGCATTCATTGACTTTATATGCTCTGTTCTGACTACTTCAAATTTGGCACCTATACACCTGCACCTCTTTGCTGTAGAAGATGCATTGAAATGATAAGGAATGGACAAGGAATAAGCTCTCCAATTGTTCTTGTTTTTGGATCTATTTTATATCAAATGGGTTCACAAAACTGTCTATATTCCACAATTCATGGGCTAAACTATCATTTTTATTTGCTCTCTATATTTCTATGCTATTAGAATGGCTTTGAATTTAAAATGCAACTGGTGAATCTCTCTTTTTTTTTGCTTTCTATTTTGTTAAAGTTTGTAGCTTCGGTTAGACAATATCTGTAATCGATATCAGAATCTATACATATGGATATATATATCAATATGATTACATACTCACACTCACTCACACACACACACACACACACACACACACACACACACACACACACACACACACACACACACACACACACACACGCGCGCGTATATATATTCTGAATTCTGTCGATTCTGTATTTCTTGGTTTCTGTATCATAACCAATATCATATATTGTATCACAGTGGTGGCTCATATATACCGATCCTTGTTTTGAATCAATACTGTTTTGAATGCTTCAAATCGGGCTGTGATCTCACTATATTGGTTATCAATATCATTATCAATGGTAAACATGTAATTGTTGATTATTACTTGTTAACTCTGATTGGGTATGATCATGAATGGTCATGACATGCCCATTTACCATCACACCCTTTCGTGATGTATATATAATTAATCTGCCTGATCTTGCTAAGGATCAAAATCTATTAATGCAAGGCAGATCTGAAGGAGAGTAAAACCAAACTTGAAGAATATTATGATATATACATTCTGAACCATTTCATTGCCATTCAACCTGCAATCAAATTGATTAACTGTCAGCATTTTCCTGAAATCTGATGGAAACTTTACATATTTTAATGTTGTTTTTGATGGAGTCCACTTTTCTTGAAATTTTTTTTTTGGTTTACCAATCTTTTCCCAAAAAAAAGGTTTTTGCTGCTATGGTTTTGAGGATCTACTGAAGGAGAACATTTCTAGTTCATCTCACACTGTCATGTTGAGCTGGATATTTGCATCAAAAGGCGCAACTCTATAGTGGGAGCAAGGGTTGGACTTTAATGGCATGAAACTGTTAATAAAAAATGTCAAACTTGATAGGCATTTTATGTGTCAGATTAATAATATTTATTAATAAACATGCTATTAGTCTATTATTGATTCGTTGTTAGAGTACAAACAACAGTTAAGCCAAGCAAAATGTAGCTCTAAGTAAACACTATCTCAAATAAAATAGCTCTTTAGTGTATACTAAATAAAATAGTCTTTGCGTCTTTTCTTTTCTGTTTTTGGGTCATGCATTTCTAGAAAATTTTAATTAACAAATTCTGATGATGCGACAGGATCAGAAGGCTCATGAAGCAATTCTAAAGGACTTGGATCTCCTAAGGTAAATGTGTATTTATATTTTTTCTCTGCTTTTCAATCAGATCTAAAACTTTTGGTATCTTCTGAAGACTTGTGCATTATATCTATCTATTTGTTTTGAGCTTTTTATTTGGAAACTTTTATCAATATTTGGCTGTTTCAAGTTTCCTTTTGTGATTTGCTCTTATGCTGAATTACTTGTAATTCATTTTTGGCTAGCAGTGTTGCTCAAACCCCTTGTCTGGATGAGTGGACTGCCAGAGCGGCTCAATCTGATACCCTCACAAATCCAGTATGGCATCAATTTTTTATCTTTTAGTTGAGAAAAGTTGATATTTTTGGGCTAGGGTTTGATTCTGTTTTTGAATTTGATGTCTCAAATATCTAGGTAAGAATTGCAATGGTTGGAAAATACACTGGACTTTCGGATGCTTATGTATCTGTTGTTAAGGTAAATGCTTTCTGCAACACATATTTTATAGAATTAATGATCATAAGGGAACCAAGAAGAAATTGTTGAAGAATTACAAGAGCAGTCCATATTGCTTTAAATTTTTATTTTAAACTGGTGCCTTCCTCTGTAATGTTAAGTAGCCAGTGATTCAATAATCCTCTTTTAGAAAGATTGAAATCCTAGGAACTTGCATTTGCCATGCTTGTCTGTGGCAAGAAGTGTTAAATATATAGCATCAGGAGAAGTGTTTATATATATAAGACTCTTATATACTCTCTCTCACACACACAAACACACACATATATGTATGTATGTATATGATTAAGTCTATGTTAGAGAAGTCATTCATGTTTGTTATATCATATATATGTATATATAAAGTGTTATGTCATGAGCAAAAGATAATTGATCTAAGAATCGGTTAAGTTATAATATGTTTAAAGCGGCAGTGATATATGTATTAATTGGTAATTAATACTACTTCAAGTTACAGTATCGATTCTTTGCAAGAGTCTTTATTCACTCGGTCTGATAACTATATCAGACATTAATATATTATATTCAGTCTGTCATTTTTATTATCAGACTTTCAGTCTGCAATTAATATAATAGATATTCAGATATTATCTATCAGATTGAAATAGTAAAAGCAATTAGAGTCTCTATCAGAGATCCTTAACATTAACAAGAAGATATTGTTTAGTTAGTGGTAGTGTTATTGCATGACGTGCTGCATGTACCACAAATACTGAACTTACATTTAGTTATTGTGTCATACATTTTTTGTTCTTCTTTCAGCCTTCAATTGAAAATTTGTCTAGTTAAAAAAAATGGAATGGGTGATTTTGTTGCATTTAGTTCATTAATTTAATTTAAACTTGGATTCTGCTTTTCTTTTTCTTGAAGGCACTTCAACATGCTTCAATCCAATGTAATAGGAAATTAACAATAGAATGGATTGCGGCATCCGAGCTCGAAGACACAACTGCAAAAGAGGTATGTATATGGTGAAAACCATGAAATAATCTGGATGGGTACAGCATATCCCATATACTATTAGCAAAATCTTTGCTTTCTATATTATTCAGGATTCAAGAGTTTCTCTTTATTTGTTACTTATGATTTAAGAGTTTTGCTTCCCAATATAGGCACCAGACAGTCATACAGCTGCATGGAACTCTCTGAAGGTGAGTTACAAATGTGAATTTCTCCTTCGTCCATCCACTTACCTCCTTAAGAAATAAAAAGATAGAATAAAGGTTTCATACTCTTAAAATGCAAAGTTTGGAAAAAATAATACTATTGTGTTATGTTTGAGATTGTTGTATTTGGTTTCTGATATTAATTAATTAATATCCTTGATATATCAAATGATATCTTGTATCAGGGTGCAGATGGCATTTTGGTTCCAGGAGGATTTGGTGACCGTGGTGTACAAGGAAAAATATTGGCAGCAAAGTATGCCAGGGAAAATAATGTTCCCTATCTAGGCATTTGCCTGGGAATGCAAATTGCTGTGATTGAGTTTGCACGTTCAGTAAGTGTGATGTCATCAATGGTTGTTTGAGGGGTGGGGATTCAATGCACATATTTATTTTGTACTCATGTTACAGGTACTAAAAATGGCAGGAGCTAACAGTACAGAATTTGACTTGAACACCCCTCATCCTTGTGTTATCTTCATGCCAGAGGTCAACATTTCTGTGCCCAAATGTGGTATTTCTACAGTTGAAGTAATTAGGTTCCAACTTATTTACATAGACCAAAAGGATCCAATCATTTTAACATATGAGTCTTTTAGATGGCAAAGTGACAGACATTCTATCTTACAGGGGTCAAAAACTCACATGGGGGGTACTATGCGTCTGGGATCTAGGAGGACATATTTCCAGAATGCAGACTGCGTCACAGCAAAGCTGTAGGTCTACATATTCTTATGTGATTATGTAGCTTTTTTAGCTTCCAACATGTTGAAGGGTATCGTAATCTTTTAGGCTGAGTTGATGCAACTGAGGTTGACTTTTGAAGTTTTCAGGGTTTTATACATCTGTAACGTACTGATTAAAACAGTTTTAAGTGTTGATTAAGTGTATGCACTTTGCTGGTTACTTTTGAAGACAATAAGCACCTTTTTAGCTACCGACTGACATTTTTTTTTCTGTGAAGATATGGAAAATCTGATTATGTTTATGAAAGGCACCGGCATAGATATGAGGTTTGATAAACAAATTGAGCTTACAGCATTTTTTTATGGTTTTTTGTAATTCATTTTAAATATGGCCCATTTGTAGTTTTGTTGGTTTGGTTGGAAGCTAAAGGCTGCTCGCCTGAATAATCGATTGTGAAATGTCAGTTTTTAATTCAATATATCATCTTCACAGGTCAATCCTACAATTGTTGAAAAGCTAGAAAAATTTGGGCTCATGTTTGTGGGCAAGGATAAGACGGGTAGCCGCATGGAGGTAAGTTCCTGTTTTCCCATGTCAGTATTGCTTTTTACATCATTAAAGTGGGGATCAGGTTATGGAAGAGACCACACAAGCATGTCTTAGGTTCATAACCTGGGCGTTTTTGGTTAGTTGATTTCAATTTTGTTGTGTTTGTGAGTAGATACTGGAATTATCAGAAGTAGATCACCCTTATTTTGTTGGAGTCCAGTTCCATCCAGAGTTCAAGTCCAGGCCAGGCAAAGCATCTGCAGTCTTCTTAGGTGCTGTATTGCTATTCTGTCTTGCACGTGGAAAATAAGAGTGGATTTGTTTTTTAAATTTCATGCCAGAAGAAGGCTTTACTTTTAAGGTTTTCAGTCATCTGTTTTATCACTATTTGTTTAATTTGAAATCCAATTTTTAATTGAAAATGCACAATGCTGTTCAGCCTTTATATTTGGCATAGTGGGTACGAACCTTGGTTTGCCCTAGGGACTCAGATTGGATACTTTGGGTTTGGTTACAGGGGCTGTGATGAAAATTCTTGGCTACTTAATTTTTTTTCCTGTAGCAAAAGATTATGGTTGCCTGATGAAATTTTATGAATCTATTAGCTTTGATGAGATTATGATTTATTTTTCATTATTTCAAGTATGTTCACATTCGTTGGGTGTTCTACAGGCCTCATATTAGCAGCATCAGGTCAGCTGAAATCACACTTGAAGCGGTTGCCCAGCTTAATAACTGCACAAGTAGTTTCAAATCATAGATTTGAAAATGGAATTTCAAGTGCTATGAATGGCTATACAAAGAACTTATCTCCACTGAAATACCCAAATGGGAATGGGAACCATGCCCATGCATAAACACCATGAAGCAATTCAGTTTGAAGTGTAGTGACAGGTCCCTCTAATCCACGACATTTGTTAGCATCAGTTTTGTTGGAGATTGCTTTAGATGTGTTTACACTCAGCTGTTATGCAAGGATTATGTTGTTTTCTCAGCCATTACGTGAATGTTCCAGATTCGCAGCTCGTGGCATGTTCTGTACAGTATTAGGGGTGGTGTAGCAGGGATGTCAAAATTCACCTGTTGGATATGAACATATTATATGTTGCCAGCGATTCTTGACGTGACATGGGCTACAGGGTATGAGAAAATCAAATTATTACTCTCTCACATTGTGGGAACCCGATACAAATGGTTGCTGCTGATTCTTTGGTGAATTTGTTTAAGAGTTTGTTGAATTTCAGATGCTCTCAATATTAGAAACCAATGTCCAAGTTTTGGTAGGTTGCCCCTGGTTACTGCCGATGTTGTAGCAAGAATACTGCAGGTTTCGATCCTAAGGCGCATTTATCTGTCACCAATGTATTTATGTGGTTCTGGCCTGGGTGGCAAGTTGGGTAAATGTGAATAACATACCGGCGTTTTTTTTTCATGAAGTGTATTTTGAGGACATTTTTTGAATTTGGACTACAGCTATCCTTCCAGACCTTTTTTAAGGGGCTTGATTAAGATAAAAAATTAAGGATGGAAAATTTTCAGTGGTATACTGCTGCCACTTCTTTCGACTTCACATATAATGAAAGAACACATAACAGCCTATAATAGTAATAATACTAGTAATTTGCAATCATTTCAAGTGTAGTGGTGAACATGAATTTTGTTCTGGGCACATCTCAATCGTTCAATAACATTTTTTTGATGTATATGTTTGATGAGTCAATTATCAGCTGCCAGGTAGCTGCAATTGCTGGCTTAAACTATATCAACGTGCAATGATCACTGCTTTTATCTGTGGAATACCCACACATCAATTATCCATGAAGATGGGGTAATCCATAAAAATGACACAGTTTCCAATGCTTCTAAAAACTTGTTAGTCCCTGCTTAGGCAGGCTGTAATGGCTGGCTTCAACTAAATTTCTTAAACTTGTATAATCACTGCTTGTATCTGTAGAGTAAACACATTAATTATCCATGAGTATAATCCATAATTCTTAAACTTTTATAATCACTGCTTGTATCTGTATAGTAAACACAGTAATTATCCATAATTCTTAAACTTTTATAATCACTGCTTGTATCTGTAAACACATCAGTTATCCATGAATATAAGCCATAACAGGGGCCAAGGCAGGCTGCAATGGCTGGCTTTAACTACCTTAATTGTTATGGTCAATGCTTGCAACTGTGGTGAATATGATATATAACAGGTGCTAAGGAGGCCTGCAATAGATTATTTCAACTATATTTGTGCTAAGGCAGCTTGCTATATAGCTTACTTCAACAATGTTCCTTAAATTCTTATGATCGTGGCTTATAATTTTTAATAAAAGAGTGCAGTCCCTTTAACTGCATCATGACCGCTGCTTGTGGAGTACAGTAGTCATCCACGAATAAAATCCATAATATGCATGTCACAGATTCCATGGCTTATAAGAATGCCTTTGTGCTTTAGGCAGGCTGTAATGGTTGGCATATACTATATTTCTAAAGTTGTTTCTGGATAATTATAAATTTACCAGTTGGTCAATTAGAGATGCTTACAAAAACATTGCACTAAACTTGTAGGAATGAAAGAAGCAACATTTAATAATAATAATTTTATCTGCAGTTGTTAAGATCAACTTGTGTATTAAAGTTTTTTGTTTTTTGAATGTGACTTAAGTGCTTTTAGTCATTTTCTTGTATATAGATAGTCAAGATAAATGTTGTGGGATTCATTTTGTCACATAGGTCAAAAAGTGGTCATTTAGAAGCATCCCTTTAAATTTACTTAGATAAGTCTCAAAAGTGGTCATTTAGAAGCATCCCTTTAAATTTACTTAGATAAGTCTCAATTGTTTCTGCATTACAACCATCTAAAAATATGCATTGCTAAATCAATATGTTTCTCTTTAATAACCAACTTTAACGATACATAACAAGTGCCTTACAAAAAGATATAACACGGAAGACAAATGTGGGGAAGGTAATGAAGATCTCACTCTCCACGAGGATAAGGTAGAAGAAAAGTTTGGAAAAAAATATATTATTGTGGAGGGTAATGTTGATATTGACAAAGGGTTTGGTGTGGAAGACAAGGAGATTCATGAGGATGAAAATTATGCCAGTGATGAGATTGAGGACTACACCAAGGAAGCTAAGGGGTTGTCTCCCAGGTCTCAGGAGAATGAGAATTGTAGTCAACACACCAATTTGGAAGCCATGACAGTGAAATCCCTAAATGACATTAATGACAACCGGGTGGATTGTAATACTAAAATTGAATAGGAAATTGTCAAAGCCCAAGACACTATGCTGTTGGACCAGTCCAATACTAGAAATAAGGACAAGGAAATGGATAACTTGAAGATTCTTGATATTACTCAAGCTAAGTATTGTAATTCCCTTCAGTTTGACAATTCGCTTGTCAATGAAATTCAGTGAATTAAAATGGAAATGAAGGATGCTAGAAAGGATACTGGTGATGAGAAGAATACTGAGATGATTATATTGGTTAAGAAAATGGAGAACAATATTAATAATTTTGATTGAAAGTACAGAAAATAATGAAACTATGCTGGTTACCATTTTGGTCCATAATCACGAGCAACTAAAGGCTCTAGGATGAACCATAAAAAGCTCTATGAAATGTTGCAAAAATAGGTGGTCATTAATTTGGAAATCACGGGTCCTAGCAAGAGAATGAGGGCCAATATGAGAAAGAAGATGAAGACAAGACCAAAGACTAGAATGACCACACAAGAAAAGGAAAATATTATTATCAATGAAAAATGCCCTATGGGCTTACAATAGTATGATTTTGGAGAAAGAAAATTTTCACACAGTACCTTCTCTCTAACTCCACTAAGAGCTGCCTTTACAATGCCAAAAATGTTCTTAAATAAGTCCCAAATGGTTTAGGGTTAGGAATACATTCTAGAATATGCTAGCTGGCATCCACCGCCAAAATAGAAGGTTCCAGAAATCACGTTAGAAGTCGGTGTAAAATTAGAAGAATCCAAAAACAGTAGTCCAACTTTCAGGAGGCATAATTTTTGAACTGTAATTTCGATTGACAAACCATTTACATTTCCAGAAAGCTCTCAAAGCACTCTACAGCCCTATGGACCAGCTTTGCTCGTCCCCCATTTTTTGGGCATGTACGAGGCTGTTTAGTGCCCCATATTTGACTTTGAAGTGCTTTTAGGAGGTCTCTAGGAAAATTAAAACTGCAATAACTTTCTAACTATAAAGCCTTTTGACCTGATTCTTTTTCTGGAGTGTTTTAAATTACAAGTACAATCATCCCTTCAAATTACACTCTAATTCATCATAATTTTGGCTCAATTACAAAATAACTCATTTTCTACATCTACACGTATCCCAAGGTGCTTAAAAACTAATAAAACTTTAACTCAGAAAACTAATAGTGAAATTGTGAGAGTTGAAACCTTTATTTGCCCCAAATGGGTATCTAAAAATGAAAACACATTAAACATAAACAATCTCTAAGCATATTTTTGGGTGATACAGGATTGCCCTTACACCACTGCATGCTCCTGCATCAGACACCTAGGGTAGATTGAAAAGTGACCTTGTCACTTTATGGTAGAGGAAAACCCAAATGGGCAACCTCCACTGCTAATATCCAAGTTGAGTTCTTTATTGGTCGTCCTTTCCACTTCATCAGGTACTCTTCATACTGCCTATTTTTGGTACTACCCACATGACTATCCAGAATCTCTTATATCTCATCCTTCTTAGAAGTAGGAATCAGACATGGTTCCAGCATCAAACCCTCATCTGCACCATCATCATGATATTCTATTAAGTTTGCAATGTTGAAGATAGGAGAAATGTGAATCCCATCTGGCAACTCCACCTCATATGCATTTCTCGAGTCATGTTTCTTCAAAATTTTACAGGGACCAAATTTCTTTATCTTCAGCTTGTTGTAAGTACCCACTGGAAACCGCTCCTTTCATAAGTGTACCATAACCAGATCCCCTACTTGGAACTCCTTATGTCTCCTTCTTTGATCTGCCTTGGCTTTATACTGTTGATTCATCTTGGTGATGTGTGCATGGACCTCCTCATGTAGGCTCTTGATATGTTCAACAAATTCTTCTGCCTCGACACTTGTCCTCTCCCCTTGATCCATTTTCCTCAATTCTGGTGCAGTCCTCTTCTTTGCATCATTCAAATTTTCACTAAAATATGCAATAGGCTTACCTTCTTGGCTTAATACAACACCAATAGCACTGCCACTAGCATCACAATCTACTTGGAACACTTTATTGAAATTAGGAAGTGCCAACATAGGTTGTTCTGTCACCTTCTTCAACAGTTCAAAACTCCTTGCAGCTGTTGTAGTCCACTTGAACTCTTTCCTATCCCCCCTTATTGTTTCAATCAGGGGTGCACATATGCCACTAAAATTCTTAATGAACTTTCTGTAAAAACTAACCAGACCATGAAATGATCTCACCTCAGTAGCAGACATTGGAGTAGGCCATTCCAAGATGGCTTTTACCTTCTCTGGATCCATTTTGAGACCCTCAGATGATACAACAAACCCTGAGTAGACTAACTCCTTTTTTACAAAGCTACACTTCTTCAAATTAATCAACATTTTCTCTTCCCTCAACCTTTCTAGGACTCTATGAATGTGCAATAAATGTTCATCCAAAGTCTTACTGAAAATTAAAATATCATCTAAATAGACAATAACAAAATTTCCCAAGAACTTCTTTAGTATCTCATTCATAAGCCGCATAAAGGTGCTTGGCGCGTTGGTCAGTCCAAAGGGCATGACTAACCACTCATATAGACCCTCCTTGGTCTTGAATGCAGTCTTCCACTCATCTCCCTCTTGTATCCATATTTGATGATAGCCACTCTTGAGATCTATCTTTGTGAAGTACTGGGCTCCACTCAAGCAGTCCATAAGATCATCCATTCTTGGCAAAGGAAACCAATACTTGATGGTTATTTTGTTTATAGCGCGGGAGTCTATGCACATTCTCCACTCTCCATCCTTCTTTGGTGCCAGTACTATAGGTACTGCACATGGACTCAAGCTCTCTCGAATCAAACCCTTCCTCAATAGCTCATGATCTTGTCTGTTTAGCTCCTCAGTTTCAGTAGGAGTCATCCTATGAGCAGCCTTGTTAGGAAAACTAGCTCCAGGGATTAAATCTATTTGATGACTGATCTGCCTTACTGGTGGCAACCCTTCTGGAACATTATTAGAGATGACATCTCCATACTCACTTAATAAGCCTGAAACTTTAGGTGGAATTTCACTACTACCTTCCTTATCTCTTCTAGGAATCAAAGCACAACACATATGCTGATGTTTCATGCCATCCAAAAATTTTCTTCCATCAATAACACATATCCTAGCACTACTACATACCTTTTCACCTTCCTTTATCATGGGCTTCAGTTTGTGGCGAACTCCATCCTTTGTCAGAGAGTATGTATTTGTATGACCATCATGTACAACATGTCTATCAAATTGCCACAGTCTTCCCAACAACAAATGGAAGACATCCATTGGAATAATGTCACAGAGAACTTCATCATGGTAACTCCCAATCTTGAACTTCACCAAACACTGTTCACTAACCAGGACCTTATGATCATTCTTCACCCAAGAAATCCGATAGGGTTAGGGGTGTTTCTCCCTTTTGAGCTTTAGCTTAGAGACCATCTCCTCAGACACCAAGTTGTCAGCGCTGCCACCATCAACAATCACATCACTACACTTATCCTCGCACTTGCACCTAGTACGAAACAAACTCCTCCTTTGTCCAGGTTCAGTCTCACCACTTAGTAAGACCCTTTCATTTACGAGTACCTCTCCTCTTTCTGCATCCTTAGAATGTGATGACTGTGCATCCTCATCCACATGAGCAATCCTTGCTTGACCATTAGCTCTCCTATCTATCATTCCTTGTCGTTGAGGGCATTCAAATGCACGATGACCTTCTTCATTGCAATGAAAACAGGTACCAAAAAAGCCTCCTCTTCCTGATCCTTGTCCACGTCCTCTACCTCTTCCTCTCTGATCTCCAAAGTTTTGATCATAGGAGTGGTTGAAACCCTCATTTCTCTGGTTTCTGCTAGTACCCACATCTTCATTTTTCTTTTGGGTCTCATTTTGACCTCCAGATGACCTACTGTCGCCCCTTCCTCCTTGACCACACCCTCTTTTCCTTCCTTCAAACCTTTTATTTAGTTTCTCTTTGACTCGTAGGGAAAACTTGTATGCCTCTTCAATGCTAGTCATTCTAACCAGACTTAACTCCTCCTGAATGCTAGGTCGTAACCCATTGAGGTAATGGGCAACCTTCTCTTTATTTTCTTCTGCACGCCTTGCCCTAATAAGAAGTCGGTAAAATTCCTCCGTATATTCTTGGACAAATTTTCCTACTTGCTTTAATTCTTACATTTTCTTGAACAAATCAAGCTCATAGTCAATAGGAATGAACTACTTCTTTAGTTTGTCCACCATGCAATCCCATCTTGTGATTTTCTCCTTTCCTCTTCTATTTCTTTCTAGCTGAATCTCTTGCCACCAGATTTTGGCATGTCCTTTCATTTTGGCCTTTGCAAACTTAACCCTATCTGGATCCCTAATATCCTCATACTCAAAATACTCCTCTAGTTCATTGATCCAGTCGATCAACTCATCTGGGTTTAGATTTCCTAAAAACATATCCACATCAATTTTAGGTCTTTTTCCAAGCTTAGAAATGGCCCTAAAAAGCCTCTCCTCTACCTAATTTAGGGCTTCCCCTTCGTCTTCCCCTTCCTGTCCAATATTTTCTTCTTCTTCATTTTCTTCCTCACTCTCGTTGCCTACGACAACATTTAGTCCTCTATGGATCTACTCATGCAATGCTTGAACTTGTCTTTGGAGGGCTCTAACCTCAGGAGTAACAACTCTGGCCCTTCCACCACGTTCCCTTCGTGGAGGCATCTTCTTGTCTCAAACCCACAACCACACAAACTACCTCACAGTTGGCGCTTTGTCTGCACACTCAGGAAAACCTGCTCTGATACCACTTGATGAAGAAAAGACCAAAGATCAAAATGAACAAACAAGAAAAGGGAAATATTATTATCAATGAAAAATGCCCTATGGGCTTACAACAGTATAATTCTGGAGAAAGAAATCCTCCACACAGTACCTTCTCTCTAACTCCACTAAGAGCTGCCTTTACAATGCTAGAAATGTTCTTAAATAAGCCCCAAATGGTTTAGGATTAGGAATACATTCTAGAATATGCTAGTTGGCATCCACCGCCAAAATAGAAGGTTCCAAAAATCACGTTAGAAGTCAGTGTAAAATTAGAAGAATCTAGAAACAGTATTTCAACTTCCGAGAGACATAACTTTTGAACCGTAACTCTGATTGACAAACCGTTTACATTTTTGGAAAGCTCTCGAAGCACTCTACAACCCTATGGACTAGCTTTTCTCATGCCCCATTTTTTGAGCTTGTACAAGGCCATTTAGTGCCCCATATCTGACTTTGAAGTGCTCTTAAAAGGTTTATAAGAAAATTAAAACTGCAATAACTTTCTAACCGTAAAGCCTTTTGACCTAATTCTTTTCCTGGAGTGTTTTAAATTACAAGTGCAATCATCCCTCCAAATTACACCCTCTAACTCATCATAATTTTGGCTCAATTGCAAAATAACTAATTTTCTACATTTACACATATCCCAAGGTGCTTAAAAACTAATAAAACTCTAATCCATAAAACCAATAGTGGAACTGTGAGAGTTGGAACCTTTATTTGATCCACATGGGTATCTAGAAATAAAAACACATTAAACATAAACTATCTCTAAGCATATTTTTGAGTAATATAGGATTGCCCTTACACCACTGGATGCTCCTACATCAGAAGACAAAGGACACCAAAGTGGAAGAGCCTAAAGAGGACTCCATCCTTCAGACTCTGTAAAAGTTGGAAGATCTGGACAATCAAACAAAGTGTCTTCTCCTGGACTTGGTCTAGTTTCCTAGTTTTTTCTGTGCTGTTTTTTTTTGTTTTCAGTATCTTTGTTGGACTGTTTCACTCTTACCACTTCTGTTGTTGATGCTGCATAGTTTCTTGTTGTTGTCTTTTTGTTTTTTGTTGGTAACTGTATTATCACTGTCTTTCTCATGTGTATCTACTTGTAAGAGGCTTTTGTTGTAAAGGGTTTCAGATCCCTTCAAAACTTGTTTCCAAAACAAGTGACTTACAAGAACATTATGAGTATTAATAAAATTGTACAACTCTAATTAATTTTTATAAATTTTAATAATTAAGTATGCAAATAAGGTGCCTACTGTTTGTGGGGTCCTTTCCCCTTGTGACATGAAGGTTTGGATTTCTTGATGATAACAAGTGGCTATGAAGTATTTAAATAAACTCAATTTTGGGTTTATTATAATAAATTCTAGTAGAAGGTATATGTGACACTTTATGATAATAATTTTTCTATTATATACATTTTGTGGCAACTTTTCAAGTTAAAATAATGAAAGGGTTTGTTTGGTTCGAGTCTTGAGGCGGAAGTATATTCACTTTCATATGTATAAACAATATGTCATGTCTAGTGATGATGCAATACCCAAATAAAACTTTAGATCATGTCATATAAATTAATGTGGGAATTGATGTAAATTTGAATTTGATCCTCTTTGGCACCTCTTAGATGTATTTATTCATGTTCTTATTTTGTACAAAATTTTATTCATGTTTTTTGAATTGCATTCTCGTATTAATAAGCATAAAAACTTACATAAGATCTAGAGATTTTTGTGAGCTCACATCATTTTGAGACTTCGTGACAACTAACCAAAAAAACCCAAGGCAACTTGATATTTCTGTGAATTAGTAGCTAGCCCACCAAAATTTCTTCTAACTAATTACTATTATTGATTTATTATCATATCATGTGTTGGTTGGTGGTGATTGATTAGGCAAGCACTATACAATTTTTAAGAGATTGATTTTTTTGGTTAGCTCATCAAACATATTTTGAGTTTACTTATAAACCATTTTCCAAGGTTGTCTTGTCAAGTTTATTTAGGGTTATCTTATTAATTCAACATAAGTCATGTAATATTGGCTTAGGATTAGAGTTTTCTAAAGTTGCTATATACGTTCTTGCTGTGATATTGAGTTGTAAAAAAGGGTAAAGATTGCAACAGGTTCAAGTTATTGAATAACAATATTGGACTTGCTTGGTTGACGTAGCCCAAGGATTGGGTTCATCTTCTTACTCTTACTTTGGTCCATCCTCCATTAATGTTTGTAATTTGTCTATTTCCACTAGGTTTCTTCCTTTATGAAATCTCAGAGTCGACCCTATCCCTCCTCTAGGACCAACCCTAGGAATAGTCTTGTGGTAGGGAAATTCCAAACCCATCAATAACATTATTTAGCATGTCCTCCATTTCACCTAGAAACCTTTCCATATTTTCTTTTCATAGAATGCTATTGCCATTTTTGTCATTTCATTCACATGAATAATTAATGTAAGGAGCATTTTAAATATTTCAAAATTAATCAACTATCTATGGTCCAATTTGAGAAAAAATCCCCAATGCCATTTTGATGACACAAACAATGAGGTCATGGTTGGATTTAAACACAAGGTGTAGCCACTTCTCCATCACCTCACCCAAAAATACTATTTTTCTCTTCTTGTTGAGAAGCAAGACTAGTGCATTCATTATCCCCTCAATTTTCTCATACCACACAATTCTCTCTAGAAATTCCCATCCCTTTAATGCTAGTGTCATTAAACTTTTGTCATATCTCATGCTTGATATCCTTTTCAATGGTGTCCTTCTATCCTCCAACTACCTCTCAATACATAAATATTTTCTTTAAAATCTTTCTATTGTTGTTTGCACCCATCCTTATGTCAACCTCCCACTACTACTCTACTAGCTCATTTGCCAGCCTTGGGCTTCCCAATATGTGTGGGATATATTACACCCATCAATATATTGTAATAGCTCCAATATTAGTGTGTGATGTCCCACCCTGACCTATCATAGCTCAATTGATACTTTCATATTTTGACTCTCTTATGTTGTGTTATTTTGATACATTTAGACTTATTAGACAAAGACTTTATATCATTAGACATTATATGGTGATTTTGCATTATGTTGACTTAGTGCCTATGATGATGATGTCATGAAATATTCCTACATGCTTTTTTTGGATCGGGAAGAGGTTGAAGCCAAGATAAATTATTATGTGTTTTGATTAGTTATTATTATTTATTAAGCTGGAGTAGACTTGAACCCAAGACTTCCGAGATATTTTTATAGTATGATCCAAAATACTTTTCCTTCCTTTACTTTTCTTCTCTATCTTCCCTCTAATCCTTCTTTATATGGTAGCTTCCATTCCTTATTTGTGAATATGGAAAAAGTTTGCATACACTTGTTCTTGACCAAGATCATTGTTAGGATTTACTCTATTTAATACATGATATAGAGAGGAAGATAATCTCTTATTGTTTGTATAATTTCTACTGTGTGAAAAAAACTAAGCTAGGCAATCTCCAACTTTAGATATAAGTAATTTAGTTAATTGGTTTTCTTCCCATGTCTGAATAATTTTAGTGAAGATTTGTAATTGTTTACTTTAAATCTAAGAATTGGATTAAAGATTAGATGATCTAATAATTCTTTTACAGATAAGCTTCACCATCTGCTCCTTTATTTGCTAATGTATCAACTGATATGTTTGCTTCTCAATATATATTTAATGCTAGTTTCTTCAAATTTATTGATTAAGGCCTATTTGAGTTTGGAATTTAGTTTCCTCAGTATTAAGGTTACTACTTTCCTAAAGGCATTTAGAATAATCTAACTATTCAAAGCTAGCAGTAGTCTAGAGCAACTTTCTAACTTATACTGATCATATTCGCTTGTTTTATTAGAATCTCTTCTCCATCTGCTCCTTTATTAGCAAGATTATCTACTTCTCTATTGCCTTCTCTATAAATATGTTTTATATTGTTTCTTCAAATTTATCAACTATGGTTAGAGCATATTCAAATTTAGAGTTAAGAATCTAGTTTGGGGTCTCTCTTTTTGTTAACACATTTAGGATAATTTTCAAATCACCTTCAATAACTAATTTATTGATACCTATCTCTCTACGTAGAGTTAAGCCTTCAACCAGATCCTCTAATTCTACTAAGTTATTAGACATCACTCCTTAGGGCTTGATGTATCTCATTAAGCATGATATGTTGTCTGAACAAATAATACATCCTAAGCTCATTGGTCCTGGATTGCCTCTAGAGGCCCCACCAAAATTTAAATTTGACCTTCTTGTAGGAGGAGGTTCCCATTTACATTTTTTCCTATCAATCTTATTGGATCTTGTTTAGGTCAATGGTGGATTAATTAGGTTAAAACAATATTTATGTATTTATTCATCCCAGTCTAAAAACGAGCCTTCCTTCTTAGACGAGTTTATGAGATTATTGCTAGCTACCTCAGTAATACACATCTCCAATTTATTGAGAAATGATGTTAAATCCATACTTTCATTAAAAAAAATATTATATTCCTTTTTTTCCATAATTCCCATAGGAGTATGGAAGGGGATATTTTCCATAAATTACTATATATCTTAGAAAAGCCATGTTTAGGTCAACTTCTTAAAAAATTTATAGATTTTAGGTAATGCTATTTGCCAATTTAATTTCTTACATAACCAATACCAGCAATTCTTAGCAAAGGGACAATCATAAAGCAAGTGTTCAGATGATTCAGTGTTTTTTTTTTGCAAAGTGGGCATCTTGATGGTCTCTCAAAACCCATCTTGATAAACCCGTTTGTTGTTAGAATTCTCTTTTGAAGAGGGTCTCAAAGGAAAATACCTTCTTTCAAAAGACATACCAGATCCCAACACATTGGATTGTGGGGAATTTATTATCCTTTCATACCCTAGTTTGACTTTATAATTTCCATCTTCAAAGCTCCCAATATTAGTCTATCTTTCTTGTTTTTGTGATTTGTCTTTCTACTATTTAAGAATTGTTCAAAAATATACTTTTTCTGTAATGAAAGTGGATTTTCATCAAGGTTTTTCATTGCCATCCTCCATACTATTTATTATTAATTTTATTTCTATAATCACTCACATTCTTACCCTACAGAGTGGAAATAATGTTTTTGATGTTAGTTGGTAGATTGACATTGTTTGGAGAAGGAAGCTGTTGGTCACTTTTGCCTTCCCGCCAGAATCACCACATTTTAATTCAACGTAGTAACGTTCACAAGTTTTAAATATCCAAATATTCAAAAGGGGCACAAAATACCTTATGCTAACCTTGTGATATTTCTTCCCTGCGCATTTTAATGTTTCCACGGGCTCGCAAGTCCCCATCGTTAGATCGAGAAATACCCACGGTCGGTGCTATCTCGCTATGGGAAGTTGCACGTTTTTTTTCCATAGTGATATAGCGCCTTTTGGCTGCATGGCCGGTGGGTCCTCCCTTTTTCTTGTTATTTCTCCGGCGCCGAGTTTTGATAGATCCCCGGAGGGCGCTATGGCGCTATCAAAAAATTTGTGTTCCTCGCCGTTAGCAACATAGCACCCAAACGAAAGGTGATACTATAGAAACATCAGAAGGAAGGTGGGTCCCAAGTATGCCTCGTCAGATATCAGTGATGAAATTTGGCACGCATTGGTAGTATTATTGGCTAAGGTATGACTGTGTAGAATGTGGGTCCTTCTTCACTTGGCGGGCCGCAAATGAGGATTTGTCAAAAAGGTTGGCACATGGCTAGTTTCTTATTGGTTGGTATACTGATAGGTCGAATCCATCTTGCTCGCCGCCAGAACTCAAAAAATCAACGATGGGCGCTATCTCGCTATGGAAAGCTGCGAGGATATTACCCATAGCGACATAGCGCCTTGGCGATGTGTGGCATAGATGACATCATGGGCCTGCCCTTCTCCAAAGTAATATTATGGCTCGTCCGCAGTGGCAGTTGTCAAGTGGGTCATAGTACAATGCTGGTATTTCGTTGGTCCACTCAGCCAACTTGGTGTGCAGTCGTGCAATTTTCTTGCTCGCCATAGATCTAAGGAAAATCAATGGTGGGTGCTATCTTGCTATGGAAAGCTGCAAGGATATTACCCCTAGCGACATAGTGCCATTGTGCCACGTGGATCAGTGGGGCCAGGTCATGCCAAGATGAAGATGCCAGGTGTGCTGAGTGGTTTGTAGGCCTAGGTTTTCAAGTTTTTTTAAGGGAGATAGCGCAGTAATACGGTGAGTCTTCACGATCTTTAGATTAGTCTAGATCTACGATGGGCGCTATCTCGCTATGGGAAATTGCTTTGAGGATACGCATAGCGACATAGCGCCTCGATGATGCATAGAAGGGTGGGGCCAAGTATTATGAAACTGTCGGTTGGTGCCAGTTAGGATCACGAGGTTCGGCTAAGGTATAAACATCAGTTAAGGCATTGATGGTTAGTGGCCGATGGTTAGTATAACGTTGCGGTTAGGATTTCTTTTAAAGAAGATGGTGCGGTTAGTAATGAGAGAGGTGGTCAACTCGGGAAGACCTTGTGAGGTGGCAGAAAGGAAAGAAATTATTGGCCCACATGGCTCGTCTTGCTTGCAATTTTAGTTTGACTCATTGACTTGCTGATTCACGAGCCAAAATGATGGAAAACGAGGGTTATCTTGCGAATTTGACCAACCCAGAATGAGTGCAGAATGAGAGGGACACTCCACTACCCATTTTTTGATCCATCTACCTAGTCAGAATGGCTTAATGGAATTGTTTCCATCCTCTCAAGGCATTATTTGACACAGAAGATCAGATATCATTGCATCTGGATCTGTATCTAGATTAGATTTTCTTCATGATTGTTCTCTGCAGGACTTAATGATAGGTTGTTGTGAAGTAATTACAGTCGGAGGACATCCCAGTTATGCCTGAGCTATAAAGGCAAAATTTTATGAATTTTTTAGGGGTCGACCTTTCTCTGTTTTCTCTATTATTGCTCTGTAGATTCTCAGTGTAAATTCCCCTGTGCCTCTGAACTACATGATTTTCTGCCTTATCTCTTTTGGCCATTGGTATGAAAGTGCAAGAACTCTTTGCCTCTTATTGGTGTTTTGTAGAGATCTATGATCTGCATGACTGTATCTCCTTGGCCTATGAATGATAATATAAGTGAATCTCTCTTTCCTTGTGTCATTCATCTTGGTCTTCTGATCTTTATGTGATTATTAGATTAAAGTAAGTCTGAATGTGTATATCCTTAGTTTCATTCTAGTTCAATAGTGCATATATGGGCTGAGTTTGGTCCGAACACTCTATTTTGTTGCATCACCTGTTTAGATTAGATTAGGTAGATTTTCTTTCATGCTCTCCTTCTCCCTTTTCCTCTCCAAGAGTAGTTAGGTGCGCCTTGATAGTAAGAGGAAGCCGGCCTTCTCCGGAGACTCAACCTCACAGTTCAAGTCCCACAGCTTGGAGGTTGTTTCCATGTTTCACTAGGTTGTCCTCATGCATAGGCTTTGGACAAGGGTGCAAACCTCAGTGACAATAGTTTTTGGCACACTCGGTGGGACAACTTTTTCATAAAATTTCAAGCCTACTGGTGTCAAAAGGGAAGATTTCAAGATCAATACCGAGGAGATAGTACTAGCTTCGGTGTTTAAGCCTTCAAGAGGCTCATTCTTCTAAGTACTTGGCGACTCTGAGCTTCAAATACATATCTGGCATCTTCTAGAGGTAAGTTTCAGTATCAAGAGCTTTCATTTTCAAACCCTAGAAGAAGGAAGACTAGAATATCTTTATCATTGGTTAGGAGTGCAATAGTAATAAATACACCTACAAGATCTATCTCTACTCCTCCTGCTGTTAGATCTTAGCCTAGACTACCATCAATACATATCAATAGATCACTTGTCTATATGGCGTTGCCTAGAGCTCATACTTTTGCCACCTTTAATGGTGGGAGCCCTCTCTTATTAGCCCAAAGACATGACATACGAGTAGATGCCCTCAAAAGTATACCATAGTTTACTGGTGAGACTTCTATCTCTCCCTCAGAACACATTCAAGAGGTTGCAAATGTCTGCAATATCCATGGTATTATAGAGGATGATGTTGCAGTTAGGCTCCTAGCCTCATCCTTGAAAGGAAAAGCACTACAATGGTATAGAGGTTTAGCTCATGGTTCTATAATAGATTGGGATGGATTAGGAGCAGGATTGTGCAAACATTTTGAGGATAAAAGTGACTATTTGTCACTTTTAGAGCAGTTGACTACTATAAAAAGAGTCCCCCATGAATGTATGACTAATTTTAATTATAGATTTCAAAATACATGGGATAGAATACCTACTTCAGTTAAGCCTACCCCTGGTAATGCCTTCTTGCATTACCTTAGAGCTTTTAACAGTGATATTGCCACTACAATCCAAACTATGAGAGGAGATACCTTGCCTAATGCTTATGACATAGCAATAAAATCAGAGAACATCCTAATACAAGGAGGTAAGCTAGCTCCAAGGCCTCCTATGCCTTTCTTCCCTGATGTTCCAAATCATCAACCAACAATGGCTCCTCTTCCCACAACTTCTACATCACAATCCCTTATCCCAGACCCTCAAGCTTCCACATCTTCAAATGGGATAGATGAAATCAAAGAGATGATGCAATCTCTGATGCAGAACATGGATAAAAGACAAAAGAACCTAGAGAAAAGATTGCAAGATTATGGGAAGAAGTTGGAGGATAACTCCTCTATGATGCAGAAAGTAAGCAACAAGGTGGTGAATTTAGAAAGACAACAAGCTCAAGGTAGTAAGCCTCATCAATTGTAATATCAAACTCCAAGTAGTGGTAGGCCTCCAAATCCTAATCATTGGAACAATTCTTTTGATCAGAGTAGGCAGGATGGCCATGCTTCAACCTCAAATGTAAACCAAAGTAGAGCCATAGTCCCTCAAAACAATATGGCTCAAGATCAATATTTTTGTCCCTCCTGTAACTACTCCTACGCCTATTGTATGTGTTTGAAGGCTGAATATTTAATGGCTTTGATAGTCCAAGAACCTGCAACAAAACAATCATACAAGGAGGACCAATTTAAAGATGCCTCAGATATGCAAAGACAGGGCGATTGCTCTTTTATGAATCATCAGATGGAGGAGCATTGTAATGTAAACTAGGATTCCATTGCTCATAATACTAGAAGCAAAAGAGGAGCTATGGAAGATGTTGTCCCTCCTCCTCCCAATCAGGCCTCAACTTCAAATGCGATATCTCATGAACAAGAAGCAAATAATCAATCAAGTATCTTTCAGCAGTAAAGGCAAAATCATGGCAAAAAGGATGCAAGTGATCCTCAGGGTATTCCATCTCAACCTCATACAATCACAACTCCCAAGGGTTCTACCAAAACACCTGCTATGCCATTCAGTGTGGTAGAGCAAATGAAGAAGACAAATGTGAATATCTCCATGTGGGATGCTGTTGCTACTATACCCATGCAAAAGAGGTTGCTGTAGCAAGAATTGGAAAGAATTGAACCAAAGGATCAGACAATTAGCATGGAAAGTGCCACAATCCTACTACAACCATCAAGGGAGGTAGAAACAAGTAAAAAGGTTAAACCTTCTCCATTCTACGTTTCTCTAATTATAGGGGGAAAACTAGTTTCCTCCATGGTTAAACCTAAAGTTTGCTTGCAAAACATTCACCAAGTTTTGTGCCTTATGAACCATTCATTAGAAAGCCTCTTAAGCTCATCAATTGATAAGTAGGAGATGATTCCACAACAAGTCAAATTGTGATATTGCTATTATGATTTAACTGTGTGATTTTGAGTCAAACTCAATCCATCTCTCATGAGAATAAATGGAACACTTAGCACTCATTGGATCTAGGTGATGCTCATAGGGGTGAAGCACTGTGACTTCCTGGGAAGTCACCCATCCCAGAACTACTCCAGCTTGAGCGCGCTTAACTACAAAGTTTCCTCCATGGTTAAACCTAAAGCTTGCAACCCCATTTGAAAAACCTTCACCTAGTGTTGTGCCTTATGAACCATTCATTAGAAAGCCCCTTAAGCTCATTAATTGATAAGTAGGAGATAATTTCCAAGCAAGTCAAATTCTAATATTGCTACCAAGATTTAATTATGTGATTTTGAGTCAAACTCATTGACCCATGCTTTATGAGTAGTGATTCAACATGAATCCATCTCTGATGAGCTTAAGGGGCTTTTTAATGAATGGTTCATAAGGTACAACCCTTGATGAAGGTTTTGCAAATGGGGTTGCAAGCTTTAGGTTTAACCATGGAGGAAACTTCGTAGTTAAGCGCGCTCAGGCTGGAGTAGTACTGGGATGGGTGACCTCCCAGGAAATCTCGGTTCTTCACCCCTGTGAGAATCACCTAGATCCAATGAGTACTAAATGTTCCATTTATTCTCATGAGATGGATTCATGTTGAATAACTACTCATGAAACATGGGTCAATGAGTTTGACTCAAAATCACACAGTTAAATCCTGATAACAATTTCACAACTACAAATTTTTATGCCTAGGCCTCCATATTCTTTAGGTCTACAATTTTTTTACCATTTTATCAAAGCTCATTTTTTCTTATCTCTGATACCTTGCTAGAAGAAGTCTTTTTAGTTTAGAGTCTAATTTCCTTTTTACGCTTTTAGATAGGGAAAGGTATTGCTTTGATCATAGTCATCCTACCTACTTTAGTTAACCATTTTCCTTTCAAACTTCCCATTTTTTATCCATTTTTTTTCTAAAATCACATCCCAAGCTTTACCTTCTCTAATGCCTTTTTCAAGTTGAATACCAAGGTATTTGCATGGGAAGGTTCCTTTTCTATATCCCATTATTTTACAAATCTCTCTGCACTTCCTCTTTGGCTTTAATAAAGAAGATCTTTGTTTTGTTAGCATTTACGTTTTGATGTGTGATGCTTTGATATAATTATTTATTATTTGCTTGAATTTGTGAGCTTCTTCCAAAGTACTTTCTTCTAGTAGAATAATATCATTCACAAAATTTTGATGTGTTATTTTAGGGACCTCCTTAGTTATTGTGATTTCTCTAATATTCCTTTCTATTTGAGCCTTTATTATGGCTCTAGCAAAAGCTTCTGCCATAATAATGAAGAGGAAAGGTGATATAGGATCCCTTTGTCTGATTACTCTAGATATGCTAAAAAAGCCTTTGTGGGTACCATTTATGAAAAGTGATATTTTTGGTGTTGAAATGAAATTGTAACGCCCCACCAAGGGATCCAAAAGAACTAACCTAAATTTTTACTAAGTTTGCCAACATTAAAAAGAAGAAGAATAACATGTACAACAATCATAAAGTAGTGGAAGCAATAACATACAATCATACATAAGAAAACATAACATATTACATTTCTTAAGGATCCCAAGACGTTGAGTCACTTTAAAATTTAAATATTACTAAGTCCAGTAAATAACACATCCACATAAAAGCATAACTACAAGTTTAATCCATTTAAATAATATAAATTTGTTCCGAATGCCACTTGGAAATAAATTTAGAATGCACAATCATCCATTGTACATGTCACAGGGTATGAAAGGCTGAAAGTATTTACTTTTATAAAATAGATTACATCATCCCTTTCCGATCCATGAAACAAGTACAATACAATAAGTAAAATCATCCATAATATAGATATAACCATCCATCATAATACACAAAGATAAAATGAAAGGAAATGTAGAACAAGGAACTCCAGCCACGACATCTACGGATGGATCTCAATGGTAAAAGTAAAAAGCACTACCACCCAACCTTGTGGTAACCCAAAAAGGTCCATTCCCACCACGCTGAGGAGATAGTCTCAAGTCTCAAATAGGATGTCAATCCCAAAAATCAAAACTAATATCGAGGTCAAGGAAAACCCTAAAAGTAATCTAACTCAAAGGTTCCAAGATAAATTGACATCTAAACCCAAAGACAAACAAAGATATGTAGGAAATCTATACTGCTAGTGGGCAAATGTCATCGCACAAACCAAATCTAGGGTTACTCGACTAGCCTTTTAATCCTCCGACCCCTTGGTTACTCTATGCGGCACTAGTATCCTTTCGTACTGACAAGGCATACTAATGATGCATGGTCACAACTGAGCGTCCTCTCTACTCCCATCCTAGTCTGTATTAGCACTCGAGGCATGGGCGAGGAAAGACAATACTCTTATTAGGTTCATTTTACTCTCATTTAGTGTAGTGTTTTCACTTATTAACTACTTACAATGGGTTACCCATCAGCCTCTTTAGGGCCTCGGCCTCCATTGCAAGCCACTTTCCTACTTAACATACAAATTACCTACCCTAGGCTCATAAAAGTATAAATCAAAGAATGACAATTTTCACCTCAGCCCTATACAAGTGTCTGGAAAGCATCAAAAGATAATTCACAATAACACCTCAGTCCTTTACAAGCAACTAGAAAGAATCCAAAAATAATTGATCGAAGACTCAAAAGTTAAGTTAGATATGTCATATGATTCATCTCATTATCACACAAGAACACTGAAAGCAATAACAAACAATAGATCCAAACTCATCATAAAGCATACTAGACACATTACCATGGTTGAGTTTAAAAGATCAAGATCAAAGTATCATCATAATATCATAGAACCAAAACTCTCGAGCCTTTGGTAAATGTCCTAAGACTGATTAATACACTAGTCCACCCAAACCCCAAAACATAAGACAACATACAATTGATGGTGTAGTTTCATAGTTTTATTTGATTTGAAGACACACAGTCTAAGTTAATAGTAAGGTTTAAGTTTTCATTTCAATGTAAGTTTTTGCGTACATAAGATTTACATTTTAACCCTTACAACTTAACCCATTCTTGTATTTGAACAAATTACATAGTTACCCCTAACTTATGAAATTCCAAAGTTCACAAATTAATATCATAAGATGGCTTTAAAAATAACTATCTCCAATAAATTATTAAATTAATGATTATTGATCATTAAATAAAATTACTATGATTTTATTGATAATCAAGATTATTAGATAATAATATCAATAAACATTCTAAATGTTATTAATTAATATTTTATTATTAATTAAAAAACAAAACTTAATTTAAAATAAACTTATTAAATTAATTTAATGAATTGTTTAAAACAAATTATATTAAAAATTCATTAATAATTAATTAAATTAATAATTAATAAAAATTGTTAATAAAATTATTAATAAAATAATAATTATATTTAATAAAAATTGAAAATCAATTTAAAAACAAATTGCATATGATAATGGGCATTTTAGGCCTGCTGACTGACCTTCATAGGTTGCTGCCATAACAGCCTTGCTATCGTAGACAGCAGTACTTCGTACTACTGCTACGTATAGCAGCACTGTCTGTTGTTGGAAAAAGGAAAGGATGGTGGGCAGGGAATTGGTGGCCCTGCCCATCAATATATATATATATATATATATATATATATATATATATATATATATATATATATAATATTCTATTTTATAAAAATTGTTTTTAAAATAATCCCCCAAAATATATTTTTTAAAATATTTTTTTAATAAAAGATCTAACAATACTTTGTAGGGAAAATACAACAAATTAATCGAATTTTGCATTCTAACAATTCAATTCCTTCCCAAAGCCCTTTCTGATTAAAAAATATCACTATTTAATTTATAGAATAAGGGTTTCCTAATTTTCAAACCTCATATATAAATAGAAATTCGACATGAATAACAGTAATTCACAATGAGAGATTGAAAGATTCATCACAAATGAAATTTGGAAAAACAATTCAACAAACACAATGAAGATAGGAATTTCGAAGAAACATAATTCATAAGGTGAACAAAACATGAGGCTCTACCTAGTTCTGATGCTAATACGCAACCACTCGAAGATTGTAAGAGAATTCTCTTCTCTCAAAACTTTCTCTCTGAAAAATCCCTTCTCCAAAAATCTCGGTCCCTATGAAAAGAACTCTCCATCTTTGATATGGAGTTCTCTCTTAAATTTGGGGCATTGATTGTGCGATCACGTGAGGGAACTCGTTGATCACAATCTTTTAACTCTTTATTAAATTTTTGAATATTCATGCACAATTGCAAATTAAAATACCTTTAATAAATTAATTTCTCTTTCTCTCTTTATTTATTTTTTGACGCATTTTTTTAATAAAATATTTATTAACTTAAGTAATAATAATATTTAGCATTTATTTAAAAATGACCTCCTAAATATACTATTATTAAATTAAATAAATATTATTACGCTGTAAAATTAGAACTATAATTTTCTCTTTAAATTTAATTCTTTTTATGTAAAAATTTCCCTATTAATTAAATATAATTAAATATCATAATTATCTTAATAATTTTCCATTAAATTAAATCATTAATTAATCTTTTAATTTGACTTAATTAACAAAAAATTCACCAAAGACCTACAAGACAAAATATAAAAACCCATCATAAAATACAACATAAGGATCAAACTCAAGGGTTATAATCACGAATTTACGTCATACAAAGAATTCAAAAAGGGAATCATCTCAGATACTTGTCCTAATTTTCTAGGACAATTGGTTTAAAGGTTAGGATTTGGACTCAAGAATTTATCTCCCCTCTCTTACCATTGAGATATTGCGATAGGGTATTCTCATCTTGGCAATTCAAGGAAGTCAATACTCGGTACCTGTAATCTGCATTAAATCCATGCATGTACAAACACATATTCTAAACTAAATAGGTAATGGTAGGAAGTGGTGCATTGTGTAGATCTCGACTAGCAAGTGACTACGACTCTCTTCCCTAACCACATCAGAAATGTTATATATAAAGAAAACATACACACACACACACACCATACACATGGGTAAGTATCCATAGAAAACACGTATAAATAATCCATCTAACTAACATCATCAAATAACTGAAATCACTATAAATAATCATCATCAAGGTATAATCATGCATACATGAAGTAACTAGTACCAAAGTTGTCTCATCATATAATCAACTAAGTATGAAGAAAATATCCAATAATCTAGAAAACATTGCTACTAATCATTTGGCATGAACATAAACTGACCTAAAAGAGTTCGACAATAATAACAGAATGTAAACTAGGGGTAGGTACTACATCCACCCCACTAGACTTAGGCTTACTTCAGGAAGCCTATAAATAAGTAGGGCTATAAATCCTGTAAACTAGATGCATCGTCCCATGTAACTGATGACTCATCAGTAGGGTCCCATTGGACCCTTATGTGCTCTATGGTTCGACACCTGAGGGTCAAATCTTGTTGCTCTAGAATGCGAACTGGCTCCAAAGGCAGTTGTCCATCCTCTACCTATAACACATTCCAATCAAGAACATGTATCACATTAGGAATATACTGTCTAAGTATAGAAACATGGAAAACATCATGAACACGAGCTAGGCTGGGCGACAGTGTAAGATGATAGGTAGCTGGACCTATCCTCTCAAGAATCTCAAACATTCCCACAAAGCAAGGTGCTAGCTTCAAACCCTTTCCATAATGGATTGAACTCTTCCACAGATGCACTCTCAAGAAAACTTTCTCTCCCACTGCAAACTGCTTATCCATCCTATGAGCATCTGAATACTTCTTCTATCTATCCTATGTTGTAGACACATGCTCATGGATGTGCATTGCCTATTTCTCTATATCTCAAAGCATCTCAGGACCTGATGCAGGAGCATCCTGGGTTGCCTTGTTATCCTGCTCATTTTTAGTTCATTCTACAAGTTGGTGCCAAGTTACTGTAACACTTAGTTGGTGCCGAGTTACTGTAGCACTACTTCATGTGCCAAGTTACCCAATGTATGTTGAGTGACTCTTCATGTGCCAAGTTACCCAGTGTATGCTGAGTGTCAACATTTGGACGTGATTTCTACAAGTCAACCTGTAGGATTTATTTCGTTCGTGACATTTATGTTAAAATCTTTTCTTGGGATGTGTCCAGATGATTTTTGGGTTGGCCTTCCTCTTATGTAATGTTCTAGAATAATTTGTAAGCCATTTTGGCAAGTATATATAGAGTTTTTAGGCTTAGAGTTAGGTAAGTTTTTGGGAAGAAATTTTTGGGAGAAAATTGTAAAGTAGAGCTGGAAAGTGTGAATTTGTTGTTGGATCTTTGAATGTGAATATATTTGTATTTGGCCATAACCCAGAAGGCCTTATAGCTGGGCATGTATGAAGATATTTTGATGAATCAATAAAATTATTTCACTCTTCTTCCTCCTTTGGTTGTTGTTCCTTGTGTTTGCTTCCGTTGTGTTAACTCTTGCAGGGTGGTTTGGATAGCTGTGTGAGCCTTTAGCCCTAGTTATTCAACCTTTTCCTATGTTAGTTGGTATCAAAGCATGAGGTTCATCCTTGTGGAGATTGGATCATGTAAAACCCTAATTTGGATTTGGTTGTAGGGTTGCAGATTTGTGGATTTGACCTATAACTTGCAGAGGGTTACAATCTTGCAGGAACTTGATTTGTAAAGATGGTTCATGGTAGAGGAAATAATGTCGATAATAGTATATTGGATCAATTGAGACAAATTGTAGCTAGATTATATGCTATGGAGATAGTCTAGAGGAGAGGAGCACATCTTGATGATGTAAGTGATGATGAAGCAGTAGCACCAAACCATAATCTAGAACCTAAAGAAGATCAAGATGAGGAAAGATTGTTGTGAGTGTTGTCTAGGGAAAATTCAAAGCCTACTATAGAATTTGTTCCTTATGATGGAAAATTGGATACCAATGTTGTGTTGGATTGGATCTCTGATATGGAGAAGTTTTTTGAGTATGAAAACACTCCTAATAATAGAAAGATAACAATTATAGTCACTAGGTTGAAAGGTCATGCATCACTATGGTGGGAGCACTTGCAAACTAATAGACAAAGGAGAGGAAAGGAGAAGATTAGAACTTAGCCAAAGATGGTGAATAAGGTAAAGAAAAAATTCCTCCCTGCTGATTACCGAGTTAGCTTGTTGAGAAAGATGCAAGATTTGAAACAAAAGGACATTACTGTGAAAGAATATATTGAGGAATTCTATAGATTGGACATCAGATCTGGACATGTGGATGATGATGTTGAGAAAATTGTAAGGTATATTAATGGATTGAGATCTAGAATACAAGATGAAATAAGTTTTGTGAAGTTGGAAAGTGTAGAAGAAGCATATTAATATGCCTTGAAAGCTGAGGAGA
The DNA here is from genome assembly GCA_028749045.1 of Cupressus sempervirens. Classification (NCBI taxonomy): domain Eukaryota; kingdom Viridiplantae; phylum Streptophyta; class Pinopsida; order Cupressales; family Cupressaceae; genus Cupressus; species Cupressus sempervirens. The sequence continues at coordinate 765,884,503 of CM053785.1, forward strand.
TCTTGACAAAGAAGCATGAACAAAGAAAAAGAGGTAGAGGTGGTAGATTCCAGAGAGGTAGAGGTAGATCTTATGGTGAAGGTGGTAGATTTGACAATTTTATGCAGGAAAAAGGAAAATTTGAATGGAAGAATGATAAAAAAGGCAAGACCGAATGGAAAAGTGGTAATTCTTATCGAGGAGGCACTAATCCTTACTGAGGAAGAGTTAGTTCTTATTCTAGAGGTGGATTTCATGGTAATTGTTTTAGATGTGGTAAAGAGGGACACAAATCTTTTGAATGTAGATCCTCTGAAAGTGGGCAAGGTAACAAAAATGTTGTGATTCAAGGAGATGATGAGGGTTCACCAAGTGAACCTGAGGATGGAGAAAATCTAATGGTGAGAAGAACCTTATGTAATAAGGGAATTGATGAGGAAATTGTTTTAAGGAGAAGTCTTTTCAAGACAAGATGTAAGATGGCTAGAAAATGCTGCAAAGTGATCATTGATAGTGGAAGTTCTGCAAATCTGGCATCAAAAGAGCTGGTTACCAAGTTACAGTTACAGAGGCAGAAACATCCCAAACTTTATCATGTTTCATGGATCAAAGATGAGCATAAGATATTGGTAAGTGAGCAATGCCTTGTGAAGTTTAGAATTGGACATTACTTTGATGAAGTTTTGTGTGATATTATGCCCATGGATTGTTGTCATATTTTGTTGGGTAGACCTTGGCAATATGATAGATACGCTGTACATGATGGAAGATTGAATCAATATACTCTCTGGGTAAATGCAAAGAAATAAACATTGCTGCCTTTATTTGAAAGTCTAGATGAGGTTAATTGTACTACTGCAAAAATTTGCATGGTTAATGGGAAACAATTTGAAAAGGAAATGAAAAAGAATCAAGTTTGTTTTGCCATAGTTCCTAGAGGACCGAGTGTTGGTAGTAATGACCAAGCAATAGAAGCTAGTAATGACCGAGCGACAACAAATAGTGATAGCTGAGTACTAGTAGAAATAATAAATTTTTTGAATGAGTATAAAGACATTATTGTTGATGATATTCCTGATGGTTTATCTCCAGTAAGAAGTATAAGTCATTGTATGGATCGATTCCTGGAGCTAGTTTTCCAAACAAAACAACATATAGATTGACACCTAAAGAGAATGAAGAATTTAATAGACAAGTGCATGAGTTTTTGTAGAAAGGTTTGATCAGAGAAAGCTTGAGTCCATGTGCTAAACCTACTGTATTAGCACCTAAAAATAATGGAGAATGGAGAATGGAGAATGTGTACTGATTCCAGAGCCATTAACAAGATAATAGTGAAATGTAGGTTTCCTATGCTGAGGATGGATGACATAATGGATTGTTTGAGTGGAGCAAATTATTTTACAAAGATTGATTTGAAGAGTGGCTATCATCAGATCAAAATTAGAGAAGGTGATGAATGGAAGACTGCTTTCAAGACAAAAGATGGTTTGTATGAATGGTTGGTTATGCCTTTTGGTTTGACTAATGCACCTAGTAATTTTATGAGGTTGATGAATGAAGTTCTGAAAAATATTTTTGGGTAAGTTTGTGATTTTTTATTTGGATGATATTTGGATATTCAGTAAGACTAAGGAAGAACATATTGAGCATATTAGACAAGTATTGCAAAGGTTGAAAGAGGAAAAGTTGCTAATTAATTAAAAGTGTTCTTTTATGCAAGAGGAGATTGTGTATTTGGGATTTGTGATTTCAACTGATGGATTGAAGATGGATCTTGAGAAGGTTAAAGCAATTTTGGAATGGCCTACACCTGAGAATGTGGGCGAGGTAAGATCATTTCATGGTTTGGCTAGTTTTTACAGAAAGTTTATAAAGAATTTCAGTGCTATTTGTAATGCTATGATTGAGACAATGAGGGGAGATAAAAAGGAATTCAAGTGGACACATGGAGCTAATAAGAGTTTTGAGACTTTGAAACAAAAGGTTGTTGAATTACCTATATTAGCTTTGCCTAATTTCAATAAGGTATTTCAAGTTGAATGTGATGCGACTGGTAATGCAATAGGAGTTGTATTAAGTCAAGAAGGTAAACCTGTTGCTTTCTTTAGTGAAAAGTTGAATAATGCTAAAAGGAAGTATTCTGTGTATGATCAAGAATTTTACGCCATTATTCAAGTATTGAAGAAGTGGAGACATTATTTGATTCCTAAGAAGTTTGTGCTATATACTAATCATAAAGCTTTACAATACTTGGGAAGTCAAAATAAATTGAATTAGAGACATATGAAGTGGGTTGAGTACTTGCATAGTTTCACATTTGTTATTAAGAATAAGAGTAGTGTTACTAACAGAGTTACTGATGCATTGAGTAGAAGACGTTCTTTGTTGACTGAAATGAAGGTTGAAGTTCTTGGTTTTGATGAAATGAAAGAGTTGTATGATGTTGATCCTAATTTTTCTGAGGTGTGGAGAGAGTGTAGAGCACCAAATTTAACAAATCACATAAGTAAGTATGATGAGTATTTCATTCAAGAAGGCATGTTGTTCAAAGTTATTCAGTTGTGTATTCCTAGAAGTTCTATGAGGTTGAATCTGATTAAGGAAAAGCATAGTGGTGGATTGCCTGGACATTTTGGAATTGATAAGACATTGAGTTTTCTGAAAGAGAAGTATTATTGGCCACAAATGTATAAGGATGTTTAGAAATTTGTAAAGAGTTGTGAAGTTTTTCAAGTTGCAAAAGGGGTGCGTTAGAATACTAGTTTGTATACACCTCTTACTATTCCTGAGAAACTTTGGAGTGACATCAATATGGATTTTGTTCTTGGATTACCTAAGACAATGAATGGGTATGATTCCATATTTTTTGTAGTCAAAAGATTTTCTAAGATGGCTCATTTCATACCATGTAAGAAGACATCAAATGCTGAACATGTTGCTGAACTTTTCTTTAAAGAGATTGTGAGATTGCATGGATTACCAAGAAGCATTATTTTTGGTAGAGATAGTAAGTTTGTTGGTTATTTTTGGAAGACTTTATGTAAGAAGATGGGTATTGAATTGAAGTTTAGCTCTACATTCCATCCACAAAAAAATGGATAGACAGAGGTTGTGAATAGAAGCTTGGGTAATTTGCTAAGATTTTTAGTTGGGAATAAGCCAAGTCATTGGGAGATGGTATTGGCACAACCTGAATTTGCATTTAATAATTCCATGAATAGGAGTACAGGGAAGACACCTTTTGAGATTGTTACTGAAATGCATCCTAGAGGTATATCATATTTGAGAGATGTTGCTGGTGAAAAAAAGAGAAGTGCTACAAGAGAAGAATTTGCTAATTTTATGGAGTCTTTGCATAAGGAAGTGAAGTGAAGTTTCAAACAAAGTAATCAGAAGTATAAGAAGAATGCTGATAAGTCTATAAGACACCATGATTTTCAATTTGGTGATAAGGTGATGGTCCATTTGAAGAAAGGAAGATTCCCAGTTGGAACATACAATAAGCTAAAGATGAAGAAATTTGGACTTTGTAAGATCTTGAAGAAGTTTGACAATGGTAATGCTTATGAAGTTGAGTTACTTGATGGCATGGATATATCTCCTATATTCAATATTGCTGATTCGTATAAGTATCATGAGTTAGAGGATGAAGTTGTTGTATCAGATGATTATCCTAAGAAGCAGATTGAAAAAGTTGAACAGAGATTGGATCAAAGAGTTGGCAAGAGCACAAGAGGAAAATATTACTATGAATATTTGGTGAAGTGGAAGAACAAACCTATTGAAGATGCTTCATGGATTTTTCAATTTGAGTTGGATTCAGCTCAAGTTGTGACATCTCAATGATTTAGGAGAATCATTTCTTTCAACCTTGGTTGTCTAATGCAGAAGCATCCTAGGTTACCTTGTTATCCTGCTCATTTTTTGTTTATTCTGCAAGTTGGTGCAGAGTTACTATAGCACTTAGTTGGTGCCGAGTTACTGTAACACTCTTCATGCATCAAGTTATTGTAGGTCTTAGTTGGTACCGAGTTACTATAACACTTAGTTGGTGCTGAGTTACTATAGCACTTAGTTGGTGTCGAGTTACTGTAGCACTCCTTCATGTGCCAAGTTACTGTAGCACTTAGTTCATGCCAAGTTACTGTAACACTCCTTCATGTGCTGAGTTACCTAGTGCATGTCGAGTGACTCTTCATGTGCTGAGTTACCTAGTGTATGCTAAGTGTCAACATTTGGACGTGATTTTTGTGAGCTGACTTGTGGGATTTATTTCATTTGCAACATTTATGGTAAGATCTTTTCTTGGGATGTGTCCAGACTATTGTTGGGTCAACCTTCCTCTTATTTAATGTTCTAGAATAATCTGTAAGCTATTTTGGCAAGTATATATAGAGTGTTTAGGCTTAGAGTTAGGTAAGTGTTTGGGAACAAGTTTTTGGGAGTAGATTGTAGAGCAGAACTAGAAAGCGCAAATTTGTTGTTGGATCTTTGAATGTGAATGTATTTATATTTGGCCTTAACCCAAAAGGCCTTATAGCTGAGCATGTATGAAGATATTTTGATGAATCAATAAAAGTATTTCACTCTTCTTCTTCCTTTGGTTGTTGTTCCTTGTGTTTTCTTCTGTTGTGTTAACTCTTGTAGGGTGGTTTGGATAGCTGGGTAAGCCTTTGGCCCTAGTTATTCAACCTTTGCCTGCGCTAGGACCTAACATGATGCAATCCTCAAGACTGTCCCAACTCAAAGGTGTACATGGTAAGTACAACTAGACAAATCTTGAAAAGGTACCATTCCAATAGAATTGTAATACCCATTGTTATAAGAAAACTCCCCTAGGTAAAGATAATTCTCCCAAAGAGTTTTTCTATCCATCACATACATCCTCAACATATCCTCCAAAACCTAATTCACTCTCTTGGTCTAGCCATCTATCTTTGGCTGATAAGATGAGCCAAAGTTCAACTGCACTCCAAGATCATGCTACAGTGATGTCCAAAATGTGGAAGTGAATACAAGATCCCTATCCAAAATGATCTTATGGGGAATACCATGTAATCTCACAATATCATGCATGAAGACATTAGCTACAAAAGCTGTAGAGTAGGATGACCTCATTGGTAAAAAATATGCTACCTTAGTCAACCAATCAACGGTGACCATGATAGTGTCATGTCAACGAGTAGTCATAGGCAATCCTACGATGAAATCCATAGAGATGATATCCCACTTCCATGAAGGAATGAGATTTGGTTGTAAAAGCCCTACTGGATGTTGGTTTTTGCTTTGACTCCCTAACACTCAAGACACCTATCTATAAAATCAACAATATCATGCTTCATCCTTGTCTAGTAGAATAGACATTGCAAATCTACATGTATCTTCTTAACACTTGGATGTGTCGAGTAAGGTGCACGATGAGCCTCTAATAGGATCAATGTATGAAGCTCATGTAGTAGTGGTACATTGATCCTTCATGAATGTTGCAAAAGGCCATTTGACTCCAAAAAAATATGAAAATAGGTCTACCCTCCAATGGTCTTCCTGAATCTATCTCTCTACTCACCTCCTGATACCAAATATCTATAGGAAGTGCTTGAAGTATATGGTTCCTCAAATCCACACTAAGAGTCAAAGATAGTGTCACATGTCTCTTATGACTCAAAGTGTTAGCTACCATGTTCTCCTTTCCCTGAGTATGCTTCATATCAAAGTCATACTCACAAAGAAACTCCATCCAACAACTTTGTCTAGTGTTCAGATTAGGTCGCATGAATATGTACTGTAGATTGTGATGATCACTATGAAGTTCAAATTTGTGTCCAGCAAGAAATGTCTCCATCACACTAGGGCATGAACTATCACAACTAAATTAAGATCATGCGTAGAATAATTTAGCTCATGGTCCTTGAGTTTGTGTGATTCATATGCAATCACTCATCCATCCTGCAACAATACTACTCCAATCCCCTTAAGGGAAGCATCTGTACACACGATGAAGTCACTTGATAGATTAGGTATTGATAAGATAGGTGCACTAGTCAAAAGATCCTTAACCTTCCAAAATGCTTTTTTGCATTTCTCCATCCATAAAAAACTTCTATCCTTTCCTCTAAAGGGAAGTGATAGGATGTGCTATTTTGGAGAAGTTTTGGATGAACCTACGATAATAACTAGCTAGACCCATGAAACTACAAATTTTTGAAATGGTAGTGGGTGTGGGCCAATCTACCATTTCTTGAATCTTCATAGGGTCTACAGAGATACCTTCACCTAATATGATGTGCCCCAAATATTGTATCCCCGATTGAAAGAAATCACACTTCACCAAGTTGGCATAAAGTTGATTATCTCTCAAGCACTACAAAACCAAACATAGATGTACCTCATGCTCCTTCTGGGATCTAGAGTATATCAATATATCATCGAGGAACACAAGTATAGATCGATCAAGATAGGAATGAAACACTCCATTCATTAGACACATGAAAACTAATGGAGTGTTTGTCAGCCAAAATGGGACTACTGTGAACTCGTAGTGCCCATAGAGAGTTTGAAAGGTAGTCTTATGAATGTCAGCATCTTGAATGTGAAGCTGATAGTATCCTGACTTAAGAGAAATTTTGGAGACACTATAGGTCCCTTAATCTGATCAAATAAATTGTCAATCCTTGGTAAAGGATAAACATTCTTTATTGTCACCTTGTTCAGTTGTCTATAATCAATACATAGGCACAATGACTCATCTTTCTTCATAAATAACATTGGAACTCCCCATGGTGATACACTCAGTTAGATACTACCCTTGGTCAAAAGGTCCTCAAGCTATAGGTGCAACTCACTCAATTCCTAAGTGGTCATACAAGAAGGAGCTCTAGAAATAGGCTCCGCTCCTAGAATGAGATCAATGCTGAAATCAATATCTCTCTTCGGGGGCATGCTCAAAATCTCACTAGAAAAGACATGTACATATTCTTGTAGAATAAGGTGGTCTATAGTCATTCCTACAAGGTCTTCTTCTCCCAGCTCACTTACTGTAATAGTAAATACCTAACATCCCTTACGAAGGTTCTTCTTTAATTGCATAGTAGATATCATCCATAGAGATATAGGTCTCTAGATACCCACAATCTCTGCATCCTTCCCTTGATCATCCTGACACACAATGGTCTTTTTCCTGTAGTCTATACTAGCTCTATGAGAGCCAAGCCAATCCATGCCTAAGACCACATCGTAAGAGCCAAGAGGAATGACCCAAAGGTCAACTAATGTCTCAAACCTTCCTAAGCTTAATTCACTCTTTTGAACTACAAAATTTGTGGAAACCCTAGCACCTGAGGCTAGTTCCACTTGCCAACCCAAAGCTTGCTTAACTACTTCCATCTTACATCTAACAACTAAGGATGGTGAAATAAAAGAGTTCGTGGCACTCAAATCAAACAAGATGGAGAGAGGTGTACCTCAGATAGCTCTTGTAGTCTCAAACACAATCCTTTGAAGGTCTACTTGATGGTGGTCCACTGTGGAAAATACCCTGTGAGCTCTACCTACATCTCTGACTATGGGCTTAGATGTTGCTGGCCTAGAACCTGAGTAGTGGGATGCACACTATGGGAAGTGGGCTATAATGTGTCCAAACTATCCACAAGAATAACATCTTGTGCCTCTACTAGAACCCTTCCCTAGTAGGGGTGTACTCGACTATTGTTGGCTACCATTACTAGAAAAAGAATGGTTGCTCTATGCAAGCTGAGTGTTCTAATTTTACTTGTTGTGCTAAGCATTACAATAGTTCCTAGAATTGGAACCACTGCCACCACTCTGTAATGGAAAGTATGATCCCTTCTATTGTTGCTATTGTTGTTGATTTTGATTCTCCTTAGGAAAAGGAGGTTTGCTGTTCCCACCTGAGTTGTGGTTACCCTTAGATCTTGATACTATAGGTGCTCCCACAAACCTCCCATACCCTAGGTTAACACTCTATTCTATAAGTATGGCTTGATGTATCCCATCTTTGAGGGTTTTAGGTTCAAATACCTTAACACCCCCTACTAGACGATTGTTAAAGCCTCTGATGAAATGCTATACCAACTGTGCTAGGTTATCACTAATTCTCACATAGGGCATGAGCTCATAGAATTTGCAATCATACTCTACTACAGTCATAGTGAACTGTCTTAGGTTGTAGAATTCATTTGCTCTCTATTGGTTCCATTCCTTTGGTAGGAATCACTCACAAATTTTTTCTAGGAATAACTCCCATGTGACATTTTTCATGTTTATATCCAGTTTCTTCTCTTCGATAGTCCACCATGTGGCTTCAAAGAGTTCTAGGTTGGTAATAGAAAACCTCTCTTTGACATTAGTGTCAAAGTCCTGAATAGCAAAAACCCTGTCAAGAGAAATAAGCCATTGCTCGGCTACATAACTTGAACCCATCCCATTAAAGGGTTTGACCTTGGACTTCTAAAGTTCCTTCATCTAAACAACTACAACTAATCTTTCTTAGTCCCTTTAAGGGATCCTAGACCTAGGTCTATGCTCATTCCCTACCTGATGTGCTCCATCCTGACCATTAAGAGGAGGTAGGTGATCCATGATGGTCTTCATCATTTTCCTCAGGTCAACCTCCTCTGAGTTGGCCTACTGCTCTCTATGGTACTCTTTTTGATGCTCACTGACATGCTCTCTCCTATCCTCTTCCTGATTAGGGCCTTCATGGATAGAATCATGTACAAAATCATGTACACTAATGTTTCTACTTTGTCCATGACCTCTACCACAAATGAGGCTACAACCTCTAACAGAAGATCTTGTCCTAGATACCATCCTACAATAATATCCAAGATACAAGATGCTATAATAACCATAAAACATACTACTATAGGGCATACATAAAAGACACATATTTTGAAAACAATATATGTTCAAATTTTAGTTTTGCCTATTTTAGGTTAAAGTATATTTCAATTCTGAAGTTTAAGTGTTCAAGTTTGAAAATATACAACTAATAGTTTAAGTTCAACTAGTTCAAGTTTTTAGTTTGTAATAGATATAAATAACAATTAAGTCTTGTTTTAGTTCAACTAGTTAATAACTATTGGTGTCCCAATATGGCCAAAGCTCCCAATGTAGAACTCGAGCTTTGATACCAGATGTAACACTCCACCAAGGGATCCAAAAGAACTAACCTAAAGTTTTACTATGTTTGCCATTTTTAAAAAAAAGAATAACATGTACAATAATCATAAAGTAGCAGAAGCAATAACATACAATCATACATAAGAAAACATAACAGATTACATTCCTTAAGGATCCCAAAATGTTTAATCACTTTTAAATTCAAATATTACTAAGTCCAATAAATAACACATCCACATAAAAAAATAACTACAAGTCCAATCCATTTAAATAATATACATTTGTTCTGAATGCCACTTGACAATAAATTTGGAATGCACAATCATCCACTATACATGTCACAGGGTATGAAAGGCTAAAAGAATATATATTTATAAAATAGATTTCATCATCCCTTTTAGATTCATGAAACAAGTACAACAAAATAAGTAAAACCATTCATCATATAGATATAACCATCCATCATAATACACAAAGATAGAATGAAAGGAAATGCAGAAAAAGGCTCCAACCATGACATCTACTGACATATCTCAATGGTAAAAGTAAAAAGCACCATCACATGACCTCCTGGTAACCCAAAAAGGTCCATTCCCACCGTGCTGAGGAGATAGTCTCAAGTCCCAAATAGGATGTCAATTCCAAAAATCAAAACTAATATCTAGGTTAAGGAAAACCCTAAAATTAATCTAACTCAAAGGTTTCAAGATAAATCGACATCTAAACCCAGAGGCAAACAAAGACATGTAGAAAATCTATACTGGTAGTGGGAAACCATCATTGCACAAACCAACTCTAGGCTTAACCGGCTAGGCTTTTAATCCTTTACCCCCTAGTGATTGTATACGACACTAGTATCCTTTTGTATTGACAAGACATACTAACGATGCATGGTCACAACAAAGCATCCTCTCTACTCCCATTCTAGTCTATACTAACACTCAAGGCATGGGCAAGGAAAGACACAACTCTTATTAGGTTCATTTTACTCTCATTTAGTGTAGTGTTTTCACTTATTAAATACTTACAATGGGTTACCTGTCAGCCTCTTTAGGGCCTCGACCTCCATTGCAAGCCACTTCCCAACTTAACATACAGATTACCTACCGTAGGCTCATAAAAATACAAATCAAAGAATCACAATTTTTACCTCAACCCTATACAAGTGACTGGAAAGCATCAAAAGATAATTCACAATAACACCTTAGTCCTTTACAAGCAACTAGAAAGCATCCAAAAATAATTGATTGAAGACTCAATGGTTAAATCAAATATGTCATACCATTCATCTCATTATCACACAAGAACACTAAAAGAAATAATGAACAATAGATCCAAACTCATCATAAAGAATACTAGACACATTACCATGGTTGAGTTTAAAAGATCAAGATCAAAGTATCATCATAATATCATAGAAACAAAACTATCAAGCCTTTGGTAAACATCCCGAGACTGGTCAACACTCTAGTCCACCCAAACACCAAAACATAAGACAACATATAGATAACAGTGTAGTTTCATAGTTTTGTTTGGTTTGAAGACACACTTTCTAAGTTAACAATAAGGTTTAAGTTTTTGTTTCAATATAAGTTTTCAAGTATATAAGGTTTACATTTTAACCCTTACAACTTAACCCATTCTCATATTTGAACAAATTACATAGTTACTATGTTGCATAAAATTGTAACCAAGATTATGCAAACCTCAAACTATGAACAAATGAATAAGCAAATGACAAACAAAGACCATTCCACCTCTACAACTCAACAAAGGCATCCATAAGAAGCCTTGTTGGTGTATCTTAGATGGAGAGTATACTACAATGGATGAATCTCTTGGATGTGTGAATGCAAGTGTGAGTGATGGAATATGTACCTAGACTAGATGATATGAGAAATCAAAATGACAGAATGATGATGCAATGATAAGAGATTCTAATGGTACCTAATGGATGATAATGACTTCTAATGACTCCTAACCCCTCCTTGGGAAAACTTGAGACAAGAAATCTATTTAAAGTAGATGGAGGAAGCATCTAGAATGTGTTTAGAAACCACTAGGAGATAAGGATAAGGATTGACAACTAAGCTCCTTATCTCACATTCTAGATAGATGGATAAGACTGATGAGGTGGCATGTGTGTGTAGAAGATTCCTATGGTGTAGACAACATGTGCTTAAAAGATATATGGACCCATGTGATGACAACTCATATGAATGCACATACTTCTAGGTAGTTTGGATAAAGATTAAATTAAATGAAATTTAATTTAATCAAGGTCTAAAAGAATTAATGGGAATATGGAGGATTTTAAATAAAGTTTATTTAAAAAAGGAATATGTGGAGAATCATGTGTTAATTTAAATTAACACATTAGAGCTAGGAGTATTTAAATTAAATTTAAATACTTAGGCAAAAATGAACCTATTTAATTAAAATAATTTAATTAAGTAAGTAGAGGAATGTGACTAGTATTAATTAGATTAATATAGTCATTTGGGATAATTTTTGATGTCTACATTTTGCCCCTCTTTGATATGATGTCGGCACGACATCATATCAAAGAAAATATAGGTTGCCCCAGAGAAGATAGGAGAGGACTGGTGACAACGAAAAAGGAGAAGAGTGATGGAAAATGATAATCTAAATGCAACTTAACTACATGAATGCAAGAGATTCAATTATGTTCATAGGGAGAGCAAACCTTATTTTAATATTGCAAGAGGAGTTATGCACCAAATGCTATAGAAGCATAGATGACAAGATTCCTTTGCGTGTATTAGACTCTTAACACAATGGATGTAGGTTTCAGAGTCATGAGGGAACAAATGACATATACGCACTGGAGAGGTCTAGGCACACCCAAAGTCTTTTTAAGGAGCTTGGTGGAAAGTGTGCTAACCTGTTGCCCCCAGTGAGCAATGCATTAACATAGCTTGAAACTTACATAGATGTGCTAAAGAATCATGAAAACAGATCATATTGCAAAATAACATGTGTAATCAGGATAAGCCATTCAAATGATACCAGGATATGGAAGATCAAGGCACACTAGGGGAGGCTATCACTGACACACAAAGATAAAATTAACGAAAAGAAATTATGACTAAGTAGTCATTCAATTCACCATGCTTGCCATGAACCTGATAAATTTGTTAAATTTGTTAAGCCTGTGTAGGAAGGATTCATCTTGTAAGGCAAAGACTGATTGATTGATTGAATTGAAATGAGATATTTGTGATTGGTTGCTGGCAATGACAATAAAAGGAATGATGTTCTCAAATTATTGAGTCTAAATGTGAATTTGTGTAAGCTTGTTTGCAATCACTATTTGATGAGGTTGGTTTTATGGATAGAAGCTCAGTGTGGTGAGAATATGGATAAGATAAGATAAGATAATGGATGAATTGAATTGGAATGGAATGGAAGGAATCGATTATGAAAATAATAAATATTTTGTTAGAGGAAAATATGTTGAATAGAAGACTAGAAATTTGATCAAGGTGGATGCAAATAGAATGAAGGAATTGATTATGGAAATGATGTGAATGAAGTGATTGGAAGAAGAGAATATGATGAGATTAGAGGATAAATGAATTGATTGAATAGATTGGGAGACTTGGATTGAATTTGATATGAATGAATAGATAGAATGGATAGAAATGAATTGATTGAATGATTGCGGAATAGACATGAATGAATGTGGAAGATTTGGATTGAATTTGATATGAATGAATGAATAGAAGTGAATGAATGTGGAATAGAATGAATTGAAACCAATGAAAAGGGAGAGCCACGGTATTTGTAAATGGATAGGAAGGTTGGGTAGATATATGAATGGAGGAATAATATGGATGACCAACAGTGTCAGATAATGGGGAACCAAGAACCATATTTCAAAGGAGTGACCAACAATGCCCCATTCCAAGGATATGAAAATGAAAGGAAATAATGGTGAGGAAGGATTGCATGAAAATGGACGGATGGTGTGAAAGCTCGCATATGGAGGAAGAGAAGGCATGTGCTCTTCTTAAGCATGTATGAGCATTTTTGTTGTTGTGCCTCTAGTATTGATTATGAACATGGGTATGAAAGTGGAATGAAGGAAGGCATGAAAAAGGGATAATGATACGAAGGATATTGGAGGAGGGATAATTATATGAAGGATATGGATGGAAAAGGGATAATGATATGAAGGATATGAAGGAAATGCGTGATAAGAAGTGGATGAAATGAAAGGGATAACCAAGATCAAGGGTAAATGGAAGAAGGATAGGTGTGCGTAGGATTATGGATGGAAAAGATATGAATGTACATGAAAAGAGGATGGGAATATGTATGCATATGGATTGAAAATGGATGCATGAACATGAATGTGACAAGGACTAGGGAATGCAAGATAGGGATAACATGTCAAGATCAAACATATGGAAGAATGTAGGAAGTATATAGGATAATGTATGGATAATGGACACCAAAGGATAATGAACAGTAAGATGGGAGCATGAAAGGATATGTATAGAAGGTTTGTATGGATGAAGCGCAAGGGAAAATGGAAAGTGTAAGTCAAGATCAAAGATGGGAATGACAACGGACGATAGATGGAATATGGAAGATAGGTAAGGAAGAACAATATGGATGGAATTTGCCCCTAGTGTAGAGTGCAAGTGGGAAAAGGGAAGTTAATGGATAGATAAGTGAAAGTGGAAGACATAGTAGGAAAATGAAGGGAGGACTCAAGCATCTAGGTATATGGATGTATCCCTTGATATTTATGCTTCTTTAATTTGTTTATTATTTTTTTATTTTCAAGGAATTGTTGGTATTTTCTCGTAGATGTTGATAGGGTAAGGAAAAGAATGCTAAAGTGAACTGGGGGATAGAAGACAATGACCTATGAAAAAGTTTGGATTAAGGGAGTTGAGTAGGTAGGAGGAAGACATGGTTGATGGATACTAGGTTGGAAGACTTGTGAAGGAAGTGGAAAGATCTTCATTGGTATACACCTTGAAGGGTGGTGGAAAGGAGTAAATTGTGAAGGAGGTGTAGGAGAAAGTTGGAATTTTGGGATATAGGGACCCAAAATGGATGAAGGAGATGATAGAGTTGGGATGGCGGATTTGGGTATATAAGGACCCAAAATGGATTTGGAAAATGGAGGTTGGGAGAATTTATGAAGGAGGGAGGCCTTTGGATTAGCAGAATTAGATGTCATTTGGAATCTTTCTTTGAGATTCATTGCTACATTAAGTAGCTTTGGTATCCACATAACTTTTGCACTTTTGATTTTTAGCCTTTGTGGCTTTTTGATTCCATTTTGGATCTGATTTTTCTTTTCTTGGACATGTCACTTAGATGGGACATGTTGATCCTTACACTTTTGTGGATTTTTGACTTTGTTTTCTTTTTCTTTGGCATCCAATTTGCTTCCATTGGCCATGGTATGGGTGCATGAAGGTAAATAAGATGGAGAACGTATGGAAGGTGAACGTTGGAAAGAATTCAAGGACGTGCACCTTTGTTGATCTTTACTAGGACTATGAGGGGATAAATTGGAAAACGTGGATAAGGTAGAAGGATGTATATAAGGACCTAATATGGAAGGAAGGGAAGAAGAGTTTGACGATGGAACATAAGGACCTAGAATGGATGGACTATAAGAACCTAGAATGGATGGACTATAAGGACCTAAAATGGACTTGGAAGATGAAGGAGGAGAAGTTTTAGGTGTGGAAGGAAGAGTTTTGGAATTAGAAAAAGTGGAAGGTGTACCAACATCTTGAGGAATTATTTTTTTAAGGGGATACTTAGTATTCTCAATGCAAGATGCGAGTCTAGGTGTATGGGGTTCATGAGGAGATTGGATAGGTGTGATAGGATCATGTGAAGGAGTAGGGTTATGAGGGGGATCGTGAGGAATAATAGGAACATGAGATGGAGAGGGATCGTGAAAGATGGATGAAGGGGTGCATTGGTCTTGACTTGGAAGAGGATCATTGAGTGGAATGAGTGGATTCTGAGATGGAATAGATTCAGGAGATGGAATGGAGGGAGTGGAACTATGAGATGGAGTACCTTGATCTTGACATGAAAGAATATCATATAGCTCAAGGAGTGGACCATGAAATGGACTAGAATCATATGAGGACGTGGAAGGAATGGAATCATGTGGTGAAAGAAGATCATATAGCATGGTAAGTGGATCATCATATGTGGGCGTGGAGAAAATGGAATCATGAGATGGAGTAATTTGATCTTGACATGGAGGAGTATTAGTGAACGGAATGGAAGAAACTTTTTCATGAAGGGGAATATCTATGGATGCTAATGCTGGAGATGGAATGGAATCGGTAATGTGCGTGGTAGGTGTAATGTCTTGATCTTGATTAGGAGGGGACTCAGAAGATGGACTAGGAGGGATGGATGAATCTTGAGGGATAGTGGAATGATGGGATGGAGAAGTGCTCAGATCTAGAGGAGAAGAGGAATCAATAACATCATGCTTTGAAGGAAGGTCTTGAGATGGAACTGGAGGTGTGGTTTTGGGTGATTGGCTCACATTATGCTGAATTTTCAATCTAGCCAAAAATGATGTGAAATACCCCTGACGAGGTGGGGATGAAATTGTTGGAGGACTAGAGGATAATGTTATTATAGGATTAGGATTTTGTTTAGGTGGAATTATGGATAAAGGATTTGGATTAGGTTCATAGTAAGGGGGATTACATGGAGGATTAGGATTGGATGGGACATGAGAACTAATGTCTTTGAAATATGAGAGATAATTCTTCATTTCCTCCATTTTCTTGGCAAGGGTATTTACGTCTGAGGCATTGTGTGGGCCATGAATGGAATTGTATGGAGGGATATGAGAGCTAGAAAATGAAGGACACATAGCAAAGAAAATGACCTTTTCCTACGGACTTATTTTGTCCAAGAGTGTATTCTTTAGTTCCTCAATTCCTATGGCGAGGTCATTTATGACGGACGAATTATATTGGCTATGGATGGAATTGTCTACAGATGAAGGATAAGGAGATAGATTTCCCTTGTCAAAGGTAGGAGAATGATGAACATGAGATAGATTAGAATTGAAGTGTTGAGAAGGAATTTGATATGGAGGAGGTACGAGACCATGTTGTTGTGCAATATTGTCAATCATTGGAAGAAGCGGATTTGAATCCATGGATGCAAGATGAAAAGTGATGAAAAGATTTGAAGAGGAAATATGAACTTGGAATTAGGAGCTTTGTGCTGATTGGACTTTGATTTGATTTGATTTGAAATTGATTGCACTTGATATGATTCGATTTGATTGAATTTGAATTGATTTGATATTGATTTGGTTTGGATTTGGATTGGATGAGGGTTCAATTTGATTTGATAAGAACCCTATGATAGTGCAAACAAAGTGAATGTTTGATTTGAATGAAAGTCCAATGATAAGACAATGCTCCTATGTCCAAAGTAGAATATGTGATGTCAAATTGAAATAGAAGAAGACGTGAATGAAGTTTTTGAAAGATTGATTATGACTGGGATGACTGAATTTGACAAGGGATTGGATTAGAAAGATGCTGATTTGAAGGATCGAATTAAGAATGCATGATGATCTTGACTAGGGAAATTGAATATGAATAATGATGAATCATGACTAGGATGAAGATTAAGAATGCGATTGAATGACAAGGAAATGATTTAGATAAATAAAGAGGATGAAGATGTCAAGCAACGTTTTGAATGATGAAGGTAAGATATGAACGATGTCTTGGATGGGAGGAATATGTGACGTGAAATGATTCGAAATGATGATTAAGAAGAGGTGTTTTTTGTGTTTTTGAAATGTTTTTGATTTTTTTTTGGATTTTTGAAATTTTATGATTTTTTTTTGAATTTTTAGGTTTAAGATGCAAAAGCAAACAATGAAATATGTACAATGCCAATGTGCTTCAAACATGCTAAACACACCAACAATCCTATAAGGTTTGACTAGGCTGTACAAGGCTCAACTAGGGGGCGTCCTCGATATACGCAAGGTACGTGAGGCCCGAATCTGTAGATGAAAGGAAATACTGCCACACAACCGGGGGGAGACGGTAACCCAATCTCCTCCTTCACTTCCCAAAGGTATAAAGTTCTTTGGGGCTTAGCCAAGAGTGACAATATTACACTTCCAAGAAAAGGCGTCTTTTGATTCACCTCCCAATTTTTATACTCCACCAGAACGTTGGAGTTGAGGTCGTCCCAAAGGGTGATGAAATCCCCAAGCAGGCCTCCTAAAAAAAAAAAAAAAAAAAAAAAGTCCACTTATTTCTTGTGCACCCAAGATCACCCAAAGGTGCGAGGGGAGAGAATACATAAGTGGACTTGGGTTTAAAAGACACTTGTTCGTTATCCACAAAAATTTAAGTTTGCTACTCTAATTGAAGACACATGTTTAGAGCATACAAGGTTCTTTCCAACTTTAAATAGCAGAAAATAAAATACTAAAAGAAAATGCTGAAAATGAAAATGCTGAAATGAAGTTAATTTTACTTAAGGCTTTGGATGTGATTTCATTTTAAGGCCCAAATCCAAATGTGCTCTATACTAAATGTACCCATTTAAAATGCTCCAATTTCAAATGTGACCAGGCCTTTTACACTCTAGTTCATCCTCTAACGTAAATCCTCGACCTGCAAACTAACAAAATGCTCAAGAAACAGTTAACTGTTAGTTTAAATCTCAACAGTTGCAGACACTAATAATCGAAGATGCTAAAACACGAAGATGAAAAAGCATAGAGCACAGACACCAAAGTGCAGAGCGCAAACACCAAAGTGTAGAGCACATACGCCAAAGTGCAGAGCGTAGACGTCAAAATGCAGAGCACATATGCCAAAGTGCAGAGCGCAAATGCCAAAATGCAGAGCGCAGACACCAAAGTGCAGAGCGCAGACACCAAAATGCAGAGCACAGACGCCAAAGTGCAGAGCATAGACGCCAAAATGCAGATTTCAAATCGCAGACGACAAATCACAGTGCACAAACGACAGAGAAATCAACGCAGATGACAAAACCCTAACTTAGATGACAAAATAAATTAGACAAAGATGCAAAAAAAAAAGGAACCTGATTTTTTTTTTTGGCGGCGGCGCAGACGCTTGTTCTTGGAGACGCTGATCTACATAGATTCTGATATGCGTAGACGTGCAATGCAGACGACACTAAGACTATCAGAGATGACAAAATGCTAATTCAAACTGTAAAAAGTTTTATTGGCGAACTTTTGAAGTGAGATCAGGGATGTGGGTCCCACCGGGCGTGCCAAAATGTGTTGCATAAAATTGTAACCAAGATTATGCAAACCTCAAACTATGAACAAATGAATAAGAAAATGACAAAAAAAGACCATTCCACCTCTACAACTCAAAAAAGGCATCCATAAGAAGCCTTGTTGGTGTATCTTAGATGGAGAGTATGTTTGGTATGCTCTTAGGAACACTACAATGGATGAATCTCTTGGATGTGTGAATGCAAGTGTGAGTGATGGAATATGTACCTAGACTAGATGATATGAGAAATCAAAATGATAGAATGATGATGCAATGATAAGAGATTCTAATGGTACCTAATGGATGATAATGACTTCTAATGACTCCTAACCCCTCCCTGGGAAAACTTGAGACAAGACATCTATTTAAAGTAGATGGAGGAAGCATCTAGAATGTGTTTAGAAACCACTAGGAGATAAGGATAAGGATTGACAACTAAGCTCCTTATCTCACATTCTAGATAGATGGATAAGACTGATGAGGTGGCATGTGTGTGTAGAAGATTCCTATGGTGTAGACAACATGTGCTTAAAAGATATATGGACCCATGTGATGACAACTCATATGAATGCACATACTTCTAGGCAGTTTGGATAAAGATTAAATTAAATAAAATTTAATTTAATCAAGGTTTAGAAGAATTAATGGGAATATGGAGGATTTTAAATAAATTTTATTTAAAAAAGGAATATGTGGAGAATCATGTGTTAATTTAAATTAACACATTAGAGCTAGGAGTATTTAAATTAAATTTAAATACTTAGGCAAAAATGAACCTATTTAATTAAAATAATTTAATTAAATAAGTAGAGGAATGTGACTAGTATTAATTAGATTAATATAGTCATTTGGGATGATTTTTGATGTCTACAGTTACCCCTAACTTATGAAATTCCAAAGTTCACCAATTAATATCATAAGACAATTTTAAAATAAATTATCTCCAATAAATTATTAAAATAATAATTATTGATCATTAAATAAAATTACTGCGATTTTATTAATAATCAAGATTATTAAATAATAATATCAATAAATATTCTAAATGTTATTAATTAATATTTTATTATTAAGTAAAAACAAAATTTAATTTAAACTAATTTTATTAAATTAATTTAATAAATTGTTTAAAGAAAACTATATTAAAAATTAATTAATCATTAATTAAATTAATAATTAATTAAATTAATAATTAATAAAAATTGTTAATAAAATAATAATTATATTTAATAAAAATTATAAAAAAACTTAAAAATAATTTGCATTTAATAATGAGCATTTTAGGCCTGCCAACCGGCCTTCATAGGCTACTGCCGTAGCAACCTTGCTATCACAGGCAACAATACTTCATACTACTACTGTATACAATAGCACTACTACATGTAGCAGCACTGTTTGCCACTGAAAAAAGGAAAGGATGGTGGGTGGGGGGTTGGTGGCCCTACCCACCAAATATATATTATATTATATTCTATTTTATAAAAAAATATTTTTAAAAAAATCCCCCAAAATATATTTTTAATAAAAGATCTAACAATACTTTGTAGGAAAAATACAACAAACTAATCGAATTTTGCATTCTAACAATTCAATTCCTTCCCAAAACCCTTTCTAATTAAAAAATATCACTATTTAATTTATAGAACGAGGGTTTCCTAATTTCCAAACCTTATATATAGATAGAAATTTGATATGAATAACAGTAATTCACAATAAAGATTGAAAGATTCATCACAAATAAAATTTGGAAAAAAATTTCAACAAACATGTTGTATATAGGAATTTTGAAGAAACATAATTCATTAGGTGATCACAATACAAGGCTCTACCTGGTTTTGATGCTAATACACAACCACTCAAAGATTGTGAGAGAATTCTCTTCTCTGTAAAAAATATCTTCTCCAAAAATCTCGGTCCCTACGAAAAGAACTCTCCATCTCTGATATGGAGTTCTCTCCTAAATTCGGGGCACTGATTGTGCAATCATGCGAGGGAAGTCATTGATCACAATCTTTTAACTCTTTATTAAATTTTTGGATATTCATGAACACTTTTTGTAAATTAAAATATCTTTAGTAAATTAATTTCTCTTTCTCTATTTAATTTTTGAAACATTTTTTTGATAAAATATTTATTAACTTAAGTAATAATAATATTTAACATTTATTTGAAAATGATCTCCTACATATATTATCATTTAAACTAAATAAATATTATTATGATATAAAATTAGAACTATACATTTCTCTTTAAATTTAATTCTTTTTTATTTAATTAATTTCCCTATTAATTAAATATTAAAATTATCTTAATAATTTTCCATTGAATTAAATCATTAATTAATCTTTTAATTTGACTTAATTAACAAAAAATTCACCAAAGACCTACAAGACAAAATATGAAAACCCATCGTAAAATACAACATACAAGATCAAACTCAAGGGTTATAATCATGAATTTATGTCACACGATGAATTCGGAAGGGTAATCATCTCAGATACTTGTCCTAATTTTCTAGGACAATTGGCTTAAAGGTTAGGATTTGGACTCAAGAATTTATCTCCCCTCTTTTACCATTGAGATATTGTGATAGGGTATGCTCATCCTGGCAATTTAGGAAAGTCCATATCCGGTACTTGAAATCTGCATAAGATCAACACATGTTGGAAGCAGTACATCATGTAGATCCCGACTAACATGTGATTATGACTCCTTTTCTTAACCACATTAGAAATATCCTACATAAAGAAAACATACACACACACACCATACACATGCAGTATGGGATAAGTATCCATAGAAAGCACGTATAAATAATCCATCTAACTAACATCATAAAATAACTAAAATTACTGTAAATAATCATCATCAAGGTTCCTTGCCTAGGATTGCTATATGATTTGATTATTTGTGTGTCGATTGTACATTATCTCTCCTGCATGGTGGGAGTGGTAACCTAATTAGATGACCACATAGTAGGGAGGTAGTGTCTTCTTACCATTTGGATCCTCCTCAAATTTGTGGATGTTGGAATCTCATTGGTGTAGTTGTACTCTTTATCATTCTTACTCATATCTTGTAGACTTCTATTTAGTTGATGTATATATGTTAACATGTATCTTGTATTTGATGTTATTGTATCTATTCTCACATAACCTACGACATGTGTAGTGGATATTATTTATTAGATGTATTTCATTGTATTGGTTTCTTTTACACATTTTCTTATGAAATAATGTATCTATTATTTCTTTATGATCATGAGATATTGTACTTGAGACTTCAAATTATTAATGAATATTTCTTAAACGTAACTCAACCTAAAGAAATCCTTAAGGAATGGAAAACTATATTTGTAATTGCTTATGTGTACTTGATGTGTATGTGTATATTGATTTTGCATTATTACTTTGATGTTTAAACTTAAAAAAAAATTAGTTTAGTAAACATTGAATCATGTTAGGTTATTTCTCTTATGTTCTCAAGCAAGGCATTACAAATCCACTTTTCTGTAGGTTTTTTGAATATCTAACTTGATTAGCATACAAGATTCCTTATTAGTTTGTATGAAGTGAATTAATTCTTGGATTATGATAATACCATAAAAAATTGACCTATCAGGAACAAAACCTATCCATTCCTATGAAATGAGCTTTGGTAGTACTTTTTAAAGTCTTTTGGCTTATGCTTTTGAGAAAATTTTGTAGATTGTATTACATAAAGCTATGGGCCTAATGTCTCATGGATCCATATGTTTAGTTTTCTTAGGGATTAAAGCTAGGAATTTATTAGTAATTTCGGTCAGTAGAGATCCATAATTCCTAGTTGCCTCAATAGCCTCCCAAAGGTTGTCTCTAAGAATATCCCAACATTTTTGAAAGAAAAAAGCCTAAAAGCCATAATGGTCTAGAGATTTATTAGGGTTAAGTTGAAAGAGGGCATCTTTAGTCTTTTCTTTGGTAATTTTTTAAATTTAATTTTCTATTATTTTTTGTACTTATTATTTGATGCAAGGACGAAGGGAAAACTAGGGCCAATGGCATACCTAGCAATCCAAACCAACCTTACAAATTTTATCACCACGAAAAAAAACACACACAAAGAGAACAACACCATGGAGAGAAAACAAGATACTTTTATTGATTCATCAAATGATTAGCATACATGCCCAGCTATAAGGCCTTCTGGGTTACAACCAGATACAAAATCAATTATAATACTTGATTATCCTACTTCACACTCTTCTTCTTACTATTCTCAGTTCACCTTCTTCCTACTAAAACTTAATCTTGGACCTCCTTAAATACTTGCCAAAATGGCTTACAAAAGATTCTAGAACATAAGAAAGCCACAAGTCAGCTCACAACAAATATTAACTACCTATAACAATTAAATGTGAGAAAAGTTGGCCCAAATTGGAACCAGAAATAGTCTACTCGATAAATGAAAGCTTTTCCAAAGCTGGCACTTGACATCCACACAAGCTTGGCATCTAAAGAATCAATCAATAGCAACTAAAAACTCGACATCTAATGCTTGGAAACCATAGAGGACTCAGCAACCAAAAGACCAATTGAAAACTAAAGGAAGCACTTAGAAACCAAAGGATCACTTAGTAGTAACTAAGAACTTCAACAACCAAAGAAAACTAGCACTCGACAATAACTAGAGCTCGACAACAATTGGCAAAAGTGCAGGATTACAAGGAAAGCCAAGGTGCTCTTGCATCAGACAATTAGGGTTGGAAGAAATGATTCTCTTGAATCATTGAGATCTCATAACCTGAGCTGAATCCAACTCAGACTGAGAAATCAACGAGACATCTTCACTAGGTTTTTTCTTCCACTTCACCAAATATTCATAGTAATCTTTTCCTCTTGTGCTCTTACTAACCCTCTGATCCAATATCTATTCAACTTCTTCAATCTACTTCTTAGGATAATCATCCGATACAACAACTTCATCATTTGACTCATAATACTTATATAAATCCATAACATTAAATATAGGAGATATATCCATGTCATCAGGTAACTCCAGTTCATAAGCATTACCACTGTCAAACTTCTTCAACATTTTACAAGGTCCAAACTTCTTCATCTTTAGTTTACTATATGTTCTAACAGGAAATCTTCTTTTCTTCAAATGAACCATCACCTCATCACCAACTTCAAAATCATAATTTTTTCTAGACTTATCAGCACTCTCCTTATATTTTTGATTGCTTTGTTCTAACCTCAACTTTACTTGCTTATGAAAAGAATCCATAAAATCAACAAATTCTTCTCTTGCAACACTTCTCTTCTCTTCACCAACAATGTCTCTCAAATCTAATACTCCTCTTGGCTTCATTCTAGTAACAATCTCAAAAGGTGTCTTTCTTATACTCCTATTCACATAATTATTTATGCAAACGCCACTTGTGCTAACACTATCCACAACAAAAAATATAGAATCATACCCCTTCACTGTTTTAGGCAATCCAAGAACAAAATCCATACTAATGTCACTCCAGGGTTTCTCAGGAATAGTAATAGGTGTATACAAACCAATATTTTGACTTACTCTTTTTGCAACTTTACAAACTCCACAACTCTTCACAAATTTCTAAACGTCCTTATACATTTGTGGCCAATAATGCTTCTCTTTCAGCAAACTCAATGTCTTGTCAATTCCAAAATGTCCAGCCAATCCACCATTATGATTTTCCTCAATCAAATTCAACCTCATAGAACTTCTAGGGATACACAACTAAATACCTTTGAGCAACATACCTTATTGAATGAAATACTCATCATACTTATGTGATCTATTAGATTTGGTGCTTTGTACTCTTTCCATGCCTCAAAAAAATTAGGGTTAGTATCATACAACTCTTTCATTTCATTAAAACCAAGAACTTCAACCTTCATCTGCTCAATTCATTAGCAACTCTATTAGTAACACCACTCTTATGCTTAGTGAAAAATGTAAAATTTTACAAGTACTCAACCCACCTCATATGTCTCTGATTCAATTTAAGTTGACTTTCCAAGTATTGTAAAGCTTTTTGATTAGTATACAACACAAACTCCTTAGGAATCAAATAATGTCTCCACTTCTTCAAGGCTTGAACAATAGCATAAAAATCTTGATCATACATAGAATATTTTCTTTTAACATCATTCAAATTCTAACTAAAGAAAGCAACAGGCTCACCTTCTTGACTTAATACAACTCCTTTTGCACTACCACTAGCATCACATTCAACTTGAAATACCTTATTGAAATTAGGCAAAGCCAATACAAGTAACTCAAAAACCTTTTGTTTCAAAGTCCCAAAACTCTTATCAGCTCCATGTGTCCATTTGAATTCCTTTTTATCTCCTCTCATTGTCTCAGTCATAGCATTACAAACAACACTGAAATTCCTTATAAAATTCTTGTAGAAATTAGCCAAACCATGAAATGATCTTGCTTTATCCACATTCTTAGGTGTAGGCCATTCCAAAATACCTTTAACCTTCTCTGGATCCATTCTCAAACCATCAGCTAAAATAACAAATCCCAAATAGGCAATCTCCTCTTGCATAAAAGAACACTTTTTTAGATTAATCGACAACTTTTTCCTCTTTCAACCTCTGTAATACTTGTCTAACATGCTCAAGATGTTCTTCCTTAGTCTTGCTGAACATTAGAATATCATCCAAATAAATAGTCACAAACTTACCCAAGAATCTTTTCGAAACTTCATTCATCAACCTCGTGAAAGTACTAGGTGCATTAGTCAAACCAAAAGGCATAACCAACCATTCATACAAACCATCTTTTGTCTTGAAAGCAGTCTTCCATTCATCACATTCTCTGATTCTGATATGATGATAGCACTCTTTCAATCAATATTGGTAAAATATTTTGCTCTAGTCAAACAATCCATTATGTCATCCATCCTTGGTATAGGAAACCTATATTTCACTGTGATCTTGTTAATAGCTATAGAATCACTACACATTCTCCATTCTCCATTATTTTTAGGTGCTAATATAGTAGGTACAACACATGGACACAAAATTTCTCTAATTAATCCCTTTTGTAGAAATTCATGCACTTGTTTATTAAGTTCTTCATTCTCTGTAGGTGTTAATCTATATGGTGCTTTATTTGGTAAACTAGCTCTAGGAATCAAATCCATACAATGAATTATACTTCTTACTGGAGGTAAACCATTAGGAATATCCTCTACTACAATATCATTATATTCATTTAGTAATTCTATAATTTATTTTGGTACTCAATTACCACCATTAGTCACTTGGTCATTACCAACATCTGCTACTCGATCATTACTACCGACACTTGGTCGTCTAGGAACTATAGCAAAAAAAACTTGATTATTCTTTACTTCCTTTTCAAATTACTTTCCATTAACCATGCAAACTCTTATTATAGTACAAATAACCTAATCTGGACTTTCAATCAAAGGTACTAATGTTTTCTTCTTCCCGTTTACCCAAAGAGTATATTGATTCAATCTTCCATCATGTATAGCATATCTATCATATTGCCAAGGTCTACCCAACAAAATATGACAACAATCCATAGGCATAATATCAAACAACACTTCATCAAAATAATGTCCAATCTTGAACTTCACGATATATTGCTCACTTACCAATATCTTATGCTCATCTTTGATCCATGAAACATGATAGGGTTTAGGATGCTTCAATCTCTACAATTGCAACTTGGTAACCAACTCTTCTAATACCAAATTTATTGAACTTTCACTATCAATGATCACTTTGCAACATTTTCTAGCCATCTTGCATCTGGTTTTGAAAAGACTTCTTCTAAGAATAGGTTCCTCATCACTTCCCTTATTACATAAGGTTCTTCTTACCATTAGATTTTCACCAGCCTCAGATTCACTTCATGAACTCTCAATGTCTTCTTGGATCACAACATTTCTATTATTCTGTCTACTTTTAGAGGATCTACATTCAAAAGATCTATGCCCTTCTTTACCACATCTAAAACAATTACCATGAAAACCACTTCTAGGACAAGAATTACCTTTTCCTTGGTAAGAATCAACGCCTCCTTTGTAAGAATCACCACCTTTCCACTTGATCTTTCCTTTTTCATCATTCTTCCATTTAAATTTGCCTTTATCTTGCACAAAATTGTCAGATTTGCCAGCTTCACCATAAGATATACCTTTGCCTCTCTAGAATCTACCACCTCTACCTCTCTGTCTTTGTTCATGCTTATTTTTCAAGATCTCTCTAGCCTTCAAGGCATATTGAAATACTTCCTCCACACTTTCCAACTTCACAAAACTTATTTCATCTTGAATTCTAGATCGAAATCTATTTATGTACATTGTAATTTTCTCAACATCATCATCCACATGTCTAGATTTGATGTCTAATCTATAGAATTCCTTAGTATACTCTTTCACACTCATATCTTTTTGGCTCAAATTTTGCATCTTTCTTAGCAAGCTAACTCGGTAATTAGCAAGAAGGAATTTTTTATTTACTTTATTCACCATCTTCATGCAATTTCTAATCTTCTCCTTTCCTCTCCTTTGTCTATCAGTTTGCAAATGCTCCCACCACAGTGAGGAATGTCCTTTCAACCTAGTAACTACAATCTTCACTTTCCTATTATTAGGAGTGTTTTCATACTCAAAGAACTTCTCCATTTTAGAGATCTAATCCAACTCAACATTGGTGTCCAATTTTTCATCATAAGGAACAACTTCTACAACAGGCTTTGAATTTTCCCTAGACAACACTCTCAACAACCTTGCTTCATCTTGATCTTCTTCAGGTTTTGGATTAGGGTTTGGTGCTACTGCTTAATCATTTCTTACATCATCAAGATGTGATCCTCTCCTTTGGGCTATTTCCACATTATCTAATCTGGCTGGAATTTGTCTCTATGTATCCAATATTGCATTATCAACATTTCCTCTACCTTGAACCATCTTTACAAATTAGGTTCCTCCAAGATCGTAACCCTCTGCAAGTTTTAGGTCAAATCTGTAGATCTGCTACCCCACAACCAAATTCACTTAGGGTTCACATGATCCAATCACCATAAGGATGAATCTCAAGCTTTGATACCACTTGATGCAAGGAGGGTGGGAAAACTAGGGCCAATGGCACACCCAACAATCCAAACCAACCTTACCGATTTTAACACTGTGAAAACACAAACACAAAAAGTGAACAACATCATGGAGAGGAAACAAGATACTTTTATTGATTTAGCAAATGATCGGTATACATGCCCAGCTAAAAGGCCTTCTAGGTTACAACTAGATACAAAATCAATTACAATACTTGATTATCCTACTTGACACTCTTCTTCTTACTATTCTTAGTTCTTCTTACTCCTACTAAAACTCAATCCTAGACCTCCTTAAATACTCACCAAAATAGCTTACAAAAGATTTTAGAATGTAGGAAAGCCAAAAGTCAGCTCACAAAAAATATTAACTACCTATACCAAATTAAATGTGAGAAAAGTTGGCCCAAAATGGAACTAGAAATAGTCTACTCAAAAAATAAAAGCTTTTCCAAAACTGGCACTCAACATCCATACAAGCTTGGCATCCAAAATATCACTTGGTAGCAACTACAAACTCAACATCCTCCAATGCTTAGTAACCATGGAGGACTCGACAACCAAAAGACCATTTGACAACCAAAGGAAGCACTTCACAATGAAAGGATCACTCGGTAACCAAAGGAATCACTTGATAGTAACTAAGAACTTCAATAACCAAAGAAAATTGGCACTCAGAAATAACTAGAGCTCGAAAACAACTGGCAAAAGTACAGGATTACAAGGCAACCCAAGATGCTCCTGCATCATTATTTTAGGAATAAATCATAACATCTTATTATGGTTTGTAGAATTTGAGGATTCAAAATTATTTAGGATTTTTGTATAATATTTAGCAAAAGTTCCTTTATCTTATTTGGGTTTTCAATTTTCCTTTATGCATAATCCTTGATTTTTACTATTCTATTAATATTTCTTTTGTTGATAGGAGTGTTATGTTTTTTTTTTGTCTTCCTATCACCTTGTAACAACCACATTTCTCTTGATCTTTCTTTCTAAAATATTTCTTTTTTTGCTAGGATATTTTCCTATTTAGGTAGAAGTTGTTTTTCTTTGATATATTTATCATTATCCATTCCCACCTTGATGATTTCTTCACTTAGGTTTTTCAATTCTTCTTTATTCTCTATTTTTTTAGTTAAATATGTTGTTAAAATGGTCCTTATTATGTTTAATAATTTTTTCTTTTAATGATTTCAATTTTGCTATAAAACAAAACATCCTTGATCCTTCAAATTTCTCTTCCTGTCACCATTATTTAATATATTTAAGAAAATAGTTATCTAAAAACCACATTTTTCCATATTTAAATGGATTTCTTGATAGTTTTTTTGGTTCACCTATTTCTAGCCTAACCAGATAGTGATTAGATCCTGCATTGGGGAGGATGACTGTACTAAAAGGATGATTAAATGCTATTAAATTTCCTTCAAATATAAATCTATCCAATCTTTCAGCTATATTACAAAAACCAACTCGTCTATCATTCCATGTGAAGACCCCATTAGATGATGGAATGTCAATAAGGTTATCTTTTCCAAACCATGCTTTGAAGTTTAACATAACCTAGGCGATGGCCATGGATCCATCTGCTTTTTCTCTTGAATCTAGAATTGAGTTAAAATCTCCCCCAATGGAAACATTTTCTAGTGGATTTAACTCTTAATATTTACTAATCTCATTCCATATTTCTTTCTTATTTGTTGTTGGTGTTGGCCCATACACATTAATAAGTAGGAAATGAGTTTCACTTCTAAAGCTTTTTACTTCCCCCCATCCAATTTCTTTTGGATACAAGTGATGTAAAATCTACCCTCCTTGGGTCCCATATAATACCAATCCCACTAGAGGCCCTAACTAAATCAACTAGTCCCATTTTTCAAGATCCCAATTTTCTTCTAAAATCTTCTCCTTTTTTGTTAAGTTTGATTTCTTGTATTAATACCATATTTGATTCAAATAATGTTAAATTGCACTTGAGTAAGGACTTTTTGTTAGGGGCATTTAGACCCCTAACATTACATGTTATTAGCTTTATGACTTTGTGGGAATGAACTTCCCCTTCCCTACATTGAGCAGATCTTTAATCTTTTTCTAGTTACTAGCCAGATCAATAGTTTCTCTAAGTTCAACTAAGGGCTTTCTTCCTCTTTTTTCTGCTTTTTTTTTCACACATTGGATATTCTAAGACTTGCAAATTTTCCAAGATACCAAGGGTGTCTACATTTTTAATATTGTTTTGCACACTTGCAACAATAGATTTAGATGATTATTTTGGATGCAAATTGAATTATAGTTTAATCATATTTGACATGTGAATTATGCTCTAAAAGTGGAAATTGAATTCAATTGTATATTGTATGATGTTTTGATTTTGTATATACTTTATATGAAATTGAATTGTGAGTATTATCTTGATAATTGATGGAGTATGTGAATGCAAATTATTCATGTTTAATATTGTTGAATTAGTTATGATTGATTATATGTATGATTTTCTTGGACTACTAATGTTTAGATTTGGTGTCAGGAAATTAACCATGGAGATAAAATCAAAGAATCAAGGTTAGGCCAATGTAAAACAATAAAGCCAAGGTTAAGTCTAATGAAGACACCAAAACTTGTTGTATTGTATTTTATTTGTAAATGTAATAGTTGAATGTTGTTGATTAATATAATTGTGTAAACTGTATCTTCTAAATAGATACGCCAAGTGTGTAATGTGATGTCAAATTTGTAGTCCCAATTGACACTTTTTAATGTATTATTTGGTAATAACATGTCCATTTAGGGTTTGGTAAGTGCAACCTAACCTAGGGTAGTTTTTAGAAATAAGAAATACTATGGGGGGGAGGGGTGAATCAGTATTTCACAAACTTTTGTCCAACTACGACATCTTTAACAATATTTAAGCACACATATGAAATCAAACTAAAAAGTAATCATAACAATAATATAATGCAACTTATAACACCATTATTTTTAGCTAGCAAAAACTTGGCCAAGGGGAAACCTTAGAGGGGATGGCACTCACAAAATGATCCACTAATCAAAAGTATCTTGTGAAAGATATTGACCCTATTAGGAGTCTATTACATTTGTATAGTGTCTCTATCCATGTTAGAGGGATAGGCCTTGTTATAAGCCTCAATCCTACTAGGAGTTGGTATTACAAATATGAAAGTAGCAAGATGATCCCACTACTCAAGCATACATAAAAAAAAATATTTCTGTACACAAAAGGTATATATACAAAAACCTCTTGATAATGATAATGTCTTCAATATTTGATTTGTTCTTCGTAGCTATCTTTACAAACTTCTCATATACCATTTTTTCTCTTCTCTAACATGAATTTTTTTCATATAGAAATTTCATTTCAATGTCTAAAAGACATCTTAAAATCATCAGAAAACTTCACATATAGAAATCTTTCTTTTATATCTTTTTATTCTATCTTGTCGAACTGCAAGTCTTCACACGTGTCCCAAAATACAAAATTAACCTTATCCAACTTAGGATTAACATATATAATGTAATTCCATAATAGTTAAGTAATTATTTTGGTAAACCAAAATAATTTCTTAATAAAATTTACCATTTCCTTTCCTCTATTCTATTCTGCCTATACATGACTATATCTGGTAAATCACTTATATCATTGTCCATACAACTCATTATGACAGGAAATATAAGATGTAGGATCCTCATATCTTGTACTAACTTCCCTCAAGTGTGCACATGCCAAATCACTCACTATGAACCTCACTAATCAAAAAGGTGTCTCTGATGACAATTAATCTTTATGATACTTAGACAATTTTCTAAGTTATCTTTTCCAAAACAAAACTCTAAAGTTTTCTCACTAAATACAACATTGATGTTTCCATAAATGACAACCTCAAAGTATACTCATATTCTCCTCAACCAAATTTACAAAAATTCCTCCCTTTGGCATTGATGACAACATATGAGAAAATAGGCTAAGTCCCAAAATATCAAAATTACAAAATTACAAAATGTGAAGTTCTTCATGTGGCCATACAATTTTTTCAAAATGTGAATCATTTATATTTATATACCATCTTTTAATATATACATACCCCCCATACATTATACCTTATATCTCCTTATACATACAATTTTCCAAACAAACACTCCCTCTTTGACATTAACGACAAAAGCGAGGCTGAAAACTATTTACAAATCAAAATTTGAATTCTACCTTCTTTTCTTCAAGCTATCTCAGCAGATAAGCATGAGATACAATAATTTTTTTTTTTGTCTTTTTAATTTTTAAATTCTTTATTCCACATGTCTTGGATTGCCTCTGATACACTGATTAAAATACATAGTCCATAGGATGCCAACTCTACTTTGTTCAAATATGAGTATACAAACTTCTTATATGGTGCCTTATCTTTAAGAAATTCATTTGATTGCTTCTAAATATGAATAATTTTTAGAGTGAGGTGTTCTTTCAATAATTAAAATCTCTTTATTATCCTCTCCTCATCTCAATCAAACTAATATCACCACTCACTTTCCCAATTCTACACTCTAAATATTCAATCTGTACATTGGGTAGCTACAACTCATTCACAATGTTCTACAACTCTACTTGGTTTCCCTTTACTACTTTTGTGATATCTTTGATGTAGTTGTATGATATGGCACAGTGTTTATACCAAGTCTTTCCCTTCGTTAGACATCTTCTTAATTATTTGATACAGGAGTCAAGAGTTACTAAGTCTCCTATGATATTGTTACATATAGTGTCAAATAAATATGCATCATGACTGACTTGTGCTTTTATAGATGTAACTTCCAAGACGGTTCTTAGCTAATTATCAAAAGCATTAATTACATCTTAAGCTCTCTTCCCTAGATTTGCTTCATTGACCTTGACTAGAATTATGTCTTGCAATTTGTTTGTCACTTTCTCAAGAATTTCTTGATTCCTTTTGATGCTTTTAGTCTTGTTAATCATTTTTCTTGTAGAAAATGAAAATATCTAACTAAACATCTCAATCTCTAGATCTCCTGTTGCCGCTAAAGGTGTGATGATCATACTTGCTAAGAATGATTCTAGTGGGGATTTGGACAACCTTGGAATTTCTTTTCTTTGTACCTTGGTAGGTGTGACCAATAATTGAAAACTCTGACTGTCATCTATCTTTGTTGTCTGTACACTTTCCACTGCCTCTATCTTCTCTTTTTATTTTTCTATATATGCTTATTGAGTGTTAATCTACTGGCTGACCTTTGAAATAGGTATGATCTATTGAGGTTTTGTAACCTCTTTAGTTCTTTTACATTCTTTTCTCTCCTCTATTTCTTCCTCTCCTCCTCCTTCCATCTCTTTACCTTAAACCTTCTCTTCATTAGATATAGCATAATCAACTAGGTGCTTTTATACAAAAAGTAAGAAGTTCAAAGTGTATTAGATGGATGTGAAGTCAACCTTTCTAAATGGAGAAATTGAAGAAGTTTACATTGAGTAGCTTGAAGGAATTCCATTGATAGAAGAAAAGGATATGGTATGTAAACTAAAGAATGCATTGTATGGACTAAAGTAAGCACCATTATAATATCTATGGATGACATCATCTTTGGAGATAATGATGAAGCAAGCGAGAATTTTTTTTGATGAAATGAAGAATGAATTTGAGATGAGTAGGTTTGTGAGGGGAAATATTTCTTGTGTCTATATATTGTACAAGACAATGATGGTATTTTCTTATCACAAACTAAGTATTTGAAATAATTGTTGAAAATATTTGGTTTGAAAAGTTGTAAGCCTATTGGTACACCTATGCTAACTAGTCATAAGTTATGTAGCAAAGATGAGACACCTATAGTTGAATAGAATCACACCATGCTAGATATAGAAAATGCAGTTGGTATACTAGCAAGAATTCAAGTAGATCCTAAAGAATCACACTATGCAACATAAAGAAAATATTTAGATATTTGAACGGTACACTTGATTTTGGAATGTGGTATAATAGATCAAGTGATTTTACTTTGTGTGCATATACTAATACAGATTGGAAAAGAAATATGGATGACAAAAAGAGTATAAGAGGTGGATCATTTTTCCTAAGAGGAAGATTAGCTTCTTGGCTAAGCAAGAAACAAGACTATATCTCATAGAGTACAAAAGAAGTAGAGTATGTAGCAACAAAAAACAATTGTAATCAGATCATGTGGATGAAACAAATGTTGAAGGACATTGGGATAGAGTTTTTATAACCTATACTATACATTATGATAACATGAGTGTAGCAAATATGTCTAAGAATATTGTGTTACATTCTAAGACTAAGCATATATCTATTAAGTATCATGTTTTGAGAGAAAAAGTTGCACAAAGAGATCAAATTGGAGTATGTGAATAAAAAATAATAGATTGTAGATATTTTTACAAAGCCTTTGCCTAAGGATACATTTAAGAATTTGTGAGCCATGCTTGGGGTTATGCCCCTACCTACTTTTGAGTAGATGTTGCAAAAAATGCATCAGTCCAGTGGTACAAAGAACTATTATTTATTTAGAATGAATGTTGATGCTTTCTATATGGGGGAGTATCTGTGATGAGCTGAGTCATCAAGGACTCTTTTTAGTTGGTATAGAATAGTGTCTTTGGAATCTTGAGCTGGTTGAATACTTTGAGAGGTTTATTGACATAATGAAGCCTTTGTCATTGCTATCAATAGGGGAGAGATTTCATGAAAAACATCTTCTAGTAGTATGTGGGAGATGTATGTATGGGGGAGAATTATTCATGGATATATTGATGTACTAAAGGAAGTTGAGAAGCACATTGAGTTGTATGAATGGGGGATAAGTGTGAATAATAGATGCCCATCCATGCAAGAATGAGGAAGCATAGGTGGAGAGTTGTTCCTATGAATTTCATATTTGATTGATGAAGAGGATTTGAAAAGAAGAGACCAACAACAACAAAAAAGTTGGATTTGGTGTTCTTGGAACTTTGATTTTTTTCATCTATGTTGCAATCAATGACAAAGAGGGAGATTATTAGCATGAATGATGATGATATTCATTTTGGGGAGTACCCTAAGAATTTCTATAATAGATTGGGAGATTGTTAGCATTATTGACATTTTGCATACATGACTATGTTTGTCATGGATGTCAACATAGTATTGTTTTTATAAAGACTGCTAGAGTAGAAGATAAAGAATGAGGTTGTATGGATTGTGTATTGATGATGAGGTCAAGCATAGTTAAGGATATGTTCTACATTATGTCCTAATGAAGTGAAAAAGTTTGCATATAGAGAGGCAAAGATATGTGATTGTTATTCAATAATTATAGCAGACAATGTGCAGACATAGTTCCTGAGAAGTGGTTTTTGATTTTTGGGTTGTATCTCCTAACATGGCCAAGATCATGATAAGTGAAGTTAGATAGTGATAGTAGATAGCCTAATGATGATGTTGGTGAGTGTGCAAAGTTAAAAGTCATACATATGAGAAGATGTATTTACTATGAGCCAACAATTTTTTGTAATTATAAAAAGATGTAATGAATTGTAATATCTTAATGAAGTCCTATTATAATTAACTGGAAAAGCCTCAAGGCCGACGCAAAAAATTATTATAGGATATGGTATAAAGGAAGGTTTTTTTCATTGTGATGAAATTTGGATGTGTGTAAGGAATGCAAGTAATGTGAAATAGAGAAAGAAAAATTGTGTGATATGCAAAGTACTTGGTCAATGCAGGTAAGCGATAAAAGGGATTAGGGTGATGAGAGTTGGAAGATCTGGTATTGAGATTTGAAGAGGTTTGGTTCGGTCAAAAGGATAAAAGAGTTCAAATTATTTCATTTATATTATTCTAAAAGGAATAATATAGAGATCATTTGGACAAAATGATCAATGGTCTTGCCCTAAAGCTATTTGATAGTGGGTCTTTCTACCTTCTACAACTCCTAACAAGTTTGACACAACTCCTAACAGGGTTAGAATCTATTATCAGGGATTAAAAGTCTTCCAATAGGGACATATATGTACTAAATGTATTATATTGGTTCCTAATAGAGTCCATCTGCTTAAAAGGAACTTTTATATTAGTACATCACTTTGTGGGTACCATCCCCATTGGGGTTTTCCCTCTGGTCAAGGGTTTCCCTAGTCAACATATCAAGTGTTATTGTGTATGTGCATCTTCTCATGGTATCTAGTTATATTGTTGAAATGATTAAGGATT
This sequence comes from Cupressus sempervirens, assembly GCA_028749045.1. Lineage (NCBI taxonomy): Eukaryota > Viridiplantae > Streptophyta > Pinopsida > Cupressales > Cupressaceae > Cupressus > Cupressus sempervirens. The sequence continues at coordinate 765,920,297 of CM053785.1, forward strand.
AATAAGGTTGATAAATATTTTAATAGTTAGATAACTGATTCACCCCCCTCTCAATTATCTTGGTGGATTTTACTTTCTAACAAAATAAATTTTGATACCAAGGGTGAGAAAGAAGAAAATAGGAAAAAAGATATAATAGATTAGTCTACTATTGGAATTTTGAATTAGTAAAAGAACATGGAAGATAATTATTGATGAGTTAGCATATTTAATGTACAAGGATAGTATGTTAAGCGATCAAATGAAAGGATTTGATCATAAGTTTCTAAAAGAAGAAGGATAACAAAAATATGGAAGGATTTGTTAAATCTAACCTAACCCTAAGATCAATGATGATGTTTAAGTGGAAAAATATAAAAATTACCTATTTAAGGAGGCATAAGGAATGAATTTTAAGGTTGGTTCATTTTTAATTGCCAATCTTAAGGAGAAGATGTGAAGAGGAGAACAATAGAGGTGAAGTGTGAAGAGTTTGTGAAGAGTGATTTCTTGAGGAGATGCCAAGTAGATTAGCAATCGAGATGCCAATCAAGGCCAACCAATGAACCAATAGTTGAGTGGATGGAGATGTAAATTTGCAAAGTGAGTTTTACTTTACAGATCAAACCTACTGTTACATTCTAACCATTGTATCAGTCCAAAATCCTTTAATCAAGGTTGACCTAATAGTCATTTTATAAATCCTTTAATCAAGGTGATATTCTAATGGAATGTTATAAATTCCTCTAACAATCCCACTCCTAATAGGGTTATTAAATCCTTTAAAAGGGTCACATTTAACAATGTGTTATATAACCTTTAATAGGGTTGGCTCTTACTTGAGCTCACTTCAAAAGAGTGAAAATTTGGTAGCATGTTACTTGGTAATTTTTTTTGAAATTGGGTTACATTAAATCCTAGTGTCAAAGTGTTATTTTCATGTGTGGATATCATTGATTTTTATGCTATATTTTATAGTAGTTTATTCATTAATAGTCGTCACATATAGAGACAAAGGATTAAGATATTGCATGAAATGTTAAACTGCTGATGATATGCTATAGAGACTAAGTGGGTAATTTTGTTTGATTAATTTGTTTGAAGTGATTAAAATTTGAACTGGTACATCTCAAACTGAGGATAAATGATTCATGCTCCCCCCTTATTTATTCTAAATAATTATAATAATTGGTATCAGAGCATTGGTGCTTGTTAGGAAAGTTTGAAGGGACTCAAGCCAAAGATCAAGATGCACAAGAGAGAGATACCTAAGATGAACAAGGAGAAATATCCAACATGGAAAAGGATAACGAGATTGCACTTTTTTGGTATTAGAGATTCCACATCTTTCTACTTGGATAGTAAATAAATTGATATACCTAGACCTATGAAAATTGAACAAATGAAAGAGAAGTAGGAGCACAACCAAATGATGATTGAACATTCAAAAACCCTCAGTTATACATAATTTGATGATGTGAAGGAAAAAAATACTGCTAAGAAAATGTGGGACAAGTTGGCAAAAATCCATGGTGGAGACAAGAATATGTTGAGAGCTAAGGAAAAGATCTTAAGAGGAAAGTTTGATGATATGAGAATGAAATAAGGAGAGAATATTGTAATTAAAGAAGTGGTGAATTCTACCAAAGGAGCTAGAGGACATTTAACTTGTGAGACTACGATAAGTAAGGTATTGAGGACTTCACTTCCTATATATGCAATCAAAGTATGTTCCATTCAGGAACTGAGATGTACACCTGGTAATGATTTAACCTTGGATAGTTTGATTGGTAGACTTACTACATTTGAATTATTAAATTTTGATAATTATTCTCCTTCTAGTGTTGAATCTGCATTCAAAGCACAACTAAACCTTGATGGATCTAAGAAAAAAAAGAAAAAAAAGTATGTAGAAAGTGACAATGGATATGATGATGACCTTGATGAACTTGGAGCATTTTTGGCAAGAAGACTTCCTAGAGGAAAAGGCAAATACAAAGGTAAACTTCCTATTATTTTTTTTACATGTAACAAAGTTGGTCATATTGCTACTAGATGCCCTAGCAGAGATGAAAAAGAGGAAAGGAAAAATTTCAAGTACAAAGGAAGAAGAGATAGAAGAAACAATGACAAAAGAGACTACAAAGACAAAGGTAAGAAATCTTGCTACATTACTAAAAAGGATGGTTCTGATAGTAGTTATGATGATCATGATGAAGAAGTTGTTTATATTACAATGAAAGATGATCTTGATGAAGATGAGAAAATTGCATTGATCTTACATGTGAGTTAGAATGTTAGATGGATAATTGATAGTGGTTGATCACATCATATGACTAGTAATACAAGTAAATTTTTTAAGCTAGAACATTATAATGGAAGTAGTGTTAATTTTGGTAATGATGCACCATGTTATGTGAAGGCTAAAGGATCAATTAAATTGAATGAAAATATCAAATGCAACAATGCATATTGGGTTGATGGTTTGAAATATAACTTGTTGAGTGTAGAAAAGTTGCTAAGTTTAAGTTATGGATTTGATTTCCAGAATAAGAAGGCAAAGATTTATGATGATATTGGTGAACTAGTTAGAAGTGGGGAGAAAAAAAGAGGTTGTTGGATACAATTGATTAATTGTGTGTTGTATTTGATGTTACACAAATGTCATATCAATTGACAGACAATGCTTATCAAGCTCACTTGGTTAGTGAAGATAGTTTTCCTTGTCTACCGAGCATTCATAGGTTTACTCTAAATAGATGTTAGTGCCTATCAAGATCACTCAAGCATTGAAGGAATTGAGACAGAAAAGAGTGTTAACTGAGCTCACTCAGTTAACAAAAGCAAAGTTGGACAAAGTTATTATTGACTGAGTTCACTTGGTTGCCAAAGGATTTCTACAAGTTTGTAGTGTTAACTGAGGTTCTGTTGGTTAACACAGGAAATCATTCCAAAGTTAGTTTCAACCAAGCAGGGTTAGCTTATGAAGGATTTTTTCTTATTTTGGCATATAAAACTTAATTACTTTATGTATTGATTCTAGCTGATTATGATGATGAATATTAGTTATTGTAATTTGAAGTTGGGCCGACTTGACAATTTGGAAGGTATAAATAAAAGGTCAAGTTGAGACTTATAGTGTGTGTGCAAGTGTGTTGATTGAGTTGAAAAGAAAAGAGAGGGAGTGAACTTAAGGATAAGAATGTATTCTTGTGGAGCATAAAAGTAATATTTGATTAGGAAGGATCAGGTTTAAGTAGAAAAGAGATCTAGATTTAGCAATTTAGTTGCATCATAATTAGGTCATATCATTGTTACTCTCTAACCATTGTAACAATGATCTAAAATTTCATAATAGAATTGGTTTAATAGCCAGTTGTAAATCCTCTAACAAGGTGACAATTTTATTGAATTGTTTTAAGACCTCTTTCAAGGCCACTCCTAGTAGGGTGATTAAATCTTCTAATAGGGTCACACCTAACAGTTTATTTTGTAACCCTCAATAGGGTTGGCTCCTAACAAAACTCACTTCAGAAGAGTGAAAAATAGTAACTAGTTACATTGGTGGTTTTTTCCAAATTGGGTTTTCACATTAAATCATGGTGTCTCATGTGTTCATGTTATTTCTCTTATGCTTGCAAGTTGATTAGTGATAATGTCTTAAAATTTACTAAAAGTAATTCACTCTGCATTTATTGAGTTACAACAATTTCTATTTGCTTACCGAGCATCAACAGAAATCAATTTTCTCAGTCTAAATTTTATTGTTGACATCTAAGGGATCTGGGATTTATTTTAGTGGTAACTGATTCACCCCACCTCTTAGTTACTCCTTTTGTATTTCCAACAGAGGTAACTTGTTCTATCTAGACCTATATGAAGATACTTATCTATTTGCACAATGTGAAGATGTTTGGTTATTGGATAAGAGGCTATGTCATGTGAACTTGACAAATTGGTAAGCATTAGTAAAATGAAAAGAGTTGGAGGGTTACTAAGACTAAAAAAACTGAATAAAGTGATGTGAAAAAATGTCAAATGGGTAAAATGACAAAATCTAGTTCGAAGAGCAAGATCTATTCTTTTGATGATATTTTAGAATTGGTTCATTCTAACTTGTGTGGTCCTATTGGAATACAGAGCTATTATGGTTATAAATACTTTATTCTGATGAGGGCACAACCCAAGACAATATGAAAACAAAAAGAGAAGGGGAATATTATTATCATAAGTGATATGCTATTATGTTTAGTAAAACAAAAATAGACTCCACGACATGCCACATGGGCTTACAATGTTATCAGATTCTGGAGAAAACTCTTCTCGCAGTACCTTCTCCCAAACTTCACAAAAAATTGCATTTACAATGCCATAAATGTTCTTAAGTAACCCAAATTAGGTTTAGGGTTAGGAATACATTTTATAATATCCTATTTGAAATCTATTTTTGAAATAGAAGGTTCTAGAAAAATTGTCAGAAGTTGGTGTAAAATTAGAAGAATCCAAAAATGGTAGTCTAACTTCTGGGAGGCATAACTTTTGATATGGGACTCTAATTGAAAAATTGTTTACATTTTCAAAAAGCTCTCTAAGCACTCTATAGCCCTATGGACCAGCTTTGTTCATCCCCCATTTTTTGGGCCTGTACAAGGCCATTTAGTGCCTCAAATATGACTTTGAAGTGCTCTTAGGGGGTCTCTAGGAAATTTAAAACTGTAATAACTTTCAAAACGTAAAGCCTTTTGACCTGATTCTTTTTTTGAAGTACTTTAAATTACAAGTATAATCATCCTTCCAACTTAAACACTCTAAATCATCATAATTATGTCTCAATTACAAAATAATCTATTTTTTTGCATTGGCACGTATCCTAAGGTGCTCAAAAACTCTAACCCAAAAAACCAATAGTGGAAATATGAGAGTTGGAATCTCTATTTGACCCAAATGGGTATCTAGAAATGAAAACACATTAAATAGGAATTAACACTAAGTATATTTTTTTGGGTGATACAGGATTCCCTTACACCATTGGATGCTCCTACATCAGACACCTAGGGTAGATTGAAAAGTGAGCCTGTCACTTCATAGCTGGTGTTGGAGTTGAGGAAAGCCAACTCCAAAGACACCCAAGATCACCTGCATGTGAGAACCTATCAAAGAGAAGCCATGAAGAGGAAGAGCATGGAGCAAGGGCAAAACCCTAAACGGACATGAGAGACCACATGAATGCAAACACAAGAAGAAAATGTATTTACAATATGCACAATGCCTTATGTGATTACAATGAGAAGAGCCCGCTTATAAAGAGCTCATGGAAGCTTGTAGAACAAACTGGAAGGTGCTAGGAGATAAGTGTGACAACTTGAACTGAACAAACTCCCATGTTGTCAACAACTAACCACTACATGCTTTAAATACAAAATATTAAATAAATGCATGACCTAAGTAAGCTTAAGAAAATAGAATAAATAATAAATAATTAATTATTTACTCTAACACCCCCCCTTAAGTGCAACTTAGGGAAATACCTTAAGCTCACAAAACTAAGATGAATGCAAAATGGGTCCCGACATTGAGGCCATTTTAGGTACCCAAGTACAATGCAAGAAAAGATGCAACCTCTATAAATGGGGAAAGAGAGAAAACCACGTGGGAAAAACCCTCCCCCAAAAAGAGGTAAGAACCTAGTGAAGAACTGAAGAAGTCTCCAGCTAGGGAAATTGTCCCCTAAAATAGGAACAAAGAGTGATCATGAAGAAGTATCACTGAAGCATGAAGAAGCCACAAAATCTGCCAAACTACTAATCTGAAGAACCTCCATGGAAGAAGAAGGCATGAACTGAGCATGTCTATATGGTAGATGATCCATCTCACCGAAATGCATAGGTAGCCAGCCACTGCAATTGCCTTGTATGTAGGATCAACCACTGAATACATAGTTCACACTATCGAACCATCAAACCACGGATGCATTAGAACAACAGCATAACCCCCCCTTAATGTAGGTGGGGTGTGATGAAAGGCAACTGAGAAGGTGGGCCGAAATCTCCTACAGATGAACCAAGAATGAGGAGAGAGGAAAAGAGGTACAGACACCTATAAAGACACGGTCTAACTGACTCTGCATGGGGCTAATGTCATGGAAGGGACACTCACTTGACAAAGGGAGAATGCCTAAAATAGCAAACAAATAATCCCCCCCTTGGTGCTTTATGAAAATAGTGCATGTACAACTGACTCAAAAAAATGTTCATGATTCTCGAAATGCAAAAGTGACACTTTATCTTAGTGCGATACAAAAAGTGCTTCAAAATGATAGCTACAATGATCAAAACTAAAAAAGAGCTGCAACAAAGGAAAGTACAGCCAAAAACAAAGAAAACCATGCCAGGAAAACAATCCTCGAGCCTAAAACACTCAAGATATCCACCATATAGAAAAAATGCCAAAACTATGATAGAAAGAGTAGAGGCCAAAAACTAAGAAAAAGGACTACATTTATGAAAAGTACACAGAACTAGCTTTCCAGAAATATAAAGTTTTCAAAAAACGGGCATGGGATGCAAAAGATATGCATGCCGAAGTCAAAAATAGGACTTCAGACTTTGACTGAAAAAAAAGGCAATAAAAAAGAATCAAAACTAAAAATACCTACACCAAAATCTCTGTCTTGGAACCAACTTTTCGGTGCTTCTTTTCGATCAGAAAAATACCTCCGTATGCAAAAGTTATGGCCAAAAAACCACAAGTAGGTCCAAAACCAAATCAAGAGAGGTACAAGCAAGGGCTGATGCAACGCTGACATCATCAAGTCGAGCAATTAAATTTGATGGCTTGGAGGCCGTTGCCACAAAAAAGGAGCCACATGGCATCACCACATGGTAGTATAGCTGATGACATGGCAAGGGCCACGTGGCAATGTGCCACGTGGCATCCTGCCACGTGTCACGCTCAGAACAACATTGACGAGGTGAATCCTCCACGCGGGCGCTGACTATAAACCCGACGGAGCGGAGTTGGAGGTGGAGGTCAGCGGGCAGAGGTGGCCGCAGGGGCGGTGGGGCTACCGACAGAGGCAGAGCTATTGCCGCGGCGGTTTGCCGATGCTGCCACCGACGGCGGAGGTGAGCAGGCTGCACGGTGGTGGCGTGGCGGTGGCCGTTGGGTGGCCGCCCGACGGAGCACCAATTTATATATATATATATATATATATATATATTTCGTCCCTGCATCCGTACGATCCGTACGACAGCGACCCTCAAGGCTTAAAAAATCTCCAAAAATGCCCTGTGTCCAAAATGTAAAAGTTTTATATGAATCCTGACTGCAAATGGCCTTCCAGATCCAATGGTGATGTCCGTTTGGGCTGAAAATGCTCCGAAAAATTGCTTTACTCTTGATTTGAAAAAAAATTTCACAAACAAACTAGGGTTTGTGACATCAAATCACGGCTTCAAAAACCTTTGAACAAGAAGCAGCAGGGAGGCTCTAATATCATGTTGGAGTTGAGGAAAGCCAACTCCGAAGACGCCTAAGATCACCTGCATGCGAGAACCTATCAAAGAGAAGCCATGAAGAGGAAGAGCATGGAGCAAGGGCAAAACCCTAAACAGACATGAGAGACCACATGAATGCAAACACAAGAAGAAAATGTATTTACAGTATGCACAATGCCTTATGTGATTACAATGAGAAGAGCCCGCTTATAAAGAGCTCATGGAAGCTTGTAGAACAAGCTGAAAGGTGCAAGGAGACAAGTGTGACAACTAGAAGGGAACAAACTCCCATGTTGTCAACAACTAACCACTACATGCTTTAAATACAAAATATTAAATAAATGCATGACCTAAGTAAGCTTAAGAAAATAAAATAAATAATTAATAATTAATTATTTACTCTAACAGCTGGTAGAGGAAAACCCAAATGCACAACCTCCACTGGAGATATCCAAGTTGAATCTTCTATTTGTTTTCCTTTCCACTTCACCAAGTATTCTTCATACTACCTATTTCTGGTACTCTAGCCCACATGACTATCCAAAATTTCTTCAATCTCTTCCTTTTTAGAAGTAGGAATTGGACATGGCTCCAACATCAGCTCCTCATTTGCACCATCATCATGATATTCTACTAAGTTTGCAATATTGAAAATAGGAGAAATGTGAATCCCATTTGGAAACTCCACCTCATATGCATTTCCTAAGTCATGTTTCTTCAAATTTTTATAGGGGCCAAATTTTTTCATCTTCAGCTTGTTGTAGGTACCCACTAAAAATCGTTCCTTCCCCAAGTATACCATAACCAGATCCCCAACTTGGAACTCCTTATGTCTTCTCTTTTGATCTACTCTAGCCTTATACTGTAGGTTCATCTTGGTAATATGCGCATGTATCTCCTCATGTAGTTTCTTAACATATTCAACAAAGTCTTATGCCTCAACACTTGTCCTCTACCCTTGCTTCATCTTCCTTAGCTCTAGTGCAGTTCTTGGATTACTCCCATACACAATTTGGAGTGGTGATTTACTAGTAATCCTATTCATAGAATTATTATAAGTAAATTCTACTTGTGGTAGAATCAAATCCCATCCCTTGGGCTTATCCCCTACTAAACACCTCAGAAAATTGCCTAGACTTCTATTTACTACTTCTGTTTGTCCATTAGTCTGTGGATGATGTGGAAAACTAAACTTTAATTTTGTCTTCAACTTCTTCCATAAAGTCCTCCAAAAATACCCAATAAATTTATTATCTCTATCAGAAATAAAACTTTTTGGGAGACCATGTAACCTCACAATCTCTCTAAAAACCAAATCTGCAATATGCACTACATCATGAGTCTTGTGGCATGGAATGAAATGTGCCATCTTAGAGAACCTATCAACCACCACAAATACTGAGTCATTACCCTTTTGTGTCCTTGACAATCCAAGAACAAAATCCATACTTATGTCCTCCCAAGGCTTTGATGGAACATGCAATGGTTGATAGAGTCCAGTATTGTGACTAAATCCTTTGGCTGTTTGACATACTTGACAACTCTGCACAAACTTCTTCACATCCTGTGAAAATTTAGGCCAAAAATAATGTTCTCTAATAATAGAAATGGTCTTATCTTGACGAAAGTTTCCTACCATCCCTCTATTGTGCTTCTCCTTGATCAAGTTCTCCCTCATGGAACTCCTTGGAATACACAATTGACTTCCCTTGAAAACCATACCATCCTAAATCATGTCATCTAGCCACCTAGTCCTATTTAGAGTAATAGGTTCTTTACAAGCCTTCCAAGACTCTACAAAGTTAGGATCCTTAGGGTATAGATTCTTGATTTTGTCAAATCCAACTACTTCAACCTGCATTATTATCAGCAACAACTGTCTCCTACTCAATGCATCTGCAATCCTATTAGACCTTCTACTTCTATGTTTCAATACAAATGTATAACTTTGCATAAACTCTACCCTTTTCAAATGTCTCTAATTCAATTTACCTTGGCTATTTAGGTGCTGCAATGCCTAGTGATCAGTATGCAAAACAAATTCTTTTGGCAACAAATAATGCCTCCATTTCTTTAAGGCCCAAAGTATTGGATAGAACTCCTAATCATAAACAAAATACTTCTTTTTTGCATCATTCAATTTTCACTAAAATAAGCAATTGGTTTACCTTCTTGGCTCAACAAAGCCCTAATAGCACTGCCACTAGCATCACAATCTACCTAGAACACTTTGTTGAAATTAGGAAGTGCCAACATAGGCTTCTTTGTCACCTTATTCTTTAGCAATTCAAAACTCCTAGTAGCTTTTGTAGTCCACTTGAACTCTTTTCTATTACCCCTCATTGTTTCAGTTAGGGGTGCACATATACTACTAAAATTCCTAATGAAATTCTTATAAAAATTGGAAAGATCATGGAATGACCTCACATCAGTGGTAGACCTTGGAGTAGGCCATTCCAAGATGACCTTCAAATTCTTTGGGTCCATTTTGAGACCTTCAACTGATACAACAAACCCCAAATATACTAACTCCCTTTTGATAAAGCTACACTTCTTCATATTAATCAACAATTTCTCTTCCTTCAACCTTTTAAGGATACTATGAATGTGCAATAAATGTTCATCCAAAGATTTACTAAAAATCAAAATATCATCTAGATAGACAATAACAAATTTTTCCAAAAATTTCTTTAGTACCTCATTCATAAGTCGCATGAAGGTGCTTGGTGTATTGGTCAGTCCAAAGGGCATGACTAACCACTCATATAGAACTTCCTTGGTCTTGAATGTAGTCTTCCACTCATCTCCCTCTCCTATCCATATCTAGTGATAGCCACTCTTGAGATCTATCTTTGTGAAGTATTGAGCTCCACTCAAGCAGTCCATAAGATCATCCATCCTTGGAAAAAGAAATCGATACCTGAAATCATCCTTTACACCACTAGATGTTCTTGCATCATATTCTATTTATTGATGACTTTTCTATAATGATGACTATGATATTTCTTATGGAAAAATTTGATGCATTTCAAATGTTTAAGTGGTATCTTGCTAGAGTTGATAAAGAAAAATGTAAGAGTCTAAAATGTTTGAGATTAGAAAGAGGTGGTGAATTCATCTAAGATGATTTCAACATATTTTGCAATGAAAAAGGAATCAAGAGGCAAATGGGTGCACCAAGGACACCACCACAAAATGGTATAGCTAAGAGAAGGAATAGATCAATTACAGATTGTGCAAGAACACTGATGATGGAAAATAATTTTTTATAGAAGTATTGGAGAGGGGTTGTAAGTAATCTAGTCTACACTTTGAACTGAGTTCAAGTGAAGAAAGGAACAAACAAAACATCTTTTGAACTATGTATGGATATGCACCAAATGTAAATTATTTGGAATAAAATGCTATATATTGAAAGATACAAGAAAAGGTAAAATTTATGCAAAGAGTGATAAAGGGATATTTCTAGGTTATTCCACTAAGAGAAAAGCTTATAAGTGTTTGAATTATAACACTAAAAAAATTGTGGAAAGTACAAATGTTTGCGTTGGTGAATTTGCAGAGAAATTGAAGAAGAGTACAAGAAAGAACTTAAAGATTAAAGAAAGTCTGTCTATATCTATGAAGGTGAACCTAGCACCTTACCTAAACTAAAAAAGGTGGCTATCGAGCATCAATAGCTAGGTATTGGCAAGGTTCTATAGAAGAGTTTTGTTGAGCATCAACATAATGCCAAGAATCAGGCTATAGGAGCCAACTCACAAACTGTGACTGCCAAACATTAGACAGAGGAAGTTGAGTTACAACAAGAGATAATAGAAGAATTTGAACATGTAGAATCTAGTGAGCAAAAATAAGAGGAACCAAGACCTAAACCTGTATTTGAAAATTATGTGAGAAGACATCATGCACTTGATTAAATTATTGGGGATAAAGATTCAGGAGTCATGAAAAGAATAAGATTGAAGAATGACACATGCTTATTATGTGAGTTTGAACTCAAATCTATCAAAGATGCTTTGGAGATTGAAGATTGGATCAAGAAAATGAATGAATAAATTGAGAAAATTGAGAAGAAAAAAACATGGAAATTGGTACCTAGACCAAAGGATAAGAATGTGATTTGAACTAAGTGGGTGTTCAAAAACAATATGAATGAGAGAGGTGAAGTCACAAGGAGCAAGAAAAGACTTGTTTGTAAGGGATATGCTCAAGAAGAAGGGGTTGAATATGGTGAAACTTTTTTCCTAGTTGCAGGGTTAGGAGTGAGAAATTTTCTTACATATGCTTATTACAAAGGATTCAAAGTGTACCAAATGGATGTAAAATCTACATTTTTGAAAGGACTTTTGGATGAAGTCTACATTGAACAACCTCAAGGATTTTTTGATCCAAATAAAAGGAATATGGTATGTAAGTTACACAGAGATTTATATGGTTTGAAGCAAGCCCCTAGAGAACAATATGAAAGGTTACACACATAATTATTAAAAATTAGTTTTTCAAGAACAAATGAGAATATAAATCTCCATCTAAAAAGTGAAGCTAAAAATAAGATATTACTAGTTGATTCTTTTTTCATGACATCATATCTGGAGGAAAGATTCATTAAGCAAGTCATTTCCTGATCAAATTAAAAAAGAGTTTGAAATGTCAATGTTTGGAGATATTAAATATTTTTTGGTTTGCAAGTTTATCAAATGAAAAAAGGTATTTTCATCACTCAATCTAAGTATATCAAAGAGATTTTAAAGACTTTTTTCTTGGAAGACTCAAGACCGGTTGGAACTATTGATACGAGATTATTTTGAAGTGAAGAACCTGTAATGGAACAATCATTATTTTGTCAATGATATCAAACTTGCTACCTACTAGTAAGACAATTTCTTTTTGGTTTGAAAGTTATCATTTAATTGATTGATGAAGAGGATTTGAAAAGAGGAGATAATAATATAACCTAGAGAAAGGTTGAGTTATTTGGTATGTAAAGGAAGCACTAAGACCAAGTAAGACATTGATAATATAGTGTATTATTTATCTACTTAAAGTCTGAAATGAAATATTACTCTAGTTAAAACTAGAAGAAGATCAAGCAAGAAAAGTGTTTTCCAAGCCTTACTGAGTAGTCTATGCAAGCCAAGCAAAAATTAATAGAAGCCAAGTGAAAAACAAGAGGTGCCGAGAAAAGATAAAAAATAGTGCAAGCTGAGTGATTGTTACTATAAGTTGAGTAAAGTCTAATTGGTGTTGAGCATTAGTAAACTTTAGTATTTTCCCAATGAACTAGTATTGGCTAAGTGATAGAATAGTATAGATGCCATGTGACAAAAAATAGTGTTATATTAAAGATTTGACAAATCTAAGCCAACTATTTTATTTTCTTGAATTATATGAAGTGCATGAAAGATAATCATGATGAGTTGGTGGCACAAAATTCAAGGTAAACCATTTTGTGGTGAATACAAGGAAGATTGTAGAGGAACAAAATGGAAAAGTGGGTAGATTCATTGAATCCTACCTAATCCTACCTAACCCTAAAATGGAAGATTGTGGTTAAGCAGAAAAAGATACAAATTCTCTATTTATAGAGATAGCTAGTTAGAAGCAAAGGTTGTCATGTGTGAGAACCTAAGGAAGACAAGGAGTCTAGGGTATTTCTTCATTCAGTGTCTGAACATAAGAGATTGTAGTTGGCAAACAAATAAAGAAGCCTTAAGATTATAAATGTTTGAAGGGTGAACAAGCTATAAGGGTTGAAGTGTGTGAAATCCAAGCAGAATGGAGGATTGAAACATAGATCTATAATCTACAAGTGAGTTGTAATTTGTTATTAGATCAAGCCATATTGTTACTTTCTAATCATTGTATCAATCTAGGGTAAATCCATTAGATGAAGGTTGACCTAACAATAATTTTTAAATCATTCAACTAGGTAAAATTCTATTGGAATGGTCAAAAGTACTCTAACAAGGCTCATTCCTAATAGGGTGATTGAAATCCTTTAACCAAGTCACATTTAACAATGTGTATTATAACCTTTAATAAGGTTGGCCTTTCACAAGGAATAACTTCAGAAGAATGAGAGTTAGCAGCATGTTATTGGTGGTTTTTTCCAAATTGGGTTTCCACATAAAATCCTTGTGTCAAATTGTGTGAATGTTCTTATGTTATTTCATGTTGACATTTCTGCAAAGTTGTTTTGACCTAGGACAATAACCTACAAAGTTTAAGTATTGTATGATCTAATGGATGAATGCATGCTAAGGTTTTATGGTTATGGGTCTATGAAGAATTGAAATTTTTTATTTCTACATCTAGACCTTGGATAACTGATTCACCCCCCTCTAAGTTATTTTAAATAATTCCAACAATCTGTATCAAAGCCATAGTGCTTGAGAGGATTAGTTTGAAAGTATTGAATGAAAAAGATTAGAGATATCTAAAAGAGAGTTACCCAATATTAACAAAGAGAACTTCCCTACATTACAAAGTATGATGAAGCTACATCTAGGCAGACTTGGAGATCATGCACAATCTACCATCTCCACTAAGAACATTGACACAACTGGAGCCCTAATTGGTGAGGATCTAAAAAAGAAGAAAGAACACAATCAGGCTATGTTAGAGATTGCCTCTGCCCTAAGCTACAAGAGTTTGATGACATCAAGGAATGTGATACTTCTAAGAAGATGTTGTTAGAATATATAGTCCACTAATATAACTGAGGGGGGGGGGGGGGGGGGGGGGGGTGGTGGGGGGTGAATCAGTTATCCAACTAATATCACAATTATCAACCTTAAACAAACTTAACCATATGAGTAATACAAACTAAAACCACAAAATGATACTCATACACAATAACACTAGATATGTTATCTAGGGAAACCCTTGATCAAAGGGAAAACCCCAGTCAGGATTGTACCCACAAGATGATGTATTAATATAAATATTCCTTGTTAGAGGATGGGCCTTGTTAGGAGTCTATGAATACATCTAGTACATATGAGTCCTTGTTAGGAGACTTTGAATCTCTATTAGGAGATTCCAACCCTGTTAGGAGTTGTGTCAACCTTGTTAGGAGTTGTGGAAGATAGCTAGACCCACTATCCAAACAACTTCAAGGGAAAGACCAATAAACCCACTATCCAAATGATCTTTGTATTATTCCTTGCAGAATAATAGCATGGTACTATACTATTCCTTCCTCTTTCTCTGTCCTATCAACCAAACCTCTAATGCTTATGATATTTTAACTAGATCAAAAATCTCACATCCAATAATCCCTGGGATCACTTACTCATAATAATTCCCCGAGTCATCCTTGAGGCTTTCCCAATTAACTATAGTAAGATAATTAATTAATTATAATTACAATAACATTGTTAGCTCATAGTCTATATAAAAATTAAAACATGTGATACTAGGGCTTATGCAGTCACTGACATCATTAAATGATTTTCCTCTATCACTGCCTGATTATCTTCATAATAATTCCCTGAGTGATCCTTGAGGCTTTCCCAATTAACTATAGTAAGATAATTAATTAATTATAATTACAATAACATTGTCAGCTCATAATCTATATAAAAGTTGAAACATGTGATACTAGGGCTTATGCAGTCACTGACATCATTAAATGATTTTCCTCTATCACTGCCTGATTATGCATCTCTTCATTACATCTCAGATGCAAGATAGCCAACAAATGTTAGAAACTGCTTTCCCAATACTTTGTCTCTAAATTTCTCTCCATAAATTAGGTACATCTTCCATACATCTTTGACTCAGACACTACACACTTGACCACATCATCAAGACACTATGTCGAACATGTCTGTAACTGCACATCACTAGACAATCAAACCATTTTCTATACCATCAAGATCTCTATTTGCTACTCAACCAGTCTTTATAAAAACCATGCTATGTTGACATCAATGACAAACATAGTCATGAATGCAACATGTCAATACTCTCCAATTCTTAGGATACTCCCCCATAGTAGTATCATCAAAATTCATGCTAACAATTTCCCCCTTTGATATTGATGGAAACATAGATGAAAAAACATCTAAGTTCCAAGAATACCAAATAGTGTTCTACTGCTACTGACCAACATCAGTTGTCCACAGGCTAAAAAAATCTTAAACACAAGTGATGCACATAGGTGCATACTCCTTCTTAGACATCAATTATTTACTTCATAGTAAAATATTCATAATACATCAGATGCACATTCCTGCTTCCTTTAGTGAATCTTTCCAAATATCTCTAAAGAGATATCTCTCCCCCATACTTAGGAGATGCTCTCCCCCATACCTTATGTTGGCTTGGTTTTTTAAATTTTCTAATTCTGTTGCATTTCATAGTGAAAAACTAGTGGATTTATGGCTTTAAAAGATAAGGCATGTTAAAAACCCTAGATAAAATTCTAAGTTTCATGAAACCATTATCTTTTTGCCCTAGTTTTTTTTTTTTGGAAAGTATTGCTTTATTTTGAAAATTATGCGGGAAGTATTTTGTTTTAGGAAATTCTTTTTCCTTTTTCCATGTTTATTTTTAAATTACCTTCTGGAAAGTCTTTTTTGCCATTAACCCTTGTTTTAAACTATGGTTTTAACCTTGTGTTGATTCTTTAGTGTTCTTTAAAAGTGTTTTAACCACAGTAGGGCTTAGATCAAAGATGAACACTTTACTACAATTTGAATTTTCTCAACCTTTAGCAAATGTAGAGAAGCACCTACATGAAACGTAGCCCATTATGATGTCAGTTCCTTAATGAGCTGCAAAATTTGGATGTGTCAAAGTAGGTTTAGGGTCATAAGATGATCATTAGGACATGCTGGAAAAGTTAGCTTATTTTCATTGGTCGTTGTTGCTGGCTAGATTGCAAACAAGGTGAATCTTATGGAACTATCATGTTAGGATTAACCTCAAAAAAAAATAATAGTTACATGCAAATATAAACAATATTATAAAATAATAGATTACACATAAGAGAACACAAGACACCAAGATTTAACATGGTTCACCTAATCCCTAGGCAACGTCCACCGGCAACAAGTTCAATATTATTATTATCTAGTGATTACAATCTAATTACAATATGTAATCCCTTACAACTCAATACTTCCACAAAAATCAATTTTTGAATCACACACTATGAAAATCCCTAACCCTAAGCCTTTTTGTACAAGCTTTTTGCCACTTACAAAACTAGGGATAAAACAATAGAAAAATAGTATGGGGAGAAAACTGTGCTGAATAAACCTCCAAGTCTTATTAGGCTCCACATCACAATAATCTCCCATTGGGAGATTGATTAGATTCCATAATAATAACCTCCCACTTGGAGACTGATCATAGCATTGCTAAACCTATAGCTCCCAGTGGAATATCAAACCACCCTGGGTGTTGCTGTTCTTTTATTTTGTTTAGCCAATAAGACCTATCGAAGCTGAAGAGGATTTTAGCTTCTCCCTTGTTATGAACTTGATAAACATATCTTTTGGATTATCATCTATATGTATCTTCTCTAGCTTTAATTGTCCATCATCAAAAACTAACTGAATGAAATGGTACCACAACTATATGTGTTTTATCTTGGAATGCAAAGAAAAATTCTTTTTAAGATGAATGACACTCTAGCTATTTCTAAGAAAATAATTATCCCTCTATGAATTTCCCAAATCTTCCATGAATAACTAAAGTCATATCATCTCCTTGATTGCCTCTGTGGTAGTAACATACTCTACCTCTGTAGTGGATAAAGCATTAACCTTTTGTAACCTAGAAACCCAACTCACAAATGCTCCACACAAATACATAACCTATAATACTCTACCTAGTATCAATATCCCCTACCAAATCTAAGTCAAAATAGCCTTATAAATCAGTAGTAGAGCCCCCAAAATGTAAACACTTACTGGATGTACCTCTCAAATATCTGAGAATCCATTAAACTACATTCCAATGCTCAATTCCTAGATGACTCATATACCTACTAACAACTCCCATAACATGTGCAATATCTAGCCTAGCAAATACCATAGCATACATCAAGCTTCCTATAGCTGAATCATAAGGTACCTTATACATCTTGTCTTCTTCTTTTTGTGTCTTTGTACACATCTCCTTAGTCAAATTCAAATGACAAGGTAAAGGTGTGCTGACAACTTTAGCATTTTCCATAGAGAAATGTTGCAACACCTTCTCAATATAATCATCTTGACATAAGGTCAATTTCATGTTCTTCCTATCTCTAAAAATATTCATACAAAGAATTTCTTTTTCTACCCCCAAATCCTTCATATAAAATGTATGTGCTAACTAGCATTTCAACCCCTTAGTATGATCCATGTTAGACCCAACTACACGCATATCATCAACATATAAATAGAAAATAATGTAGCTATCATCATCCAACTTCTTAATATTAGAAAAAATGATTTGAGTGACACCTACTATATCCATGCTTATGCATAAACCTATCAAATTTTAGATACCATTGCTGAGGTGCTTGCTTCAAGCCATATAAACTTTTCTTCAATCTGCACACTAAGTTCTCCTTACTTATGATCTCAAATCCTTGTGCCTATGTCATATATATCTCTTCATCTAAATCAAAATGAAGGAAGGACATTTTAACATCAATCTTCTCTAAATGAAAATATTTAGTAGCCACAATACTTAAAAAAATGCAAATAGAAGTTATTTTAACAACATGAGAAAATATCTCATCAAAATCAATGCCCTTTTTCTGTACAAATCCTTTTACAACTAACCTAGCTTTAAATCTTTTCTTACCTCCATCCTCTTCTTTTAACCTATAAACCCCTTTATTCTATAAAGCTTTTTTACCTACAGGCAACTTGCATAAATCCCATGTCTTAATTTTTAATAAAGAGCCTATTTCTTCTTTCATTGTAGACTCCCACTGAATCTTTGTATCCAGCTGCATAGCTTCATCATAAAATTCATGTTCACCAAAATTAGTAAGTAAAAAAAATACAAGGAAGGAAAAAATATTTGTGGAGGTCTACTTAGCCTTTTTTATCATCTAAAATTCATTGCGGTGTGTGGTATCTATTGTTGTGGTTGTTGCAGATCATGAAGAAGTGTTGGAACATCAACTTTTGGAGTATCATGCAACACTACATAATCATCTTCTTTCTTCTCATGTTGCTACAATAGATCTTTGTAAAACACTTTCTCATTGAATATGACATCCTTGTTTCTTACAATTTTATGATTTGCAAAATCCTAAATCCTATAACCAAATTCATTAATGCCATCTCTAACAAATACACATTTCTTTAACTTAGCTTCTAGCTTGGTTCTATTTTCATAATCAACATGTGCAAATGCTTCACAACAAAGTTTTTGAGAAAAGAATAACTCACCTTCTTACCAATCCATGCCTCCTCTTGAATATCACAATCTAAAGGAGTTGAGGGACCTCTATTAATCAAATATACAACAATATTAACAACCTTCACCCAAAAGTTTAAGGGTAACCCTGCATGCAACCTCATGCTTCTTGCATGCTCCATTATAGTCTTGTTTATATGTTCAACCCTTCCATTTTCCTATGGAGTCCTTGGGATAGTTTTCTATCCATGATTACCATTAATGAAGCAATAATCTTCAAATTCATGACTACAATACTCACCACCATTATTAGATCTGAGACATTTTAATTTCTTCCTAGTCTGATTTTCAACAAAGCATTTCCATTTCTTAAAAGTTGGAAATAAATTAGATTTTTGTCTAAGGAAATAAACCCATACTTTTCTAGTTGCATCATCAATAAATGTAACACAATAATGAGAGACACCAAGGGAAGATACCTGAGCCAGTCCTCATACATCTATATGCACAAGCTCTAATCTCTCAGTTTTATTTTCCTTCCCAATCTTCACAAAAATCACTCTCTTTTGTTTTCCACACACAAAACTTTCACAAAAATCCATATTGACACATTTCAAACTTGGTAAAAAATTCTTTGAATGAAGTAATTTCATACCTTTCTCACTCATGTTCCCAAGTCTATTGTGCCATAGCACTATATCAAAATCTATAGCACCTATTTGTTCTCCCTGCTCAACTGTAGTAATTGTTCCTGAACATTCATTTTTCTTTGAAACAATCAAAGTAGAAGGAAAAATATGACCTGTACAAAGATATAAGGTACCTACTTTCACACCTTTTGCTACAATAAGGGAACCTTTTGAAACCTTCCAATTTTTATTAGTAAAGGTAACTACACAACCCTTATCACCGAGTTGCCTTGCTGAAATTAAATTCCTCATTAGCCTTGGAACATGTCTTACCTCATGTAGTAGCTAATGATTCCCATTCTGCAACTTAATCTTAACTTTTCTGTTTCCAATAATCTAACATGGTTCATTATCCCCCAAATAAAAAAGCCGAAAATCCCCTTGGACATAATCAATAAAATAACCTCTACGAGGTGTAGTGTGAAATGAAGCACTAGAATCTAAAACCCATTAATCATCAACACTTTCTAAAGATAGAAGCAAAGCATCCTCTTCAGACTTGTTACTTACCACATTTGCCTCTTTGTTCCCTTTTGGTTTATCTCCTTCATTTTTCTTTTGAGTCGAGCAATATTTCTTCTTATGCCCTATTTTACCACAGTACCAACAATCTCTCCATCCTCTTGATTGAGACTTCTTCCCCTTTGACTTTCCTCTTGATTTCCCATAACTTCTAGAATTATTTCCTCTCTCAGTCATTCCACCTCTGCTTTGTGCATTTAAAGAACTTCCTAATGTAGATCCACCCAATTTTTCCTACGACCTTCCTCACTCAAAATAACACCAATCATATCATCATATTTTAGGGTATTAGATCCAAAAATAGAATTTTACAACTATTTCCAAGCCATTCCATCTTTCAAGAAAATAACACAAAATCAAGAGAGCCCTAATTTCTTCATCAAAATTAATACCCATAGAAGATAACTAACAAGTAATAGTATTAAACTCATTTAAATGATCCACAATAGATCCATCTTCTATCATTTTCATATTAAATAAATGCTTCATGAGAAATAGCTTATTTGAAGTGGAGGGCTTTTCATAAAATTTCTCTAAGGTTTCCATCAACTCTTCCATCGTCTTCGCTTTTATAATGTTAAATGTCACTGATGGTGCTAGGCATAACCAAATGCTTTCAAATGCCTTTCTGTCTAAAATATCCCATTCGTCATTTGTCATAGTTCCTTGGTTTTTAGTTTTTACTTTCAATGGCTTCCATAAATCCTTCTGATAGAGATAGTCCTCCATATGCATCTTCCATAATTGAAAGTTTTTCCCATTAACTTGTTAACCCTTAGCTTACCCTCATCTTCATTCGCTCCCACTCAACCATGAGACTCCCACTCAACTGTGATATTCCCACTCAATCATGAGACCTTCCTGTAGAGGATTGCTAAAAAAATGATGATGGTTTGGCTAAAAAAAAATGATGATAGTCTGGCTAAAAAAACAAAAAAAATGATGAATGTTTAGCTCTAATACCACTTGTTAGGATTAACCTTAGACATAACTAATAGTTACACACAAATATAACCAATATCAAAAAATAATAGATCTACATAAGAGAATACAAGACACCAAGATTTAACGTGGTTCACTCAATCCCTGGGCTATGTCCACCAGTAGCAAGTCCAATATTATTATTATCTAGTGATTACAACTTGAATAAAATCCGTAATCCCTTACAACACAATACTACCACAAGAACCAATTTTTGCATCACACATTATGAAAATCCCTAACCCTGTGTTGTGGGCACTTCCCCCAAACCCTTATAGAAATAATATGGGGAGAAAACCATGCTGAATAAACCTTTAAGTCTGATTAGGCTCTCCAGCACAACATGTCAATCATTTGAAGATTGATGGAGAGCACTTTCTTGATTTATGAAAGTGTCTAATGTTTAACGCAAGTAGGAAAGCACCTGATTGACATGTGGACAAGTGGGGCTAGTCGTTCAAAAGGTTACCTCATCATGCTAAGTTGGGATGCATGTTGAAATGGCTTATACCAATTTGTTGATCAGTTTATGTGTTTATTGAACTAGAGGGTGACTTTACTAGTGGGCTTGAAATATTAAAAGTTGATGTAGATATTTCCATGGTTTTTCATGATCGTTGATCTTATAAAGATCTATGATCGATGCTTTCCCACTTTATGAAAGTATCTAAAATTTAACAAATGTGGGGAAACACCTTGTTAACACATGGCCAATTTCACAAAAAAGGTAACACAATGATTATAAGTTTAAAGCTAAATCATCCAATTTGTGAAGATGAATGGTTAATTTTCAAATTTTATGGTGCGACATGAAATATGACTTTTGGAGCATTAATTTTGATCAATGCTATTTCATGCGAGGTTTATTTGGCAATAAGAATTCTAATTTTCCATTGATGAACAATAAAATTGTAGAATTCTTATAAAGTGAAGATTTTTAGAGTTAAGGGTACCAATTTTCTTAGGGTTTTGATTTACTGCTAAGAAATTTTTAGAGGAAAAAAAGAAAATTGGGTGAATCTTTTGGGTTTTTGGAAAATTGAGAAGTTATATTTATAGTAGGATAGTTATCAAACATGCCTCCATGATGATTTCCTAGAGCAAATGCTACAATCCATGAATGTGCTTGCTAGGGGAAAAGAGTTTATTTTGAAGAACCCTAGGTTATTGGTCAGTGAGGCTTTTTATGATAAAGAAAATTGGTTGAGGGATGCCGAAGTATCTATTGGAGGATTAGAGCTTTTTTAAAAATGGTTTGCATAAAGAAGACTAGATACTCCCTTGAATAATGAATGGGAATTTGACATAGGCAAATTAATTATCCTAGGAGTTTTCTTTGATGATGATTTTCTTGCAATAATGTCGAAGAAATATGATCCAATTACTAGGATTGTGAAGAATCATGTTGGTGATAATCTTTTTAAGGTTTCATTAGAATTGATTAGAGAGGTTTTTAAATTAAACCCTAACCATGCAGTCCACGAGAAGATAGACATGGAAGACCTCCAAGCTAGGTATGGTGCACAAAGAGTATATCTAAGGGGAGGACCATTAAAAGAGCATTTTGTCAGAATAGGATCATTTCCCTTGGTTACACCGAACATTCCAGAGCCTTTTTTGAAAAAATATTTCAACCCTAGAGAATAGGCATTGTATTTCTCTCTCTGAAAAATCATTGATTGGATGAGCAAGACCACATCCTAGGCTCCATTGTCTTCATTATTGACCAAAACTTTTAGTATGGTATGAGTTCTAATTTTGACTTTGCTACTCTCTTGGTAGAAGAAATTCATACTAGGTTAATAGGTATTGCAAAGGCTAAAGTTAATAAGCCCTTCTATTGGTACTCCATGCTAATGTACATATGTTTGTATAAGGGAGTTACCTCTTTCTCTAAAGAAATGAAGTTGGAATTGGAAAGAGATGGAGAAAAAATCCTTGTCTAATTTTGAGTATAGATATGACATGGGAGGTGTCTGATGCCAGTTTTGTCAGATTTGATAGGTATTTTTCTTTTAGGCTTAGAATGTTGTTAATAGAGGATAGCCATAGAATACCACAACCTCTACTAGAATTAATTAGAAAAAAAGATCATGCTAAAGGGTTGATGGTGAGTCACAATTGGGGAGACATCATCCTATATGTAGTATCTACTAATTTTTAGAGTTTATGGTTTTCTTGGAAAATCACATGTGCTACGCTATCAAGTGCCTTTGAAAGTAGGGATTGCTGAGCTTATATCATAAAAAAAATGAGTGGAGGAAAGATAATTGTTGGGAAAGTATAAAGGTACCTTCTTTCCCCAAATTACTATTGTGCACAACTTTATTTTTGTCAAGAAGTGATGGAAGCACTTGGAATTTTTTTAGACAAATATCAGATGGCTCAATCCCATGCCCATTTTATAGATTCAAGGGATTTTATGATCTTTTTAGAGAAAGAACTAAATCCAAAGCTCATAAAAAAATGGTATATTTTCTAGAGGATATAGTAAGAAATAAGTTCTCATTGCAAGAGTAGGAACTTAGGAAGGAGAAGTGGAAAGTATATAGTATGATTCTAGATTTTATAAATGTTTTTGAGCCAAAATATGATCCCCTAGTTGATAGAAAGTATTGGGGTATGAAAGTAGATATGTTGATTGATAACTTTGCTAGAATTATGCAAACTTTGAATGAAAAGAAGGAAATTCTGACACAAGTATACCTTGATAAGGCTATTGAGCTAGAGAAGAGATTGGCAAGTAAAATGATTTTGAACCCAAGGTAGTACACATTTTAGAAAAGAGCTGGGTACGCAGTGGCCAGGAGTGTACAACCTATTACTCCATATAAAAGACCATGCTCTAAAAGCTCACTTGCTACACATGCACCTAAGAAACAAAAATTGGAGTAGGGATTATCTTCTAAGGTTGAAGAATATTCACCTACCCAAACCCCACTCAGGATAGATGATAAAGTTTCCTTGAGAGAATAGTTTAGACAAATGGGAGGGGAGAGGGATATGGTGGTTACAATTGCAGATAGAGAAGAAGGAGTACCTAAGGAACCTCCTATGCCAACACTAGCTCTCACTATGGGAGATTACAAAAGTAAGGAAATAGATCCTATAATAGCATAGGCCTTTAAAAAAAATATTGATGATGAGAGTTTTGTCAAGTCTAGAGAATTTTCTCAATTCTTATGGAGAAGAAACATTGATAATTTTGAGGCCAAGTGTAAAAGGATCAAAGCAGGGCAACCTGATAGAAAGGAATCTAAAATTGAAGAAGAAGTTAAAGCTAATTTCATGGAGGAATTTGCATAGATAACCCCTGAATGGGGAAGATAATTATTAAAAGATTCAGGAATTTTGATACTACCTAAAAGAGACATTACAAATTCTATGATTTTTGATGCTACGAGGAAGGAAAAAGATACTTAGTTTAGAACTGAAGAAGAGGTCTTGAAAGTCCATAAAGGATTAAAGTATAGTAATGATAATCAAGCATTGATGATATGGTCCATTTAGATGAAGGATAAAACTAGGGTTCAAGAAGCCTCAAGTGCTGAACATAGAGGTAGCCTCATGGTATATAGGGAAAAAGAGGTAGATAGTGAAAAGGTATCTCTCATGACCAAGGAAATGGTGGATTTTGAAGTTGTTATTGCTGTAAAGGACAATAATAAATTTTTGGAGTTCAATGCTAAATTTGAAGAGATGATAAAGGCATATGAGGAAGGAGGAAATATGATTGTAATCAATTAAAGGCTTGAGTGGCCCAAATGGATAAGCAACTTGGAAAAAGAATAGTGGGAGAATCTATCCAGCCTATGATTGCCTATCCTCCTTGTCCCCTAGTTGAACCTTTCAAGTCAATTCCCTTTGTAGAGCTATCAGATACTCCATAGAGACCACAATTTTATATAGCTAAGGAGTTTGAAGAGGAGAAGAGAAAATTTTGGGCATTACCTGTGAAATTGAATGACCAATATGAGGATAAAATTAGATTTTTTTTTTTGTATCTGGTATATAAGATTGACTGATCTACATTTTATGAACAATTACTAAAAATAATGGTCATGTGGAATGAGATAAAAGATATTGAGGATGCTTTGAAGCAAATTATGAGTAAATGGGGTATTAGGGATAAAGATGTCATTCTTTTACGTGATTTAGTCCTTAATCTATCTTGTAAACAAAGAGAAAAAACCTTTGACATGACTAACAATCTCTTTGATTTTGACAATAAGAGGGTTGCAGTGCAAAAGAAAATAATAATCTGTTTCTTAAAGTATCTTGCTGAAAAATTTGAACTTTTCTCCCATGAATGCAAGAAAATAGATAAATTAAAGGACAATGAAGAATGGGCCAAAGAATCAAATGATTTGTTATGCCTTCAATTTAATGGGGTCATAAATGAAAAGGGGCATGTGTTGTGGGCAAAAAGAACTGAGGAAGTTGTTACAGTTCAAATATTTTATGATTCTCTTAGAGAAGAATTTGTTGAAATAAATAAGTTAAGAGATTTTGTTTTGAAGAAGCAATGTGAAGTATTAGGTTTGGATTGGCTAGATGACATACTTTTTAATAAGTGGATGGAAGATTTTGTACATTCAAAATAGTTAGTGCTTGGTGAAACCAATGAAAATGAGATAGACCAAGATGAGTTGCAAACAACTAATACATCAATTAAACTAGAAGAAGACAAAGATAAACAATCAATTGTAGTAACAAGCATAGAGGTTCAAACTGATGACTTGGTAGTAGGAGAATCAAGTATAACTATCAGTTTGTCAATACATGATGACTTAGATGAAGAACCACAAGTTAAGCTCAGTTTTCAAGTATAAGAACCAAGTCAATCATAAGCATCATAATTAGTGCCAATTACAAATTCCTCAGCAATAAATAAGTGTAGTAGAAGTGGTCCCCACAAAAGGAACATTCATGATGTAAATCATTTTGTTGCACCAAATTTTGACTTTTATGGCAATAAATTTTGTAAATATTTTTTTGTCTTAAGGACAATTGTCATTGTTCTCTAGCCCTAAAGCTTTTTGTATCTCATGCTATATAAATGAGATCCCAAGGCTAGAGAAAGGGTCCAAACTATTATGTAATTTTAGTTTTTGCTAGGTTTACATTCCGTCTAGTTTCCTTGATGCCAATTTTGTGATGTATTTTATTTGCAAATCCAAGTATACATTGATATTCAAGGATCATGTTATGTTGTCCTGAGTTGTTAGAAGTTTTATTCCAATGTTATATAATTTTCAAAGAAAATTAATAGAAAGATGAACTATCACCATATCTATTTTCTCTGAATCTTGTCTCCACTATTATTGACTAGTTATCTTGAGGTTGTATGGGTAAAGCTTGTTCAATTTAATGCAAGTAGGATAGGTTGTATATCAATTCACTATTTATTTTAATTGAATGAACTAAGTACATGCTTCAGTGATATGATAGGATTTCTAGGCAATAAGAAGGATATGTATAAGAATGAGTTTAGGGTAAATTGATAATAATATTGATTGTAATGAAATCAATTAGGTCAAAATAGTTGGTTTGACTCTGAATCCCAATGAATGAGGCACTAATCAATTATTTCAGTTTGCATATGAAGAGATCATGCATAAGCATCAAGAAAAATTCTCAAAAATCAAAATTAATTTTACTTTAATGTATGAAGAATATCATAGCTAGTATGTACTTGGTTGTATTTAATTTCTATGTCTTGTTTAGCTGCTATTACCCAGAATTATGTGTAACCCTAAGAAGAATTATGATCAAACATCTACTATAAGGGATGAATATTGTAAAATAATGTTAGTATATGAGTGAAGTGTGAAGATAGTATCTAGTAATGAATCATTTTATCCCTTATGTGCACCCACCTTAGTTATGTAGAACCTAAAGAGTAGAAAATCCTTGTGGTTTTATTGAAGTTGGGTCCAAATTTGAGAATTCTTTAGTTGAGCATAGGAAATAGCTAATCCTTAAACTAAGTTTTTCTTCACCATCTTGATATCAAGTATTTTGTTACTTAGGTAGTTTTAAAACACCAACACCCCCATTGACATCAATGTTACAACATACCAATTGTTAAATTCCAATGACTAATATGCTATACTAGTTCATCAACTATCTCAAGTGTCTAAAGACACTATTCAATTCCAAATACCAAGAGTCCTTAGTGACTCAGATCATCATAGATATTCCCCTATATGGGAATCAACATTTAATCTAGGCTAACAATAGTGCTCTGTACTACTAGACCAATGCACTCTCTACATCATATAATCAGAAGTAGGTAGGGGCATAACCCCAAGCATACCTCTCAAGTACTTAAATGTACCTTTAGGAAAAGGCTTCATAAAGATATCTGCAATCTAATCTTTAGCACTCACATACTTCAATCTGATCTCCTTTTCTACTACTTTCTCTCTTAACACATGATACTTAATAGATATATGCTTTGTCTTAGAATGCAATTCAAGATTCTTAGACATACTCATTATACTTGTGTTATCATATTAAATGATAATAGGTTCTTTAAACTCAATTTTGACATCCTTCAACATCTGCTTCATCCACATAACTTGATTAGAAATATTTGCTGCTGCAATAAACTTTGCATTATTAGTACTCTATGAGATATAATCTTGCTTCTTTCTTAACCAAGAAATCAATATTCCTCCAAGAAAGAATGCTCCACCACTTGTGCTATTTTTGTCATCCATATTGCCTACCTAATCCACATCAATATATGCACATAGAATAAAATCACTCGATCTAACATACCAAATTCCATAATCACATGTCCCTTTTAGATATCTGAATATTCTCTTCAGTGCTAAAAAATGATATTCCTTAGGATCAACTTGAAATCTAGCTACAATCCCAACTACATTTTCTATATCTTGTCTACTGTGAGTCAGATACAACAAACCTCCAATCATGGACCTATTCTTCTTTTTCTCTATTGCAGGTGTCTCATCTTTGTTGGATAACTTGTGACTAGTTATCATAGGTGCACCAATAGGTTTACAATTTTCCAAACCAAACCTTTTCAAATTTTTTTTCAAGTACTAAGCTTGTGAAATGAAAATACCATCACTATTCTACACAATTTGCAATCCTAGGAAAAACTTCATTTTTCCTATCACACTCATTTCAAACTCATTCTTTATCTCTTCAAAAAACTTATCACTTGCTTCATCATTATCTCCAAAAATGATGTCATCCACAAATATTACAATAATCAACAAACTATTTTCAACTTCTTTCAAATACAAGTTATTTTTTTTTGTACCTTTAGCAAATCCTTTCTTTGCAAAATAACTATCCAACCTTGCATACTAGGTTCTAGGTGCTTGTTTTAGACCATATGATGAAGGGTGCTCCCCTTAATACCATAAACACATAACAAAAATAAAGAAACAAAAACAAATGCAAGAACAAAATATGGATTCTTATTTATGCCACACATGTAGAATTAAAAAACTCATAAGTAAAATATACTAACCCACATGGATGCCTTCATTATAGCAATTTGCAAGACTAAGCTATGAACTACCACCCAGAGTTGTTCTAGACAATGTTCAGGCTTTTCTTAAAAAGGCAATTTTATGCTGCTTGGGAAGGTTCTAGACATTGAAACTTAATACCGAGGGCCAAAAAACCCTAACAATACATAAAAAGTCAACCAAATACATCTTTGACAATTATTTTAGATATATTTAGTTAGCCCAACTTCAAAAGGCCATAACTCTCAAATTATTGCTCCGATAGGCTATTATAACCACTTTTCAAAAATACCAGCTTTTGATCTACAAGCTCTAATTGGTGCAACACCCTTCCATCAAGTTTTTAGACCTCATCTGAGCACTCTAAGACCTCCAATGATGAGCTTGAAGATTTTTTTACAAAATTTTTCACCGAAAAACCCCAATAACTTTTTTGATACTTAAGCTAGAGCAATGAGATTTTAATGGTAGGCTTATATCTCTAAAATAAACCTTCTAGTAGAAAATGAGAACATTCTAAGATCATATGAAAAAATTACTAAAAATAGCAAGTTCCCATAAATACTAACCACCTTGTCTACTAGTTCTTATTAAAATAGAAAAGACTATAAATTCAATATTTTTGGGTGATGCAAGATTTCTCTTACACCTAGGATGCTCCTACAATAGACACCCAGGGTAATTTGAGAAGTGACCCTATCACATCTAAGGTGTTTAGAGGAAAACCAAGGTGGTTAACCTCCTCCCTTGCTAGCCATGATGAATCCTCTATTGGCCTCCCTTTCCATTTGACTAGGTATTCTTCATAAGTTGTATTCCTTGTACTTTTTATAACACGGCTATCCAATATCTCCTCAATCTCCTCTGTAGTCGAATTAGCTACTAGAATACTCCACTATGCTTTTTCAAATTCATCTCTATCACCTCCTTCAAAATACTTCATCAAATCTAAAATGTTAAATACTAGTGAAATATTCAATTCAATAGGAAACTCTAGTTCATAAGCATTTCCAAAATCATGCCTTTTCACAATCTTGCATGGTCAAAACTTCTTCATTTTTAGCTTATGATATGTACCCACTAGAATATTCTCCTTTCTCAAATGAACCATGACTTCATCTCCAATCTAAAATTCCTTAATATACCTCCTTTTCACATCTTCCTTAGCCTTGTACATTGTATTCATCTTTATAATGTGCTTCCTCACCTCCTCATGGATGTTCTTCAAATGTTTAACAAATTCTTTTGCTTCAGCACTACTTATCTCTCCTTTATCCAACTGCCTTAATTCAAAAGCATTTATGGGACTATTTCCATATAAAATTTGGAATGGTGATTTACCAGTGCTCTTGTTGACATAATTATTATAAGCAAATTCTGCCTGTGGTAAAATCATATCCCATCCTTTTGACTTGTCTCCAACCAAACATCTTAGCAAGTTTCACAAACTGTGATTCACAACTTTTTCCTATCCATTGCTCTGTGGATGATGTGATGAACTAAACTTCAACTCCATCTTTAATTTCTTCCACAATGTATGCTAGAAATACCCAACAAATTTGGTATCTTAATTTGAAACTATGCTCTTTGGCAGACCATGTAGTTTGACCACTTCTTTGAAAAATAACTTGGTCACATGAACAACATCACTAGTCTTCTTGCAAGGAATAAAATGTGCCATCTTTGAAAACCTATCAATGACCACAAAAATAGAATCATGCCCACATTGTGTCCTCAGTAATCTAAGAATAAAATCCATGCTGACATCCTCCCACAATTTCTTTGTAAGGGACCCTTTTTTCTATAATTGTAGGTCTGATGGTAGGTTCTTTCTCTACATGTAATGGCTGATACAACCATGTATTCTACTTTATTCCTTTCACCATCTAACATACTCTACAACTTTGTACAAACTTCTTCACATCTTGCTACAACTATGGCCACTAATAATTCTTAGCAACCAAAGCTATGGTTTTATCTCTGCCAAAATGTTAAGCTAATCCCCCACTATGCTTCTCCCTAATGATATTCTCTCTCATTGAACTTCTAGGAATACACAACTGGCTTCCTTTGAACAACATACTATCCTGGATCATAAAATCCAACCACTTTGTCCTATCAAGTATAACAGATTTTGTTCAAGCCTTCTACTCTTCACCAAAATCAGGATCATCTGGATACAAAGTACTAAGTTCCTTTAACCCAACCACCTCTATCTACGTTTTTGTCAATACAAGTTGTCTTCTACTAAGAGCATCTATAAATTTGTTAGACTTCCCACTCCTATGTTTCAAAACAAAAATATAATTCTGCGAAAATTCAACACACTTTAAATTCCTTTGGTTCAAGTTTCCTTGACTATTCAAATATTACAAAGCTTGATGATTAATATATAAAACAAACTCCCTAGGAAGAAGATAATGTCTCCACTTCTTCAATTCTTGAACTGTAGCATAAAATTCTTGATCATAAATAGAATATTTTCTTTTTGCATCATTCAACTTCTCACTAAAATAAGCAATAGGTCTACCTTCTTGGATCATAATAAATCCTATTGCAGTACCACTAGCATCACAGTCTACTTGAAACACCTTGTTAAAATTAGGAAGTGCTAAAATAGGCTACTTAAATTTTTTTGTTTTAACTGATTAAAACTCTTATCTACTCCTATAGTCCACTTAAATTCTTTCCTATCCCCTCTCATTGTTTCAGTCAGGGGTCCACAAATACTGCTAAAACCTCTTATGAAAATTTTGTAAAAACTAGTCAATCCATGAAAAGATCTTACCTATGTTGCACTCCTTGGAGTAGGCCATTCAAGGATAGCCTTCACTTTCTCTGGGTCCATTTTTAGACCTTCTGTTGAGACTACAAATCCTAGGTACACCAACTACTTCTTTACAAAACTACATTTCTTTAGCTTTATCAACAACTTTTCTTCCCTCAACTTATCAAAACCTTGTGAATATGTATCAAATGCTCCTCCAATGTCTTACTAAAGATCAAAATATCATCTAGGTAAACAATAACAAATTTATCTAGAAACTCCTTTAGTACCTAATTCATGAGCTTCATGAAAGTGTTTGGTGCATCGATTAGCCCAAAAGGCATGACTAACCATTCATATAGTCCTTCTTTGGTCTTGAAAGAAGTCTTCCACTCATCACCTTCTCTAATTAAAATCTAATGTTATCCAGTCTTAAGATCTATCTTTATGAAATACTCAACCCTACCCAAATAGTCCATAATATCATCCATCCTTGGCAATATAAATCTATACTTGATTGTGATCTTGTTGATAGCACAAGAATATGTACACATCCTCCATTTTCCATTTTTCTTTGTTGCTAATATGTCTAGTACAACACATGGACTTAGACTCTCTTGAATCAAACTCTTTTGCAACAACTCGTGAAATTGTCTATTCAACTCTTCACTTTCTGCTGGTGTCATTCTGTGCATTGTCTTGTTTGGAAAATTGGCTCTTGGAACCAAATCCATCTGGTGACTAATCTTCCTCACTAGGGGAAATCCATCAGGTACATAATCTGATACAATATCAGAAAAATCTCCCAACATATCTATAACTTTTACACGTACCTCCTCTACTTCTTCTTTACTATCTTTTGCAATTATAGCAAAGCACATATGCTCACACTTCATACCTTTGAGAAACTCTTTTCCATCAACAAAATATATTCTAGAAACACTACATACCTTTTCTTCTTTCTCCTTCAATAGCTTCAACTTATGCTTCACTTCATCCTTGGTTAGAGTGTAGGTATTTGCTTGCCCATCGTGTAAAATATGACTATCAAACTGTCATGACCTACCCAACAACATATGTCATATGTCCATAGGTATGATATCACATAGTACCTCATCTTAGTAGCTTCCAATCTTGAACTTCAAGGAGCACTACTCATTGACCATGACCTTGTGGTTTTCTTTCACACAAGCAATATAGTATGGACAAGGGTGTTTTTTCCCCTTTAGTTTCAAGTTGGCGACGATCATTTCTAACACCAAATTGTCAGTACTACCACCATCAATGATTACATTACAACACTTATCTTCACATCTACACGTTGTGTGAAACACACTGCTTGTTTGATCAGGTTCATTCTCACCATTTAGTAGGACTCTTTTATTAACTAGGACTTCTCCTCTTTCAACATCTTTAGAATGTAATGATCTATCATCTTCATCAACATGTACAATTTTTTCCTAGCCTTTTGTTCTTCAATCTATCCTTCCTTGGTGCTAGGTACATTCAAAGGCTCTATGCCCTTCTTCTCCACAATGAAAACATTTCCAATGAAAGCTTCTTTGTCTAGATCCTTGTCCTCTTCCTCTTCCTCTATGATCTCTATTGTTCTAATCATGGAAACAATTGTAATTGTTTACCCTTTGGTTTTGATTGCTACTTCCAACCTTATCCTTGTTCTTCTAATCATCATTATGGCCTCCATTAGATCATTTGCCAAATCTTCCACCATGACCTCTTTTGCTATTCTTGTTGTCGAACTTCTTACTCACTTTTTCCTAAACTTTAAGAGAAAATTGGTATGCCTCCTCAGTAATATTCATTCAAACTAGACTCAACTCATCCTGAATTCTTGGCATTAACCCATAAAGATAATGGACCACATTCACCTCATCAGCTTGTACATGGCCAATTCTAATGAGAACTCAATAGAACTCTTTGGTATACTCTTGAATAGATTTTCTTGCTTGCTTCAACCTTTGCATTTTCTTCTATAGATGAAGCTCATAATCCATGGGAATGAATTGTCACTTCAATTTAGCTAATCCATTTCCATTTGGTAATTTTGTCCTTTCCCTTTCCATTTCACTCCAGTTGAACCTCCTAGCACTAGATCTTTGCATGTCCCTTCAGTTTCACCTTGCAAACTTGAACCTATCAAGATCATCAATATCTTCATACTTAAAGTACTCTTCCTATTCATTGATCTAATCGATCAACTCCTCTAGGTTAAGATTTTCCAAAAATGTAGGAACTTCAAACTTAGGTCTTTTTCCAATCTTGGAGATGGCCCTACGAAGGCTTTCTTCCTCTTGGTTTATAACTACCTCTACTTCAACATTTTCATCTACTTTATCCTCATCCTCACTTTCATCTCTTATAAGAAGATTTATTCCTCTGCACAATTGTTCTTCCAATGTTTGCATTTATCTTTGGAGGGCTCAGAAACCATTAGGTGTAACACCTACAACTCTTCCACCATGCTTTGTTTGTGGAGGAATTTTCATGATTCTGCTGAAACCCTAGTGCAAACTACCTCACAATCAATGATCTATCTACACACTTAGCCCAAACCATGGTCCTAGTGTGAACTACCTCATAGTCAATGATATTTCCACACACTCAAGAAAATTAGCTCTAACACCACTTAATGAAGGGTGCTCCCCTTAATACCATAAACACATAACAAAAACAATGAAATAATAAAAATTGCGAGAACAAAATATGGACTTCTTATTTATGCCGCAAGTGCAAAATTAAAGAATTCATAAGTACAATATGCTAACCCACATTGACACCTTCATTACTATAATATACAAGACTAAGCTGCAAACTACCACCTAAAGCTATTCTAGACAATGTTCAAAGTTTTTTTATATAGGCAATTTTAAGTAGCTCGAGAAGGTTCTAAACATTGAAACTTTATACCTAGGGCTGACAAACCCTAACAATACATAAAGAGTTAGCCAAATACATCTTTGACAATTATTTTAGATAATTTGGGTAGCCCAACTTTGAAAGGCCATAACTCTCGAATTGTTGCTCCAACTAGCCATTATAACAACTTTTTGGAAATGCTAGCTCTTGATGTACAAGCTTAAAACAATACAAGTGCCCTTGTGTTGAGTTTTTGGACCTCATTCGAGCACTCAAAGGCCTCCAATGGTGAGCCTGAAGATTTTTCTACAAATTTTTCCACTGAAAATCCATAATAACTTCTCTGATACTTAAGCTAGAGAAATAAGATTTTAATGGTAGGCTTATAGCTCTAAAATGAACCTTCCAATAGAAAATGAGAACATTTTTAGCTCATATGAAAAACTTATTAAAAATAGAAAGTTTCCATAAATAGTAACCACCCAATCTACTAGTCCTTATTAAAATAGAAAAACTGAAAATAAAATATTTTTGGCTGATTCAAGATTTCTCTTACACCTAGGATGCTCCTGCATCACCATATAAAGATTTCTTTAATATTTATACCATGTCTTTGTCTTTTGATAAAGGAAAACCTTCAAGCTTCTCAATATATACCTCTTCCTCAAGTTCTCCATTCAAAAAGGTAGATTTAATATACATCTATTAAATGTTGAACTTCTTATTCACTACATAAGCTAGGAACATCCTCACTACTTCCATTCTAGCTATAGGTGCATATGTCTCCTCCTAGTATTTGCCTTCCTTCTATGAATATCCCTTGGATACAAGTCTAGCCTTGTTCCTCACAACTTCACCTTGCTTATTCATCTTGTTTCTAAATATCCATTTGGTTCCTATTACATTCTTGTCTTTAGGTCTAGGAACTAACTCCCACATATCATGCTTTGCTATTTGATCCAATTCTTCCTTCATTTCTTGAATCTAGTGATCATCTTTGATTGCTTCATCTATGCTCTTGGGTTCAACTTGAGATATTAGATGTATCTCCTCATTTACTTTGTTCCTTGCCATCACACCTTTGTCTTTGCTACCAATTATCTACTTAGGAGGGTGATTCTTTGTAAGATTCTTGTTAGGGGTAGGAGTTGAAATCTCAACTCTTATTGCTTCTCTTAGTTTAGATCTCTATTATCATCTTTGCTCAATAGTTAGCACATCATTCTACAAATTATTGTTAGTCTCAATGATAACTTCCACATGTTCCTGGTTAACCTTTGGATCAACAATAGTTTCTAAAGCTATCTCTTCTACTACTTCCTCTTCATTAATCAATTTAGGCTCATTATCTTTATTAATTATCATTCAAAAATCTTTTCGTACTTGTTTTAAATTCTTTAGCTTCATCAAAAAGAGAAATCTTTCTATATTTTCTTACTCTCTTAGGACATCTAGATGAAAAATGACAAAATATTTACATGTACAATTTTTTGTTTTCATACCTTCTAGCTCTCTTTTCATAAGAAGATAAATACATTCTTCTTCAGATTTGAATTTATCTTTACTTATGCTCCTATTCTTTTGCATGCAACAAAATGATTCTAGATCTAGAAACTCAATGCTTAGTTCTGTACACAATTTTAATATCTCACGAAGAAGCTCCATCTTCAATGTGTCAAAATTTTTTCCATTTGACTTAGGAATATCATTTTTGAAGTTACTCATCACTAATCTCCCAAAGATGTTAAGCTTTCTCTTCAAGGACCCGATGCTCTGATACCACTTGTTACAAGCTAGAGTTTCCATTGCACCAAAATATCAATGTGTTAATGCCTGATACAACCACTAGACTTATAGAACATGGGAGGTGATTAAGCCATGCCACAAATCTTGAAGGGGAACATTGGTGATTAGTTAAAAAATCCCCCCCTTAGCATTACCCAAGGAAATTTGAACATATAACCAAGCTCTGATACCAATTGTTAGAATATATAGTCCAATGATATAACTGGGGGGGGGGGGGGCACGTGTAAATCAGTTATCCAAATAATATCACAATTATCAACCTTAACCAAACTTAACCATATGAATAATATAAACTGAAACCACAACAAGATACTCATACACAAAAACACCATATATGTTAACTAGGGAAACCCTTGATCAGAGAGAAAACCTCGATGGGAATGGTACCCACAAGATGATGTATTAATATAAATATTCCTTGTTAGAGGATGGACCCTGTTGGGAGTGTATGAATACATTTAGTATATATGAGTCCCTATTAGCAAACTTTGAATCCCTATTAGGAGATTCCAACCTTGTTAGGAATTGTGGAAGATAGTTGGACCCACTGCCCAAACAACTTCAAGGGAAAGACCAACGAACCCACTGTCAAAATGATAATTGTATTATTCCTTGCCAAATAAGAGAATGGTCTTGTACCATTCCTTCCTCTTTTTTTGTCCTGTCAACTGGACCTCTGCTCCTTCTAATCTTGTAACCAGATCAAAAATCTCACATCCAATAATCCCTTAGATTGCTTGCTCATATTCAATAAGCACTCTGCTCCTTTTCACACTTCACACTTCTTGCAATAATGGATACACTTTAAAATCAAGGAAAACATCTTTCCTTTATACCATATCTTTATAATAATTTCTTGAATTATCCTTGATGCTTTCTCAATTAATTAAAATAAGATAATTAATTAATTATAATTACAATAGCACTATTGGCTCACAATCTATACAAAACTTCACATGTACAATACTAGGGCTTGCGCACTTGTTGACATCATCAACTAACTATCCTCTGTCACTTACTAACTACACATCTCTTCATTACATCTCAAATGTAAGATAGCCAACAAACATCAGGAAGTAGTTTTCCAATACTCTATTTGTGAATTGCTCTCTTTAAATTAGGTCCATCTTTTGTATGTCTTCGACTCAGACACTGTACACTTGACCATGCCATTAGGAAACTATGCCAAACATGTCTGTAACTATGCATCACCAGACAATTAAACCATTGTCTCTACCATCAAGATATCTATCTACTACTTAGCCAGTCTTTACAGAAGGGTGCTATGTTGACATCAAAGAAAAACACAGTCATGAATGCAACCTATCAATACTCTCCAATGCTCAGGACACTCCTTGAAAGTATTACAATCAAAATTCATGCTCAAAATTTCCCCCTCTAGCATTGATGGAAACATATATGAAAAATATCTAAGTTCCAAGAATACCAAACAATGTTTTACTGTTGCTGTTGACTAGCATCAATTGCCCACATGCTAAAAAGAATCTCAAACACAATAGATGCCTATAGGTGCATACTCCTTCTTAGGCATCCATTATTTACTTCACACTAAACAATTCACAATATGCCAGATGCACATTCCTACTTTCTTTAATAAATCTTTCTAAATATATCTAAAGAGATATCTCTCCCCCATATTTAGGAGATGCTCTCCCCCATACCATAGGAGATGTTTTTCACGTATATTCTCCCCCATTGATATCAATGTAAAAGACCTCAATCTCAATGCTAAAACATATGAATTCTTAAATGCCAATTTCTAATATGCTTTACCAGTTCATCAACCAGTTCAAGTTTCCAAAGGTATTGTTCAATTCCAAATACCAAGAGTCCTCAGTAAATCAGATCATCACATATACTCCCCCATACATGAAGCATCAACATTTAGTTTAGGCTAACAATAGCACTTTGTACTACTAGAATGATGCACTCTTTACATCATCTACTTAGAAGTAGGCAGGGGCATAACCCCAAGCATATCTCTCAAGCACTTAAATGTATCTTTAGGTAAACGCTTTGTAAAGATATCTGCAATATGATCTTTAGTACTCACATACTCCAATTTGATCTCCTTTTCTACTGCTTTCTCTCTTAGCACATGATACTTAATAGATATATTCTTAGTCTTAGAATGAGATAAAATATTCTTAGACATACTCACTATAATTTTGTTATCATAGTAAATTATAATAGGTTCTTCAAACTCAATTATGATATCCTTCAACATCTTGTTCATCCACATAACTTGATTACAATTATTTGCTACTTTAACTACTCTACGTTAGTAGTACTTTGCAAGATAGAATATTTCTTCTTAGTTAACCAAGAAACCAATCTCTCTCTAAGAAAGAATGGTACACCACTGGTGCTCTTTCTTTCATCCATACTACCTGGCCAATCTACATCAGTATATGCACATAGAGCAAAATCACTTGATCTGTCATACCAAATTCCATAATCACATGTCCCTTTCATATATCTAAATATTCTCTTCACTACTACAAAATGATATTCCTTAGGATCAACTTGAAATCTAGCTACAATACCAATTGCATTTTCTATATCTAGTCTATTGAGAGTTAGATACCATAAATCTCCAATCGTGGATCTATACTTCTTTTGCTTTATTGCAGGTGTTTCATCTTTGCTAGATAACTTGTGACCAATTATCATAGGTGTACCAATAGGTTTAAAACTTTCCAGACCAAACCTTTTCAACAAATTTTTCAAGTATTTGGCTTGTGAAATGAAAATACCATCACTATTTTGCATAATATGCAATCCTAGGAAAAACTCCATTTCTCCTATCGTGCTCATCTCAAACTCATTCTTCATCTCTTCAACAAACTTATCACTTACCTCATCATTACCTCCAAAAATGATGTCATCCACAAATATTACAATAATCACCAAACTAATTTCAATTTCTTTCAAATACAAGTTACTATCTACCATACCTTTAGCAAATCCAAGCTTTTCCAAATAATTGTCCACCCTTGCATACTAGGTTCTAGGTGCTTTCTTTAGACGGCAACGTCTATACAACCATGAAAATGCACTTCCATATGAAGGAAAGGACTTGGTTAATTTTTTAAAAAGTTAGAAAAAGAAATGTAAAGGAAGTGCATTTTCATGGCTGTATAGCCACAGGCTCTTTAGACCATGTAAAGCTTTCTTTAATTTTCATACCATGTCTTTGTCTTCTAATAAAGGAAAACCTTTAGGCTACTCAATATATACCTCTTCTTCAAGTTCTCCATTTAAAAAGGCTAATTTAACATCCACATGATAAACCTTGAACTTCTTATTTGCCCAACAATTAGCACAGTATTTTGCAAATTATTGTTAGTCTTAATGATAACGTCCACATTTTCATGGTTAGCCTTTGGATCAAAAATAGTTTCCAAAGCTATCTCTTCTACTACTTCCTCTTCATTAAAAAATTCAAGTTCTTTATCTACTGCTTCCACTAATATAACTAAGATGGGGGGGGGGGGGGGGGGGGGGGGGGTGAATTAGTTATCCAAATAATATCACAATTATCAAACTTAAAAAAAATTAACCATATGAGTAATATAAACTAAAACCACAAGTCATACGCAATAACACCATATATGTTAACTAGGGAAACCCTTGATTAGAGGGAAAAACCCAATGGGGATGGTACCCAAAACATAATGTACTAATATAAATATTCCTTGTTAGAAGATGGACCCTATTAGGAGTCTATGAAAACATTCGGTACATATGAGTCCATATTAGGAGACTTTGAATCCCTATTAGGAGATTCCAACCCTGTTAGGAGTTGCGAAAGACACTAGAACCCATTGCCCAAAAAACTTCAAGGGAAAGACCAATGGACACACTGTCCAAATGATATCTGTGTTATTCCTCATGGAAAAATGGAATGGTACTATACTATTCCTTCCTCTTTCTTTATCTCATCAACTAGTCCTCTGCTCCTTCTAATCTTGTAACCAGATCACAAATTTCACATCTAATAATCCCTTGGATCGCTTACTCACATTTAGTAAGCACTTTGCTCCTTTTCACACTTTGCACTTCTTGTAATAATGGATACACTTTATGATCAAGGAAAACAACTTTCCTTTATACCATATCTTCATAATAATTCCTTGAGTCAACCTTAAGGATTTTCCAATCAATATAAAAAGATAATTAATTAATTACAATTACAATAGCACTATTAGCTCATAGTCTATACAAAAATTCACACATGTGTTACTAGGGCTTGTGCACTCCCTGACATCATGAGTTGACTATCCTTTATCATTGCTTGATTGTACATCCATTCATTACATCTTAGATGTAGGATAGTCAATAAACATTAGGAACTACTTTTCCAATACTCTATCTCTAAACTGCTCTCTATAAAATAGGTACATCTTCCATATGTCTTTGACTTACACAATGCACACTTGAACACATCATCTGGACACTATGCTGGACATGTCTATAACTATGCATCACTAGAAAATCAAACCATTGTCTATGCCATCAAGATCTCTGTCTACTACTCAATTGATCTTTAGAGAAATTGTGCTATGTTGACATCAATGACAAACATAGCCATGAATTCAACATGTCAATACTCTCCAATGCTTGGGATACTCCCCCAAAGTAGTAACATCAACATTCATGCTAATAGATGTGGGACACTATGTAAAAGATTTTTGGAGGAGACACAAATGTGTTGAGAGCCAAATTTGAAAGTCTAAGAGGTAAGTTTGATGATATGAGAATCCAAGAAGGTGAGAATATGGTTCAATATTATGCTAGCATAAAAGTAATTAATGCTATTAGAGGAGCAACTAATGAGATTGAAGATGACACTATAATCATCAAAGTACTAAGAAACCTACTACCTATCTATACTATTAGAGTATCTACCATACAAGAGCTAAGGTACACACCTGGTAATGATTTGACTCTTGAAGAATTGATAGGTATACTACTGCCTTTGAACTCTTCAATTTTGATAACTTCACATTTGAGAATGTTGGATCTGCTTTCAAAGTTAAACTATCATTAAAAGAACCTAAAGAGAAGAAGAAAAAGGTCAAGTATGTTTCTAGTAATAGTGATAAAGATGAGGAGGGTATAGAACAACTTGATGCATAGTTGGTAAATTCAAAGGTAAGTTACCTATCACGTGCTTTAATTGTAATGAGGTTGGTCATATTGCTACTAAATATCCATAGAAGAAGAACAATAGAAGTGGAGACAAATACAAAAGTAAAAGAGATGTGGACAACAAAGATTACAAAGATAAAGGAAAGAAGACTTGCTACATTACTAAGGAGGAAACAAAAGATAGATTTTGTTGGCTCCTAATTTAACACTTTTGAAAATAACCAAGAAACTAGACCAATGCATCTAAGGCTAGTAAATTCTTATGATGGATACACCTGACTACAATCTTGGGCCAACTATAAGGCATAACTCCTTCTTCACTTCAGGCTCTGCAAGACCTAGGTAGGTTAACCTTGAGGTTCTAATAAATGGTACCAGTGCAATTAAATATAAATCTAAACTTGATAATAGTAGATGAAAACCCTTTTATCTTCTAATACTTATGCAATGACATAGGAATGAAGTAGCTATAGATCATAACCTATGAATGAAACCATAAGCTAAGTGAGGTTCAATTCTTTTCAGCCCACTACAAAATGTGAAATACTAAATTTATTTGATTAAAAAGATTTTTACAAATGACATTCATATCCGGTTGCATCTGATTTAGTGATTAGTGCCTTATTCATTGCAACATAGAGTCACTACCAGTAGGATGACCTAACTTGATTGCATTACAATTAAGTTTATCAACTAAAATCCTCATATTCCATTCTTATGAAATATCCCCTCCATACACCCAAAAACCCTATCAGAACATTGAAGCATTTACTTGACTCTTTGAGTCAACAACAACAACAGATCTGATACACACCTCATCCAAGATGTTTTAAATCAAATGAACCTTATTCACTCAATCTAAAATCTAATAGCATATGAAGAATCAAGAGACAAAATAAGAAAACCCAGATAATTCATTGTAAATCTCCTTTTATATTCATCTTTGGAAAAATTGAATACATAAACTGGTAAAACTAAATGTAACTCAAGATACTTCACATAATTTAGCATCAATTTCCAATATCTCAGAATAACAACACATGAAATGAACTAAAAATTTGCACAAAAATAGATGTGTGGCCTTCACTACTAGAAATTAGGTCAATAAGCAGGGAGCATAACCAACAACCATGGTTTCATAGTAGAAACTAGAACCTTGTTGGTATCACAGAGAAAACTGCCAACCCATTCAAAGAGAGAGAAAAAGAATGATATAGGAGAAATTAATTCTCAGATTTGATCAAAAAATGATGAGTGTCCCCTCAGAATTCTTTCCCAAGAAGTTGAAAAACCTCTCTCTACCCTCTCTCTATAACTACATATCAAATCCCCATCATTTGGCCTCTACAATCACAAAATATCTTAGATTTTTGATTGAACAAATAACTAATTATAATGCTAGATTTGAACTCAAGGCAACAACAAAAATTAGTTAAAAAATGAACTCTAGAAGCATGAAAACATTTCCAAAATTCATTTAGGCTTTAACAAACTTCAATGTTGCTTCCCAACTAACTTTGATGCTCCATGATGAATTCTGCCCCTTTTACTGAGAATGCCCCTGAAAACACAAAATTGCTTGCAGAGTGTACTGGTGAAGACTTGCTCAAAAATTGACCCCAAATCTGGAAAATTTACCTCCTCTTGATTCCAATGATATGTTGCACTGCATATTTTGGATAAAAAATGTCCTCTTGAGACCAATTTGAAAATCTAGCTCTTAGGCCATGAATAGAGCATTAAAATTTGAAAAATTATATAGTTAGACTATATAAAACTTTAAAAATTTATTGTAATGATCCCATCTTTTGGCCTTCACGTTCTCCAAAGTCTAAGTGGAAGATAAGAAGAAATTAAATTAATTTCTTATAAAGTCATTCAATTAAAATTAAAAGGTGACTTTGTATTTAATTAATTTAATTATTAATTACAAGGGAGTAGCTTCTAGGGTATGTATTAATTATTGGAAGGACGGAAGTCTCTCATGATTTAATTAATGATTGCCACAGGGAGAAATTTCTAGAGAACACATTAATTATTGCAAGGAGGAAGCTTCTAGCTCTTGCAATTAATTAATGTTTTAGTTCCTTCTAGAAGGATGAAGAAAAGGAAAAATAGGGCTGAAAGTCTCATTGCTGATCATCAAATTATTATTGTATCGGATGATTATGACTTGCATTTGATAAGAGCTTGGATGTGTGAATCACACTCCTTTCTTTTGGCAATAGAGGACGTTCATTCTCTGTTGTAACATTCTAGACGTCATTCCCTTTGGGTTTGGCCTTTGGAATACATCTCTTTGTAATTGATTGCAACATTCTCAACATTAATATAATTTCAGCCTTGGTTCAGCTTTTGGGCATTCCTGGGTGTCCATTATATTTATTCAAATTTTTCCATATGCTTTTGAAATTTTTGATTTTCATTTTAATTTTAGAAATTTATTTTCATTTCTCCTTATCTCTCCAATCCTGTGATGCCACATGTCAATCCTCTATTGGTCATCACCATTTGAAATATTTTATAATTAGTATTAATTCCATCTCTAGTAGCACTGAAGGGCACATTTTTTTTATTTTTGACCACACGACAAGAAAATCTCGTAGCAATGTAAATTCTTCAAGCTTAGCCTCCCGCTCATATGCTAAATTCAATTTTTGAAGCATCATAAACTTCTCTATTTCACTTTACGCTCTTACAACCCGAGCGTAACATTAGGGACCTTTAAAATTTGTTTTATGGTCTTACGAGAAGCTTCAGTTTTGAACCACTATAATGCTTTACACATCCATCTTCCACCCATACGAGGTAATCAGAGAAACGTAGGGCCTTTATACTTCACCTCCGATCATAAAGGGCGATCAAAACTTTGTTGACCCCATGAAAAGTTGTGGGTGGGTCCCTCTACATGTGCCTCACATCATAAAAGGCGTGCACCTTTGGATTTCTTACATGCTATGTGTCTTAGTATTAAAACACTTCAATCCCCATTTCGTAGTGAATGTGGGATAAAAGTCTAACTGCTGCCATGAGCTTTGCTGCAGCTTCCATTCACATCACATGCTGGTCT
This sequence comes from Cupressus sempervirens, assembly GCA_028749045.1. Taxonomy (NCBI): domain Eukaryota; kingdom Viridiplantae; phylum Streptophyta; class Pinopsida; order Cupressales; family Cupressaceae; genus Cupressus; species Cupressus sempervirens. The sequence continues at coordinate 765,964,540 of CM053785.1, forward strand.
CCTGTGTGTCTACATTTTCTTACCCAGTCATCCACACCCCTTCCAACATTAGAGATCGTACATTATGCTACAACCTTCTCAAGTGTGGGCTTCTTCATAAGTATTTCTAGATGACCTTGCCACATCAAACCAAAATGACTGTCATCTCAATAGTTTCTAGATGACCTACACGCTCCCCAAGAATAATTAAGGTAAGAAAATGTAGCTACATGATGACATCAGGGTCAAAATATACTAACCTCCAAACATGCCTACTTAAATTCACCTGCGAATAAACATGTCAGAAAATTGGAAATTGCTTTTGGTTTTGGCTCTGAAAACTAGGCAAATAGATGTTTGAGGTGATGAAAATTGGGGAATTTGTTCTTTGCCCTGAGGGGAATATAAATTTTAGATTTGGGCTTATGATGAATAATAGGACACAAATGGGGAACGGTCAAAGTGGGCTACTCAATTTGCAAACTGAAAACATTGGCAAAAAGGTGATTTTTGCAAATGGAATTGACTTGGAAAAGTGTGCATATGGATTGATCAAAACTTGCAAATTGGCACACTCAAAATGTTTTTAGAGTACAACATAAAGGATCAAACCATTCGATCTCACCTATCACAAATTTCAAATTATGACATCATGAACAGGGGTACTAATCAATTTACATTTCTTGACACCAGTAAAAGTTACAAATTGCATTTGGAATCACATTTGAAAACTAATTAAATAGATTTTTCATTAGTTCAAAATTGAAACATAGAAAGTCTTTGAACTCCAAAATGCAATGCAAAAAGAATTTCATCATTTTGGTCAATTGGGTCAAAGTTATAATGAGTCAAACATGGCTTCCCAGAATTTAGAACTAATTGCATCAGCATGGCAACATTAAAATACCAACTTTGAGGGATTCAAAACCTAGTCAAACGAACTTGAAACAACACAAAATCTGAAACATAGGCTCTAATTATGGATACTAAACACTTCCAAAGTAGTGAGTCATGAAACATCACTGGGTGTGAGATATTCACATGCAAACATGGCCTCCTGTCACTATTTGATAGAGGTGAAAATGTAGATTTGACAATTACTCAAAATAGGACTTCACGAAATAGCTTAGAATGTCAATTGAACTTCATAAAATGAGTTGATATGCTGAATGGAAGGTGTTAGAAACATTGAACATCTTTTAGGCCTCAGAAGTATAGCTGGGTACATATGCATTTAAAAGCATTTATTGGGCTTAATTCACTCAATGGTACTCAAAATCAGGGCTTCAATTTTGAGTCCCAATAGATTTGATGACTATTATGATGAAGAGGTGTATGTTGCAATAAGGATGAATCTCACGAGGATGAGGCAACTACGCTAGTGTCTTATGTGAACAAGAGTGATAGATGGATTATTGATAGTGGGTGTCACATCACAAGATTGGATACAAAAGTAAGTTCATTACCTTTGATTATTATAATGGAAATAGTGGAAGGTTTGGTAATGATGCACCCTATCTAATAAAAGGAAAATGATCAATCAAACTCATGGAAAAGATCATGTGTGACAATGATTATTACCTAGAAGGACTGAATTATAACTTGTTGAGTGTGTCACAACTAAATAGTTTAGGTTGCAAAATTGAGTTTGAGAACAAGATGACAAAGATCTATGACACTGATGGGAAACTAATTGGGAAAGGTGATCAAACTATAGGTAATCTATTTTATCTTGATATGAATGATGCTACTTTTCTTATTGTAGAATTTGATGACATATGGCTATGGAACAAGAGGTTATGTCATGTTAACTTTGATAACTTAGTGAGTATAAGTAACATGAAAAGAATCAGAGGTTTTCTTGAATTGAAGAAACTTGACAATATTATTTGCAAACAATGTTGGTAAGGGAAGATGAAAAAATCTAGTTTTAAAAGTAAGAATCACACTTGTAAAGAAATTATGGAATTAGTTAATACTAATTTGTGTGGATCAATTGATGTGCAAAGCTACAAATGTGACAAGTAAATTATCCTAATTTTTGATGATTATTCTAAGATGATGGCAATTATATTTCTAAGACATAAATATGATGCTTTTAAAATGTTTAAGTGGTACTTAGCTAGAGTTGAAAAGGAGATAGGAAAAAGCTTGAAATGGTTGAGATCTGACAGAGGTGGAGAATTTACATCAAAAGAGTTTAAGATGTTCTTTAATGATAAAGGGATCAAGAGACATACTTTTGCACCTAGAACCCCTCCACAAAATGGAATTTCTGAACGGAGGAGCATATCTATAATGGACTATGCTAGAACACCCATGATGGAGAAGAATGTTGCTTTGAAATACTGGAGAGAAGCTATAAGTAGATCTATCGATACCTTGAACTGTGTACAAGTCAAGATAGGTACTCATTCAACACCTTTTGAATTATGGTATGGATACTCAACCAATGTAAAATATTTTAAGGTATTTGGAAGCAATTTGTTGGTTTGATTTTTTGTAGAACAAATTTCCTTAAAATTATGGTTAAAAAAAATCAGATTTGAGTCCTTGGTTAAAATTAGGGTTGCTAAGCTTTTGTTTCGTAGGTTTGAAAAACCTTGAAAACCCTAAGTAAACCCTAGGTCTCCTTTGTTTATTTAAATCTAGGTGCGAACATTTTAAATTTCTTAATATTCCCTTATGTTCTTAGGCTTTCGCGCCCTACATCACTTTTTCCTTTTTAAGGAGCACCGCCTAATTGTGGCAAGATTGATGGCTATCACTTTGTCATTATGATAAGATGTGAGTGAAATAACCATCATGACATAGTGACTTCCTTTAAACTAAGTTGTTGTCCCTGGATAGATGGAGGTGGTGACTGGCAAGGTTTTGCATTGGATTTTTTAATCACGCATACTTTATTTTTACTACCTGAGCTGGAAAAGGAACTAGGGATCCCAAAAATATTTTAGGCATTGGTAGTCACATCATCATTGTTGGGAAAATCAAGCTTCTTGTTGATAGTGAGGTAGCAATCAACCCAGAAATCCATATCAAGACAATCGCTAAACTTTTCGATGGTCATTAATAGTTCCAAGTGGCATAATAAATGATGATATCATTGCCCTATAAAAACCATGAAGTGGGTAATTATGACATGACATACTTTTACTTTCCAACACCAAGATAAAATAAGTCACTACAGGTCGCATTATTGCTACTGAGAAATTTGTAAACTTCACCGTTAGCGACTTGATGGAAAGTCATCAAGTGGTGACATTCTCAAGAAATGAGTCCCAAGAACTTGCTTTGTCAGATATTAGTTGAAGGACATGTGGCATCTCGTAGGATGTGTGAATGCACTAGGAAATTTCAAGGTACAATGGGACCCAAGCGACTTGGCAGTACAACTAGGACCCAAATAAGTTTTTATATGTCAGCTGTGCAGTTGTCAGCACCTCATTAATGACCTGGTCCTATTTCCATTTGTATGATAGATTTTGATCGACAGATCAAACATGGATCAATGATACTCACTATCTCTCTATGGAAAGATGCAGAAATATTATGTGTAGCGAGGTAGTGAATAAGGGACCCACCACCACTTAAAAGATTCATGTAGTTTCTATGCCCTTAGACCAACTTCCAATCTATGGCTGTCACTATCTTGCTATGAAGAGTTACATGAAGATTATGTATAGCAAGATAGAAAATGAGGGACCCACCATATTTCTCATAAGAGTTGTATCAAATATTTTCCATGCGATCAAAGTAGAATCAATGGTTATAGCTATCTCGCTATATTAGGATGCTCAAAAGTTATGTGTAGTGAGGTAGCTACTTGTTGAAACATGTCCTCAGTCATTAGTGGATCTAGATGAAAATTCCAACATTTAAGGAACTATACATGTGGTTAGTTCTAATTGGGTTGACTGGCCAAATTGTCAAGTGGAATGCTTGTCACATTTTTTCGCATCCCTTGATTGTAAGATTTTAAAAAAGATCGACAGTACAGATTTAAACACAAAAGGTGGTGCCACTTTGTGTATTAATGAGATATGAAAGCTTCACATGTAAAAAAGAGAGTATAACACAGAATATTTTCTCAGTTCTACCTTGTGCGAACAAAGATTTTGAGTTTTTTTTGAGCAAAAATAATTACTGAGAAGATTGTATTGATTTTGGAAAGTGTGTGAAGCAGTTTGTTTGAGGAGAAGTTGCAAAATTACAAAAAAGAATAAGAAAGAATTTCAAGTAAGTAACTATACTGCAATTTCTATTGTGCTCTAGTCCTACAAGATATAGTCAAAAAATGCCTCCAATGGACTCATTAAATCCTAGGTTGTGGATAGTAGAGGGATTGTGTAATGAAGGTAATTGGGTCTGGGATGCTAATATCTCACAAACTGGTTTAAATTTGTTCAAAAGATGGTTTGCAAAGAGGAAGTTGTTTGCCCCACATGCCAGTATATGGGATTTTGACTGAGGAAAACTAGTAATCCTAAGTGTTTTTATGGATTATGATCTGCTTAAGATTGTGGCAAAGAGCTGTGATCAAACCACTAAGGTAGTGAGAAGAGCAAAGGGTGAACTTGGAAAAATTAGAACGCTGCGAGCAATAACATCATTCTCTAAAGAATTTTTCAAGAAAGCATACTTCAATTCCAGGGAAATAGAAATATATAGGACCTTAGGTAGAGTTTTTGGAGAGGGTGAAGAAGATTTTGTACCCATGAGTTTCATGTGTATAGTAACTCTTACTTTTTGTTAATGCACGTCTTTCTTTTTAAGGAGGTGACATATTTTGGTAGAGGAATGGTTTTGAATGTAGATATGACTGGGGAAGCAAAAAATGCCCATTTTTTAATATTTGATAGCCACATTACCTCTAAGCTCAGATGCTTCACATTAAGCAATAATGCCATAACCCTAGGATGCTAATCTAACCAAAGAAGAGTGAAAGGTAAAAGTGACTCTTATAGCACAATATAATGATGGTGAAACCCATAGTTGAGGTTAGTTTGCAATCATTAGAATAAATTTCATCATTGGTGGGCTTAGCAGTTGCATACACAGAAGAATCAGAGTAGCAGCTAAATCAACATAAAGAGATGTAACAGAAAGGGACCCGAACAATAATTTTTGATCTGATGTCTTTCTGTTATTTAAAGTTTTATCATTTTGTGATAGGTGTATGAGAATATCTCTTGTCAAGACACCTATCAATTCTCTTAGCTTGAAGCTTGTTGCATCTCACATTATATAAGTGAGATTCTAGGGCTAGAGGAGGGGCCAATTTCTAATGCTTTTAGTCATATACTTAGTTTGTTTTTAGTCCAGTAATTTTGAGCAAGTCTTATGATGTATTTTCTCTGGAAGTTTTCTAAGAATACATGAATATAGAATGATCGCTGTGTTTCTTTCTAAAGTCATTTTGAGTTAACTGCACATGTATACAATTTTCAAGGAAAATGAATACATAGTATGAGCTATCCTCATAGCAGTTCTTTCTAAATTTTGTCTCCTTTTGATTACTTAGTTATCTTGATGTTGTGTGAATGAAAGCTTGTGCAATTTAATGTAATCCATTTAGGTTGTATATCTTTTCATCACTGCCATTAGTTCAATGAATTAAGTAAAAGGTTTTGATGAATTTGATAGGGTTGCTATAGTAATGGGAAGGATGTTTTGAATGATGAATTCCAGTAAGAATTGATGATAATATTTTTTTAAGGCAACAAATCAAATCCATGGAATTGTAGTAGACTCTGAACCCCAATGAATTAGGAACTAGTCAAATTAATTTAGCTAGAAGACAAATAGATCATAGATGAACATCAAACACAAAGTTATAATCAATTTCACTTTTATTTGCTGAAGATCTTCAAAGTTGGTCAATACTTGTTTGCATGAAATATTCTAGCCTTAGTTAGCCACTATTGCAGAGAATACTTGCAGATCTACAGAAGAATTAATGACCAAATTTTTTATATGCGATGTATTTTGTTTAAAATGTCACAATTAGTTATGTGTTTAAGGATTGAGGATAAGAATTAGAATGAAACTAAGATAGTTCTCATACAATAGAAATTAAATTAAGTCATCCACTAGGTATAACCACCTTGGTTTTGCAGAGCCTAAAGAGAAGGAAACCATTCTTGGTTTTGTTAATGTTGGATCCAAATGGTTTGCTTATGTAATTGTTAATGGGAAGCAGCTAATCCTTAGGTTGCGTAAGTGTTATCATTTCAGTATTGAAGCACTCTATTGCTCAGTAGTTTTAAAACACCAACACAAGTGATACATTCTTAAGGATTTTAGAAATGGTAAATTAGATGCTAAAATTGAAGAAGATATATTCCTTGGTTATTCCTCAAGAAGTAAAGCTTATAAGTGTTTAAATACTAACATTAACAAAGTTCTAGAAAGTGCAAATATGAAATTTGATGAACATACAAAGGTACATGAAGCTAAACTTATGAAGCAACCTAAAGAGTAAAAATCCTTTATATACTTTTATGAAGGTATGCCTACTGATGAAGATGCAATAAACCAACTTGGAAATCAAAAACAAGTTTCAGTGACTACTAAGTTACATATAATGAATGTTGAGTTGCATTTAGGAACCAAGTTATAGTTAGGAGCCAAGTCGCAGACAAAAGATGAGGCACATTCTGATTCTAAGATAAGTGTACATGAAAGGGATGCCAATCTACCTAATAGAGAAGTACATAGTGATTCTAAAGTATTAGGATTAAACCTCAGATAGAAATAACAATTAAATGCAAATACAAACAATATAAAAAAAAATAGATTACACAGAAAAGAACACAAGACACCAAGGTTTAACATGGTTCACCCAATCCTTGGGCTATGTCCACCAAATAATAAGTCCAATATTATTATGATCCAGTGATTACAACCTAATTACAATCCATAATCCCTTACAGTTCAATACCATCACAAGAAGCAATTTTTGCATCATACCTTATGAAACAATCCCTAACCCTAAGCCCTTTTATACAAGCACTTCCTTGATTAGTCACCACAAACTAAAAATCTCCCACTTGGGGATTGGTTAGACTTTACACTAGACAACAATCTCCCACTTGGAGACTAATCTTATAGCAATACTACTACCACATGGGGTTCCCATTAGATCAAACCACCCTAGACTCTACTATTCTTTTATTCTGTTTAGTTTAGAAGACCAACTAAAGCTGAAGAGGAATTCAACTTCTATATATATCTTGTCCAACTTTAATTATCCATCATCCAAAACAGACCAAATAAAATGGTACTGCAACTAAATGTGTTTTGTCTTTGAATGTAGAGCTAAACTCTTTGCAAGATGAATGACACTCTGACTATCTATAAACAAACAATTATCCCTCTGAGGGTGTCCCAATTCTTCCAAGAAGAACTAAAGCCATAGCATCTCCTTGGTTGCCTCTATAGCAGCAACATACTCTGCCTTTGTAGTGAATAAAATATTAACTTTCTGTAACCTAGAAACCTAGCTCACTGCTGCCCCACCAACAATAAATACATAATCTATAGTACTCCACTTGGTACCAATATCACCTACCAAATCTAAGTCAACATACCCCTATAAAGTATTAGTAGAGCACCCAAAGTGTAAACACTTACTGGATGTGCCTCTCAAATATTCGAGAATCCATTTAACTGCATTCCAATGCTCAATTCTTGGATGACTCATATACCTGCTAATGACTCCCACTACATGTGCAATATCTAGCCTTGTACATACCATAGCATACATCAAACTTTCTGTAGCTGAAGCATAGGGTACCTTGGACATCTTATCCTCCTTTTCTTGTGTCTTTGGACACATTTCCTTAGTCAACTTCAAATGACTAGGTAAAGGTGTGATGACAACTTTAGCATTCTCCATAGGGAAATGTTGCAACACCTTCTCAATATATTTAGCTTGAGATAAAGTCAATTTCTTGCTCTTCCTATCTCTACAAATCTCCATACCAAGGATTTTTTTTGCTACCCCAAATCCTTCATAGCAAATGCATATGCTAACTAGCATTTTAGCTCCTTAATATGATCCATGTTAGACCCAACTACAAGCATATCATCAAAATATAAATATAAAATAATATAGCTATCATCATCCAACCTCTTCAAGTAAATACAATGATCTAAATGACACCTACTATATTCATGCTCATGCATAGAACCATCAAATTTCGAATACCATTGCCAAGGTGTTTGCTTCATGCCATATAAACTTTTCTTCAATCTACACACTAAGTTCTCCTTACTTTTGACCTAAAATCCCTATGGCTATGCCATATATATCTCTTCATCCACATCACCATGAAGGAAGACTACTTTAACATAAAGCTACTCCAAATGAAAATCTTTAGTAGCCACAATACTTAAAACAATATGAATAGAAGTCATTTTAACAACAAGAGAAAATATCTCATCAAAATCAATGCCTTTTTTCTATGCAAATCCTTTTAAAACTAACTTGGCTTTAAATATTTTCTTACCTCCATCCTCTTCTTTCAACCTATAAACCCACTTATTCTATAAAGCCCTTTTACTTGCAGGCAACTTGCATAAATCCCACGACTTATTTTTTAGCAAAGAGTCCATTTCTTCTTTCATTGCAAACTCCCACTGAATCTTTGTATCCACCTACACAACTTAATCATAACATTCACATTCAACAACCTTAGTAATTAAAATACAATACAAGGAAGGAGAAAATATTTCTAGAGGTCTACTTAGAAGTGTTGATTGTCTAACATTCACTGGGATGTGTGGTATTTGTTGTTACAGTTGTTGCACATTATGAGGAATTGTAAGAAATGTTAGAATACTTTAGAATAACTGGGGGGGGGGGGGGGGGTGAATTAGTTATCCAAGGTCTAGATGTATAACTAAAACTTTTCATAGCTTAGTGAACCATAAAACATTATTCATCATGCATGCATCCATACGATTATGAAATCACTTAAAAAATTGTAGGTTACTATCTAATCAACTTGTAGAAATGTAAAACATGAAACATAATAGATTCATCAACACACTTGACACAATCATTTACGTGGAAACCCAATTTGGGAAAAATCACTAGTAACATGCTACTCTTTTCACTCTTCTAAAGTGATGCCCTATGAAAAGTTAACCCTATTAAAGTTTACAATACAAATTGTTAAATGTGACCCTTTTAAAGTATTTCAATCACCCTATTATAAGTGAGCCTTTTCAAAGGACTTTAGACCATTCACTTGGAATGTCACCCTGTTAAAGGATTTACAATTAGTGTTAGGTCAACATTAATCCAAAGAATTTACCCTAGACTAATACAATTTTTAGAGAGTAATAGTAAGGCTTGAACTAATACAACTGATAACTTCATTTGCAAATTACAGATCTCTATTCAATCCTCAATTCTACTTGGCCTTCATACTTTATAGCTTTGATAACTAGTTTACCCTTCAAAGATACATATCCTTAAGCCTTCTTGCTTAAAATGCTGATACAATCTTCTCTTAGGTCACTTGATGGAGAAAAACCCTTAACTCTTTTTCTTCCTTAGGTTCTCGCACATGACCACTTTGCTTCATGAATAACCATTCCTATAAATAGGAAATTAAGATATTTTTGCTGCTTATTCTCCATCATCCACTTTAGGGTTAGGATGGATTATGTAGGATACAATGTATCTATCCCACATTCCATATCTCATCAAGAAACTTCTCCTAAAATCCACTTTCAATTCACCTAAAAATGGTTTACCTTGAAGTTTCTACCACCAACTCATCATACTTATCTCATGTCTAATTTACATAATCCAAACAATTAAGCTTGTTAGTTAGGATTCATCAAATTCATGATCTTTTAAATAATGTAGTAGCTTGACATTATCTTGCTTTTGATGCTCGACACATACTACATTGTTCAACATCCATTATGAAATTACTCGGCACAAACTAAAGTTTACTGGTGCTCAGTATCATCTAAACTTTAATCAACATCCACTGTTTTGCTTAGCATACACTAGAATTAAATTTTACTTGGCTCCAACTAATTTTCTACTCGACTTGCACTGACTTTTCTCGGCACCTACTATCCACTCAGTCAAGCTTGGCAGCAAACTTTGTGTGATTTTTGTTCTTCTAAACTTTCTTAGTGTAACCATCCTTTGTAACCTTAAGTACATTATCAATACATCATTTCATTACTATCTTAACTAATTTTTGTACTTTATTATATAATAATAACTCAACCTTTCCTCTAGGTACTATTGTTACATCTTTTGATCAAATCCTCTTCATCAATCATCTAAGTGATAGTACTTCAATCATATAAGTTGTTTTCTTACCAAAAAATAGCAGGTTTGATATTAGTGACAAAATAATGATTGAATCATATTGGTCATACTTGTATGTTCTCAACAATCTCCTTTTATAATCTCTCTCTCTTTGATTAGTTTCTTGAATCCATTCTCAATAATTTCCCTCTTTGGCATTGATGGCAAACCAAACTGATCAACCAAATCAACCAAATGGTAAACACCTTGTTCAACCAAACTGACTAGGTTAAAGTAGAAAGACAATACCAATATCAAAAAGAAAATAATTCCTTGTATTGAAATCTCTCCCTCTATCAGTAACTTCCATCTTTTGAATAGGTTACAAAATTCTTTATAACTCCCTTTGAGTTTCATCTTATATCTCCCTTTTACTATATCTCCCTCCTACTAGGTAGATATTAGGGTTTCTCCCTCTTTTTTGTATTTCTCTATCTCCCTCATCATACTTCTATTCTCCTCTAATAAAAAATATCAACAATTATCTCTTTGATCAACAATCATACTATTGATCAACAATATTATCTCCCTCTTTAAATAAAATGCCAAAGACTTATCATCTTTAATCATGCAAATATAAACTTTTTAGTTTCTTCAATTTCTCCCTCTATCACCTTACTTGTGATTGAATTGAAGTTTTAGCTCTTTTGATTACTTTAGGCAGCTCCTAAGGTAAGATCCTCTGCATCAATTTGTAACATATGATTATCAACTTGTTTGATGTAGGGCACTCCTCTTGTTACTTAGATAGCCTTTGATAGGGGTATCACCCCTAGTTTACTCTTAGATACTCATGAGCATCCTTAGGTAATACCTTTGTGATAATATCAGCAATTTTCTCTTTAGTGTTAACATATTCCATCTTCACCTCTTTATATACCCTATTTTATCTGATATACTTGAAAACCCACAAGGAATTTGATCTCTCCAAACATAGACATTTCAAATTCTTGCTTCATCTGATTTGAAAAATCCTTACATAAAGCATCTTGACCTCCAAATATTATATTGTCAACAAAAAATTCAGATAAAAAAATACACTTTCCTTTCTGTGTCTTCATGTATAGATTTCTGTTATCATCAATCCTTTCAAATCCAATTTTTACAAGATAATTATGAAGTCTCTAATATCATGCTCTTGGTGCTTGTTTCAAACCATATAGAGCCTTGTGTAATCTACATACCATGTTCTTATTGTTAACATCAACAAAACCTTTTGACTTTTCTACATAAACTTCTTCTTCTAAAATGCCATTCAGAAATGCAGGTGTAACATCCATTTGATAAACTTTGAAACCTTTGTATGTAGAATAAGAAAGTAGTGTTCTCACTCCTTCCAATCTAGCAATAGGGGAAAATGTCTCTCCATAGTCAATTGTCTTGCTTTATCCATTGTGACTTCACCATTTTCATCTACCTTGTTTTTGAATACCCACTTGGTGCCAATCACATTTTTGTCTTCTGGTCTAGGAACTAGACTCCATGTTTTGTTATTCTCTATTCATTCAATCTCTTCTTCCATGGCTTTACTCTAGTCAACATCTTATAATGTATCTCTCATTGATTTGGGTTTTTTCATGACCAATAAACATGTATCACTTCTCAATCTATTTCTTTTCATTGATCTAGCATCTTTATCTCCAATGATTTGTAAAGTAAGATGATGTCTCTTCACATATTTGGAAAATCCTGGTCCAACTCTGGTTTCTTCACTTGATCTTTCAATCTCAACATTACTGTGTGCATCTCTATCAAGTAACTCAACATCTCTACTAATCTCAGAATCAGAATGTGCTTCAACTTCATTCTATAACTTGACATCTAAATATGGATCATTTCCTGAATGCAACTCAACATTCATAATATGTGACTCAATAGTCATTAAAACTTACTATTGGTTTATAGCTTGACTTACAACATCTTCTTTAGTAGGCATACCTTCATAAGAGTATACAAATAATTTGTATTCTTCTAGTTCTTTCATAGGTTTAGCCTCATATACTTCTATATATTCATCAAAGTTTACATTTGCACTTTTCACAACTTTGTTAGTGTTAGCATTCGAACACTTATAAGCTTTACTTCTTGTGAAATAGCTTAGGAATATACCTTCTTTAATTTTTGCATCAATTTTACGATTTTTGAAATCTTAAAGAATGTAACATTTGCTTCCAAATAGCTTAACATATTTTACATTGGGTGACTATCCATACCATAGTTCAAAAGTTGTTGAATGAGTACCTTTCTTAACTTGTACACAGTTCAAGGTATAGAAAGTTGTACTTACAACTTCTCTCCAATATTTCAAAGTAATATTATTTTCCATCCTTAGTGTTCTAGCATAGTCCATTATAAATCTATTCCTCCTTTCAGTAATACCATTCTATGGAGGGGTTCTAGGGGCAGATGTTTGTCTTTTGATTCCTTTTTCATTATAGAACATATCAAATTTATTTGATGTGAATTATCCTCCTTTGTTAGATCTCAAACACTTAAAACTTTTACCTATTTCCTTCTCAAATCTTGCTGAGTACCACTAAAACATTTGGAGAGCATCATATTTCTTCTTTAGAATATAACTATCATCATTCTATAATAATTATCATCAAAAAACATAATGTAATTATCTCCTTTGTAGCTTTGCACAATGGTCCACACAATTCAATATGAACAATCTCTGGTATTTCTTTAGAGGTGTATACTTTACTCTTAAAACTTGAGTTTTTCATTTTTCCTAACTAACATTGTTTGCACATTACACTATCAGGCCTCTTTAATGTAGGCAAACCTCTAAGTTTCTTCATGTTACTGATACTAACCTAGTTATGAAAATTAACATGACATAACCTCTTGTGCCATATCCATACATCATCAAAATTTACAATAAGACAAGTAGCATTCTCTATGTCAATATAGAATACATTACTTCTAGTTTGATCACCCTTTCCAATAAGTTTCCCAATTATGTCATATATCTTAGCAATCTTGTTTTCAAACTCAACCTTACATCTCAAATTATTTAGTTGTGACACACTCAATAAATTATAGTTAAGTCCTTCAACATAGTAAGCATTGTCCATAAAATCTTATTTGTGAGCTTGATAGAACCTTTCCATTTTATCAAAATATGGTGTATCATTACCAAATCTTACACTGTTTCCATCATAACAATTCAAGGTAATGAACTTACTTTTGTCTCCAGTCATGTAATGTCAACATCCAATGTCAATGATCCATCTATCATTCTTGTTCACACAACTCAAAAGTGAAATTTCCTCATCTTTATTAGATTCATCCTTCATTGCAACATACACCACTTCATCATCATGTTCATCATAATCATCCTTTGTTTCCTCTTTAGCAATGTAGCATGATTCCTTGCCTTTGTCATTATAGTCCTTGCTGTCTTCATATCTTCTACTTTTGTATCTTTCACCACCTCTGTAATTTTTCTTCTCTAGACATGTAGTGGTAATATAACCAACTTCATTGCAATTGAAACAAATGATAGGTAATTTACCTTTGAACTTGCCTTTACCTTTATGGAATCTTCTTACCAGTAGTGCTTCAAGCTATTCAACATCCTCCTCATCTATATCACTATCACTAGACACATCTTTTTTCTTCTTCTTTTTCTTTTCATTTAGTTCCTTCAATGAAACCTTAGCTTTGAAAGTAGATTCAATACTCTCAGGTTTGTAATTATCAAAGTTAGATAGCTCAAAAATAGTAATTCTACCTACTAGACCTTCAAGTGATAGATCATTCCTTTGTATACATGTCAATTCATGAATTATAGAAAATCTAATAGCATATACAGGTAGTAGTGTTCTTAAAACATTTCTTAGCATAGTATCATCATCTATTTTACTAGTAGCTCCTCTTATTGCATTAACAACCTCTTTTATCCTAGCAATATATTGAGCAATATTTTCACCTTCTTCCATTCGCATATCATCAAACTTACCTCTTAGACTTTTAGCTATGGCTCTTAGAACATTTTCATCTTCTCCATAGATAGTGGTTAGGGCATCCCATTTTTTATTTTAACTGTCAAGACCTTTGATATCATCAGATTTAGCATAGCTTGGGGCAGAGGCAATCTCAAGCATTGCCTAGTTGTGTTCTTTCTTCTTCTTCTTCATATCCTCAGCAGTTGGGACTCCAACAAGATCAACATACTTAGTGGTAATGCAAGATTTTGCATGTTCTCCAAGTCCTCCAAGTTGTAGATTCATCAAAATTTTCCATGCATAAAAGTTATCTCTATTAAGGTTGGGTACATCTCTTTTCAACATTTTGATCTTTATGCTTCTGGTACCTTCAAACTAGTCCTCTTAAGTAGATGGCTTTGATACCAATTGTTGGAATACCTTAGAATAACTTGGGGGTGGGGGTGAATTAGTTATCTAAGATCCAGATGTATAACTAAAACTTTTCATAGCTTAGTGAACCCATAAAACATTATTCATCATGCATGTATCCATAAGAATACACAATCACTCAAAAACTTGTAGGTTACTGTTTAATCAACTTGCAAAAATGTAAAACATGAAACATAATAGATTCATCAACACACTTGACATAATGATTTATGTGAAAACTCAATTTGGGAAAATCCACCAGTAACATGCTACTCTTTTCACTCTTTTGAAGTGATTCCCTGTAAAAGGCCAACCCTATTAAAGGTTATAATACACACTATTAAATGTGACCTTGTTAAAGGATTTCAATCACCCTGTTAGGAGTGAGCCTTGTTAGAAGACTTTAGACCATTCACTTGGAATGTCACCTAATTAAAGAATTTAAAAATGACTGTTAGGTCAATTTTAATCCAAAGGATTTACCCTAGACTGATACAATTGTTAGAGAGTAATAGTAAGGCTTGATCTAATACAACTTACAACTTGATTTGCAGATTATAGATCTCTATTCAATCCCCAATTCTACTTGGCCTTCATACTTTGATGCTTTGATAGCTTGTTCAACCTTTAAGCATACATATCCTTAAGTCATCTTGGTTAACATGCCAACGCAACCTTCTCTTAGGTCACTTGATGAAGCAAAACCATTGACTTCTTGTCTTCCTTAGGTTCTTGCACATGACCACTTTGCTTCATGACTAGCCATTCCTATAAATAGTAAATGAAGATATTTTTTCCACTCATTCTCCATCATTCAATTTATGGTTGGGATGAATTAGGTAGGATATAATGTATTTATCCCACATTCCATATCTCTTCTAGAAACCTTGAAGTCTATGCCATTAGCTCATCATCCTTATCTTCCACCTAGTTCACATAATCCAAGAAAATAAACTTGTCAGCTCAAATTCATTGAATTCATGATCTTTTAAATAATGTAGCAGCTCGACATTATCTTGCTTCTAATGCTTGGCACATACTATGTTGCTTAGCATCCAATGTGAAATTACTCAACACAAACTAAAGTTTACTGGTGCTTAGTATCATCTAAACTTTACTTGCCATCCACTATTCTTCTCAACATACACTAGAATGAAATTTTAATCAGCTCCAACTAATTTTCTACTTGGCTTGCACTAACTTCGATTGGCACCTACTATCCACTCGGTCAAGCTTGGCAGAAAAACTTTGTGTGACTCTTGTTCTTCTAAATTTTCTTAGTATAACCAACCTTTGTAATCTTAAGTAGATTATCAATACATTATGTCACCACTCTCTTAACTGATTCTCGAACTTCATTAAATAATCATAACTCAACCTTTCCTCTGGGTGCTATTGTTACATCTTTTGATCAAATCCTCTTCATCAATCATCTCAGTAATAGTACTTAAATCATATAAGCGGTTGTCTTACCAGAAAATAGCAGGTTTGACATCAGTGACAAAACAATGATTGAAGCATATTGGTCATACTTGTATGTTCTCAAAAATCTCCCTTTACAATCTCCCTCTTTGATTAACTTCTTCAATCCATTCTCAATAGGAACATCATCTTTTTGAGTATCATCCAACACTACATAATCATCTTCTTTCTTCTCAGGTTGCTACAACAAATCTTTGTACAACACTTTCTCATTGAATTTGACATCCCTACTTCTTACAATTTTATGATTTTAAAAATTTCAAAGCCTATAACCAAATTCATTAATGCCATATCCAAAAAATACACATTTTTTTGACTTAGCTTCCAGTTTGGTTCTATTTTTAGAATCTATATGAGCAAATGCTTCACAACTGAAGGTATTGAGAAAAGAATAACTCACCTACTTACCAGTCTATGCTTCCTCTAGAATACCACAACCCAAAGGAGTAGAGGAACCTCTATTAATAAAATATACAATAGTATTGATAGCCTTTTCCCACATGTGTAATGGAAACCCAACATGCAACCTCATGCTCCTTGCATGCTTTGTTATAGTCCTGTTCATGCATTCAGCGACTCCATTTTCTTGTGGAGTCCTTGGAACAATTTTTTGTCTAGGAATACCATTAGTGGAGGAGTAATCTTCAAATTCAAGATTGCAATACTCACCACCATTATCAGATATGAGAAATTTTAATTTCTTACCAGTCTCATTTTCAACCAAGCATTTCTATTTCTTAAAAGTTTGAAATACATTAGATTTCTGTTTAAGGAAATAAACCCATACTTTTCTAGTTGCATCATCAATAAATGTAACATAATAATGAGAGACACCAAGGGAAGATACCTAAGATGGTTCCCATACATCTGTATACACAAGCTCTAATTTTTCCCTTTTATTTTCCTTCCCAGTCTTCACAAAACTCACTCTCTTTTGTTTTCCACACACACAACTTTCATAGAAAGCCATATTAGCACATTTTAGACTTGGTAAAAATTTATTTGATTGAAATAATTTCATACCTTTCTCACTTATGTTTCAAATTTTATTGTGCCACAATGCTGTATCAAAATCTATAGTAGCTATTTGTTCTCCTTGCTCAACTGCAAGAACTATTCCTGAACATTTATTTTTTCCTAAAACAATTAAAGTAGAAGGAAAAAAATGACCTGTACAAAGATATAAGGTTCCTACTTTCACACCTTTTGCTACTACAAGGGAACCTTTTGAAATCTTCCAATTTTTATCATTAAACGTAACTACACAAACCTCATCACTGAGTTTCCCTACTAAATTTAAATTCCTACTCAGCCTTGGAGCATGTCTTAGCTCATGTAGTAGCCAATGATTTCCATTTTGACACTTAATCTTAAATTTTCCCTTTCCAACAATCTGATAGGGTTCATTATACCCCAAATAGGAAAGCCCAAAACCCCCTTGGACATAATCAATGAAATAACCTCTATTAGGTGTAGTATGAAATCAAGCACCAGAATCTAAAACCCATGAATCATCAACACTTTCTAAAGATAGAAGTAAAGGATTCTCTTCAGATTTGTTACTTACCACATTTGCCTCCTTGATCCCCTATGTTTTATCTCCTTCATTATACTTTTGAGTCCAACAATATTTCTTCTTATGTCCTATTTTACCATAGTACCAGTAATCTCTTTGTCCTCTGGATTGAGATCTCTTCCCCTTTGACTTTCCTCTTGATTTCCCACAATTTTTGGGATTATTTCCTCTTTTAGTCATTCTGCCTCTGCTTTGTGCATTCAAAGCACTTCTTGATGTAGATCTATCTAAGGATTTCTTATGAATTTAATCACTCAAAATAACACCGATCACATCATCATATTTTAAGGTATTAGACCCAAAAATAGAATTGCTCATAGCCATTACCAAGCCATTCCAACTTTTAGGCAAAGAATACAAAATCAAGAGAGCCCTAATTTCTTCATCTAAATTAATACCCACAAAAGATAACTAACTAGTAATAGTATTAAACTCATTTAAATGATCCCTAATAGATCCATCTTCTGCCATTTTCATATTAAATAAATACTTTATGAGAAATACCTTATTTGAAGTGGAGGGCTTTTCATACAATTTTGCTAGGGTTTCCATCAACTCTTTCATCATCTTCACTTTTCTAATATTAAATGTCACTAATGGTGCCAAACATAATCGAATGTTTCCAACTACCTTTCTATCTAAAATTTCCCATTCCTCATTTGTCATTGTTTCCTAGTTTTTAGTTTTTCATTCCAATGGCTTCCATAAATCTTTTTGATAGAGATAGTCCTCCATTTGTATCTTCCATTATTGAAAATTCTTCCCATTAAACTTGTCAACCCTCAACTTACCCTCGTCTGCCATCACTCCCACTTAACTATGAGACTTGCACTCAACTGTGAGACTTTCCTACAGAGGATAACTGAAAAAAAAACCTCACTCTAATACCACTTATTAGGATTAAATATTAGATAGAAACAAAAATTACATGAAAATACAAAAAATATCAAGAAATAATAGATCACACAAAAAATAAGATAAGACACCAAGATTTAATGTGGTTCACCCAATCTTTGGACTATGTCCACCAATTAGCAAGTCTAATATTATTATGATCCAATGATTACAACTTGATTACAATCTGTAATCCCTTACACCTCAATACCACTACAAGAAGCAATTTTTGCATCACACCATATGAAAAAATCCCTAACCCTAAGCCCTTTTATACAATGTACTTCCCTGATTAGTCACCAAAAACTAACATGAAGTTGATAGACCTATTGAAGAAAGAAGAGTAAAATAGAGATTGTCAAAGTATGTCAAAAGACATCACCCTTTTGCAAAAATTATTGGAGATAAAGAAGCTAGACCAATGAGAAGGAATAGGTTGAGAAGTGATACATGTTTGTTGAGCATGCATGAGCCTAAGATAGTTAAAAATGTCTTAGAGAATGAGGACTGGAGTAAAGCCATGAAAGAATGAGATATGGACTCTAGTTCCTAGACTAGAGCACAAGAATGTGATTCAAACCAAGTGGGTGTACATAAACAAGTTAGATGAAAATGGTGAAGTCACAAGAAATAAGGAAAAATTAGTTTGATAGGGGTATGCACAAGAATAATGAATAGACTATGGAGAAACATTTTCCCCAGTTGCAAGATTGGAAGGAGTAAGAACTCTGCTTGCTTACTCTGCATATAAAGGTTTCAAATTTTATCAAATGGATGTGAAGTCAAAATTTTTGAATGGTATATTAGAAGAAGAAGTTTATATTGAACAACTTGAAGGATTTTTTGATCCAAACAACAACAACATGGTGTGTAGACTACACAAAGATTTATATGGTTTAAAGAATAAACCATTATCTTATAATTATCTTGTGAAGATTGGTTTTAGGAAGACTGATGATAACAATAGTCTGTACTTGAAGAGAAAAGGAGGTGAAGGTATTTTATTAGCTGAATGTTTTTTTTATATTATCATATTTGGAGGACAAGATGCATTATGCAACGCATTTGCAACTAAAATGAAGAAATAATTTGAGATGTCTATGTTTGGAGAGATCAAGTTCTTTGTTGGTTTGCAAGTATATTAGATGAAATATGGTATATACATCACTCAGTCTAAGTATGTGAAAGAAATATTGAAAACTTTTGGATTGGAGTATTCAAAACCAGTTAGCACACATATGGTGATACAATACAAACTATCAAGGAATGATGATTATGTTGATGTGAATCAAACATTGTATAGGTCTATGATTGATAAGTTACAATATGTAGTACATAGACAACTTGACATTGCATTAGCTATTGGGATTGTTTCAAGATTTTGTACAAATCCTAAGGAGAATCATTTGATAGCTATTAAGAGAATTATGATATATTTAAAAGGAACAGAAGACTATGGTCTATACTACAAGAAAAATGAAAAATTTGAATTAAGACCTTATACAGGTTTTGATTGGGTTGGAAACATTAATGAAAGAAAGATCACGTGGTGGAGCATTTTCCTTAGGAAAGATATTGGTCATCTAGACTAGTAAGAAACAAAATTGTATATCTCAATCTATTGTTGAAGTTGAATATGTGGCTGCTATAGTAAATTATACAAATGTGGTATGGATCAAACAACTAATCAATGGTATAAAAGAGAAATCACTGAACCTATGGTACTTTATTATGATAATACAAATACTATAAACATATCAAAGAAGCTTGTGATGCACACAAAGACTAAGAACATTGCAATCTATTGGTGCAAATAAGTATTCACTAATTAAACTTTACTTAAGTTTACTTGGGTCAATGCATTATTTTATTATTTCTTAGGTAAGACACTTACGATTTTGTGTACTCTTATGAGTTTTCATGTTGACAACAATAGAGTAAGCAACTCTAATTCAACACATGGTGTTTACAACACTAGAGTTTGCATAATTAACTGAGTTGTCATGTAGACAACATAGTTATTCACACTCCTATTTTATCACATGGTATCTACAACATAATTTTGCCTACTACACCTTTGTAGGCTTATCCTCTCATCATCACACTTACTCCTGTGCTTAATAGAGGATAACCCACACCTAATGGACATGTGCTTGGTTGTATGACTTATCATGTTGCTAACTTCTAGGCATTCTAGAAGCATTCCAGAGGCCTTTATATATAGGCACTCTTAGTGTACTTACACATCAATTGAATTGAATATCATATCATTATTTTGATCATACTCTTTTGGTCTGTTGTGCTTTTTCTTGAGTTCCTTTGTCTTGGATGAATTTTTCCCTAAGGAAAATTCTTACATATCATTACTTGAGAGAGTTGGTTTAAGAAAAAGAAGTGAGGATGGAATATGTGAATACAAAAGAATAGATAGTTGATATATTCATTAAATATTTACCAAGGATGCACATGAATATTTTAGAGGTAAACTAGGGGTGATACTTGTTGGGTGTTCACTTTTCACAAAGTCAATGGCAGGAATCCATAGCGTAATTCCTCTCTTGAAAAGAAAATCTTTTTAAGGATCCACTCCAAGGTTCAGTGTTTGTCTTGCGACATACCAAAATTTTCTCAGTAGAAGATAAATGTGAGTGTTCATGAGGAGGCCTTTGCTGGTTCTAAAAAAAACTCTTTTATCTTGGAATCGAAGTAAAATCTATATACTGTCTCAAAATCTTACACCAAAAGAACAATATTTTTTTTGTATTTCTCATTTTTCAATAAATGCAATTCTAACAATGCAGCTACTATGAGGTCCTATTCTAATAGGGGGTTAGCAAAGAAAATAATGAAAATGAAAGCAAATAACATGAAATCAAATAAATTGAAATTGAAATTCCTAAACAGACATAAGCTACAGACACAACACATTGCAAGTTAAACCTTCGAAGAAATTAGTAGGAGACCAATGAAAATAGGAGCAACGCTTCATAGAATCCACTGATGCAATTGTTGGTGAGAATCTTTAACAAATCGAATGATGTTTCACTCTTCACCAAATCGCAAGGCCACAAAAAGTGTGCTCATGCGAGACAAAAAACTATGTAGACACAATTGAGTGATCTCTTCTAAAGCTTGTTACATCAATGGAATTCATATATCTATAGAAAACACCAGAACTAAAATATCGCACAACCAAAAACAATGCAATAAACCTTTGGCTCAATCACAATGTCATGAATAAAATCCACAAAACAATGACACATCCAGGAAAGAATAACTACACTCTGAATGCTAGCACCAAAACCATAATTTTATTGCATAATAATGGTGGTACTTGTTACATATTACAATGGGGTATTTATAAGAAATCGTCTCCTCAATTTGTGTTGAGAGTGAGAGATATCTTGATGCAATAAAATGCTTTTAAAACATTAAAACAAACTAAATATATACAAACTAACAATCTAAATGGTGCTTAGAGGGACTCCATCCATATTTTATTCATTAATTGGATTCATGAGAGAGAAAGTAGGAGGAAGCCATCAGTTGGAGTAGAAGTGCATGGAGACACCAAAAATAGAAGCTGCCCCTTCACTAGACGTGTGTCAGAGTTAACTTGTCATCAAAATGTGCTCCCAATACATGGAAAGTGCTATTTTTGGAATTGGTAGTCAACTGTCGATGCACCTCTAAATTGTGTAGCTAAATGAAAATATGGAGCAGTGGACCTGTGGAGTTGCGAAGTTGTAGAGCTGTGGAGTTGCGGACCTCGACTGGGTCAAAATCTCAAAATTTTACAAAGTGTCAAAATTGAAATTCTGGCATTTGGGTTTTGCTCATCTTTATCCTAAAGATATGTTTGGATGTTTGCCCTTGAATTTCTCTATAATCTCAATAATCTTAGTAGCATCTAGAAGATCTAAAGCATCATACTTTTCTTTGATCTTTTGTCTATAGTTGTCCACCTCAATTCGAGTTTCTGCAAAATCTCCTAGTTTGGTGTCCAACTCTAACAATGCTTCCTCTATCCTAAAGGTTTGTCTGATGTCTTCATTACTGGATGCTTCCCTCTAAAGTCTTTTTGAAATTCTCCACAACTACCTCAACTGGTAAAAGCTTCTCTCATTCTTCATCTTCAAAAATGTCCAAGCATGCATCACTGTACAAGTTTTCTACTTCCAAAATTTGTTCTCGGGCTTGGTCCTTGAGCCTATGTAGCTCATCATGCAATGTTTCCATCACTTTATTTCCATCTGCAATATTTTCTATCCAATCATCTATAATCTATAACTCTTCTCTGGTATATACATCAATTAGAATGTTGTACCTTTTCCCTTTTATGGCTTGTAGAGTTTGTAAATTCATGCTCCATACTCGCAGCTCATCCATAATACCGAAGTCTTGCCTCAAAATTGCCACAATCTTATCAACATTCTCTTGTGTAGCATGCAATAAATTTAGACTTCCTATGATTATAGTGACACCCCTATCCTCAAGGCTATCTTGCCAATCTTGACAAGCTCTCAAAAATGGATTGAACCATACACCTTCCCCTTCTCTAATAATGGTATTCAAAGTCTCCTCAGGGTGTTTAGAATCAAGAGGACCAATAACTTCAACTAAATATCCCTTTAAGATCTCAACTTGTCTTTGAAGTGTTCTAATCTCAATCTCATCCTATTCCATATGGCTGAGAACCTCTTTGGCTCCCATAGTCATCATCTGTTAGGAGGTATCCTATGTAGGCTTTCCTAACATGATATCCTTCACTTCATAGTCCTGAAGGCTAATAGCTTCTTCATTTGTACCTTTCAGAGGGTGAGCCACTTGTGCAAATAAGTCCTGGTTCTGGGTAGTAGTAATTAATGCAAATGGTGTTGCATCATGTAATGGAGAGTCAGGCTTGTTCAAAATCTTTGCAATGTCACAAATATCATCCTCAGAAGTAAGCAATTGATGCTTGGAACTCCTCATTATCTCTTTCTAAAACCATCTTGGGATATGTCTTTCTATAACCTTAGCTCTGGATGATGAAGGGATGTGTTCAACTACCTCCTTCCCTCTATCACTCTTGCTTGGAGTCTCCTGTTGTAAGGGTTCTTCTTCTGTAGTCTTAGTTTTTGTAGATCCTGTAGTTTGATCCTCAACTTCCTAAGAGGATTGTTGCATGCATTCTACTACCTATGCCTCTTTTGATGGCTCATCAATAACCCTTGGTTTTGGTTCTCCCTATAATGATGATTCCTTCTGAACATGTTCTTCTAAACTCGGAGGTGGAGGTGTCACTGAAACCTTATCTACCATCATAACCTGAGGTGAAGATGGGGGAGTTGGATGAGGACCTTGTGTCTTGGGTGGCATCTGCATCCAATGTTGCTGTTGAAGTTCACCTATAGGAGTGTCTCTAATCTTATCTCCAACCAATTCTGTACCCACTGGCATGAAATAAAAATCTAGGATGGAGAGAACATCATCACCTAGCTACCTTTGCTCATTCACCCATCATTGTGCTTCATATTTCGAAGAAGAGAGTGATACCATTTCAACTTGGGTGGGTGGTGGGGTATTCGTGACACTCTTCCTTCTTTCCAATTTTGTAGCTTTGGCCAGCCAAATTCTCCTTTGTAGAGGTACTTGCTCCTCCTCTTAATATAACTCTATTTCATCCTCATTTGATTCTTTCTTAGGAATGGTTTCAGGAATAGACATATTAGGCACTAACCTTTTATGAACTCTTTGCCTCTTGTTTATTCTAACCTTGATCCTCTTTTGCTTCTGTGGAACCATAGGAGAAGTAGGCTCTTTTCTCTCCCTCTTCTTTTTGGCTTAACAAAGTAGGAGGCAATGGCAAATCAACCTAGATATGTGAAATTCCAGAGTCTTGGGGCTCCTGGGGAGTAGATTCCTGTCACTATGAAGGGGCCTATTCTTCAACATGTTCAACCTAAATCCTCTAAGGAGAGGCTCTCTTCCTCTTTTTCTTCTTCGTCTCTGAAGGATGGTAGTATCCCACTAGATGATCAAGCTGGTAGACTATTTTTGGCCTGATAGGAGACTGGAGTGCAAAGACAGGAACTGTGACTTTCTTCCCCTTTACCCTTTCTAGGTGAGCATGTGCATGGAATATCACTATATTTGAAAGTGGATTAAGTGGAAAGGGTTTCTTGATCCAACTCTTTTTCATTCTGATGACATGTCTTACTCAATGATTAATATCATTTCCTTCCTCTCTATCAATTTTTGCATTTAGATGGGCCTCTCATCAACTTTATCTATATTGAATAAGGGGTCCAGTAGCTCTTGTGAATCTTGTAGCCTAATCTCATCCAAGATGGCCAAATGGAGACTTCTCTGCTAAATATAGAGTCATTCTATAATAGTCCCTGATACAAACATCATAGTCATTTGTGGCATTCATCCAATGATCTTCAATGACATCCCTTTGGTAGAACTATTTTCCTGCCATGTTTTCCACTTTACCAACATTGTTGAAGAATGGTCGTGGAGATTTATATTCTTGAAGAGGATAGTTTACCCATTCCCACTTGAAAGTTGGGATATCTTCCTTTCTCTTTACCTGGTATCCTCCTATTACAAAAGGCCAATTCCAACAAGGCCTTCATTGTTTCTTGATCCTCACATAAGCTAACTCAATTTGTTGGGAAATTTCCATTAGAACCAACTTGTCACTTGGGTATCTTGGGAGCTTCCTTGGAAGGATGGATGCACCACCAATCAGAATGTATGTGAATGTCCGAAATTGGATGAGATATACATCGAGAGCTGTGATCTGTGTCTTGGCCTCATCAGACAATCTCTTCCCATAATCCCCTTCGATGAATTCAATGATGGAAAAGATGAAGGCATCATTCACAATTTTGTACTCCTTGCTCTGTGGTGAGAGCTTCTTCTTAACTAGCTGAGGATACACTATATATGGCCATGCATTAGGATCTTGCATACTGCCCTTCTTGTACAACCCGAGATATTCGATGGCTCTTGCTGCAAGTAGATATACCACATAAGAAGTCATTTATAACTTCTTCTTATCCTTTACTATCCACAATTGGTCACACAAGTTCTCACTAAGTGTGGTGGCTCAATCCAATGACATCTTTGCGTGTTTGATGGTCTCAATGAAGTTGAGCATGAATAGAGTGAGATGACTTGCTATAGGCAATCCCATAACTCTGCTTAGGAGAATGATTGAATATCCAATGTCATATTTCATGTATCCTTGAGTCATATCCTCTTTACTGATTGTCTTCCCTTGAGGTGGTTTCTCAATGAAGTATGGGGAATATATGATGTCGATGGCCTCCTAGTAATGATCTTTATGCCACCTCTCAACTACTTCATATGAAATCCTAATAAATTAATTGGCTCTAGGTAGATGAAAAACCCTCTTGATATTATCAAGTTGTAGATCCAAGACCACTTCCTCAGTGATGCTCTTTACCACCCTTTCATCATGAACAAAATGCTGAGATAGGGTCATAATCAATTCAGTTGACTACACAGTCATGGGATGTGATGCCGCATTTACTAACCCAAAATAGATTAAGGCAGATGTTAAGGATGATCTCTCGGTTGGATTGTTACAAACTCTCAAGAACTCTCCCAAGTCAGTGTGTCCAAGTTCTGTGTCCTTGATCTCAGAGTATTCATTGTGCAATTGTGATTTCAAGGTTACGCCCTTGAACTTGTACACAACTGGTTTTGCTATTGATCCAGATGTGGACATCATCTAATTGTATTACCTGCACATCATAAAAGAAAAAAATGATTAATTATTAAACATTAAAAAAAACGTAAAAAAGAAAAAAAAATCCTTCTAGAAAACTTATTTATTTTTTATTATTATTATTTTTAAATTTTTTTTCTCTTTTCCCTTAAAAATAATTTAAACTAAAATTAAATTAAATTAAAAAAAGAAAAAAAGTGGGTGGATGCGTAGCGGCACACGTAGCTAGGGTCTGTATGAGGGTGGCATGCTCCTCATACATGCCCAAAAGAGTGGGGGGGGGGGGCATGAGTGGCACTGCGTGCACAAAAGGGGTGTATCAGTGATGACCATGCGTGGCCAAAAGGGTGTGTGCAGTGCCTCATCGCACACCCAAAAGGGGTGCTACGACAACGACCACATGCAGCCCAAAGGGCATGTGCAACACCATGCCTTGTGCCCAAAAGGGGCGTAGCAGTGGTGGCCGTGCATTGCCTAAAGGGCGCATGGCCACGTGCAACCTTTAAGGGCTACTGCATTTGAAAGGGAAGAAAAAAGGAGGTAGGGGGGGGGGTCTCCATACCTCTCCCTCCGTGCTCTTGCACACACAAAAAAAAGAGGAAGTCAGGAAGGGGAGAGAGGGTTTTATAACCCTCTCTCTTTTGCAAAGTGTAGCGCACCTTGATGCATGCACGTGCGAGAGATTTGGTGATTGATTTTTTTTTTGAATTTTAAGTTTTTTTTTTGGGACTCTAAAATTCTAACTTATTTAACCAAATTTTCTTCTCTCGACTCCCAAACTATGAGTTTAGGAGTCAAAAAAAGGTAGGCAGTCCCCATTCTTAGTAAGGAATGGGGCATGTGTTGCAAAGACCACAACAAATAGCCCCAAAAAAAGGAAGAAATGACCAAGGCATTTCTTCATCAGCAAACATTCTTCCGTTGTGTGTCAAACACCAACCAAACTTCAAACATCTTGAGTGTATTTCATATGACTTTGCAATCAAAATCTTTGAAGTCAAAACCTTCAAGCTTAGTGTGTGTATTGTGTATTCATTCCCTTTGATGTGTTAGGATGAAGTCAATCAAAGTTCTTTGTCAACTCAAAACAATCTTTCACTCCTCCCAGCTCATTCATTCAGAATCTCGCAAAGGCTCTTTATTAATCAATTGCTTGACCAGATGAGAGAATCAATTCAAGGACTCTTGGTGGGATGCCACGTTCTTTTAATTTTAATTTTTTTAATTTTTTGACCTTTTGCATAATTGCTCCATGTCGATTCACACGTTACTTTTGATAAAACAATACTTTTGACTGCAAGATGCTTTGTTATGTAACATATCTTTAGCCATTTTAGATCTCTAGAATCCTTCAGGCTTAACACTATCTTTTGTTTTCTTTTTCCCCCTTTTCTTTTTTGTTTTATATCTTGACTATGCTTAGACTATGTAGCCAGAACATCAGTGTCATTTCTTGGATTTGATCTCTTATGAACATCCAATGCATTCCTCTTTTGGAACTTAGGAATCTCTCACACCAATAATGATCTTAGTAACCTTTCGAGGAGATCCCTTTTGCTTGAACTAGTTGAAGTTTGGATCATTCCATGTTGTCTTCGACTTTAATTCAACATCACCTAAAACAATCAAATTTTAAAGTTTTCAAAGTATTGAGAGCTTGTTGGTCTAGGCTTCTGATTCTCAGACTGAAAGCCCCCTAATTCCATAAGAAATGTCAATTGCATGGTTGGTATGAGACACACAACCATCAAAATGTTTTGACAAAGAAATACCTCCTCCTGAAATCAAGACCAAAGAGTGGTTAGTAAAATCATGAGAAAGATCCCAAGTACACCTTACCCCCTAGGACTAACATAGCTTTGAAAACGAACACACAACTGAAAGAAAAAACACAACTTGAAAAGAAATACACTTACAGAAATAAACACACTTGCAGAAATGAAAATCTAATCTAGATGCAGAAATGAAATCTAATTAATTTTTTTTTCTCCTTTTCTTCTTGGCTTCAAAATAATGTTTCAAAAATTGCCCATTTACATCAAAAGGTAGAAACTCCCCCTGTAAGGAAATAGCCTAAATGTGTTTTCTCCAAGAATTTTCACAATCTGATATGGGCCTATCCACAAGCATTGAAACTTGGTATGGCTGCCTAACTTTTCTTTTGCCCTATCCCAAAGTAGGACAAAGTTGGAAATCCTAAAGGATTTTATCATGGCCCTCTTGTCCAACCATCTCTTAACAACAACTTGATGTTTAGCCATGTGATCTAATGTAGTTGTTCATTTCTCATCCATTTCCAAAAGATTCATCAATCAGATTTGTACTCTATTAGTGTCATTAGCATACCTAGTCATGAATTTTTAAACAAGAATCTTGAGATTGAGAAAGGAATACTGGTTCTTGCCTGTAAACAAGTAGATAGGGAGAAGTACCCAAGGCCTTTTTAACTCTGACTCAATCTATCCACAAGGAATATTTCAATTATGTATGCCAATCCCTAGGGTTCTCCTTCAGCAGTCATTTTATCACAGTGATTAAGTTCTTGTTTGTAGACTTTGCTACCCCATTTCCTTGTAGGTAGTAATTTGAGGAGAATCTGATGATAACTTTTTTTTCAAATGCCCATTGTGTCAAGAATGTAGATGCAAATATAGATCCATTGTCACATACAAGAGTGAATGGCATTCCAAATCTAGTAACAATATGTTCTTCCAAAAAGTCAGTCACCACCTTAGCAGTGCAATTTCTAAAAGTCTCTACCTCCATCCATCATGTGCAATAATCCGTAGCTATAAGAATGAATGCATGTGTAGTTGATGATGGTGGGTTTACTAGACCAATGAAATCTAGTCCCCATTTTGCAAAAGGGTGCACCTCGTATACTGGTTGTAGTGGAATTGCTGGGTGTCTCTCTTTGTTAGCACTGGTTTGGCATATATGACAAGAACACACATGTTCAAAAGTATCCTTAAATATCAAGGGCCAAAAATAACCTGATCTTAAAATCATGTGAGCTGTTGCTTTTGCTGAATCGTGTCCCATACCATACTTGTCATGAAAATGTTCCAAGATATCCTTAGCTTCTTCACGTCCCAAGCATATCAAATAAATCCCTTTGTAGTTCCGTTTATATAGCTTGTTATCAAGTAACTTATAAGACTCACATTTCATCTTAAGTGGGGCATTGATCTTGTAAGAGATAATAGACAATATCTTGGTACCACACATCTGTCACCACACCTTAGTTGATATCAACTTGTGATACAATCATCTTCTTTTGATCATCTTCATCAGTTTCATCATCAAATTTGAATTCCTTTTGATTTCCTTCCTGGTTGTTAGTGATCATTTTGGACAATCTTTGTCCTTTGACCAGTCACATAGGTTGAATCTCTAGATCAAATTCCTAAAGTATTGCCATCCACTTTCCCCTTCTTTCACCCAGTTCATTCTGCATCAAAAGCATCTTTACTATTGGGTTAGGTACAATTGCATACACCTTACTTCTAAGTATGTAGTGACAGAACTTCTTTACTACCTTGATTAACACAAAGGACTGTTTATCAAGATTTGAATATTTCAACTCAGTGTTCTTTAGAGGACAACTCATAAAAGTAATTGGTCACTCATCTTCCTTCTCTCTTTTTTGCATCAAGATCCCTACGTAAGAATGTTCAAAAGCAAAGGAATAGATCTTGAATGGTAACTCGCAATTTGGAATTACCAAAAGTGGGGCTGTGGAAATGGAAACCTTAATATCTTGGAATGATTTCTTTATCTTTGGTACTCATTCTATTTTAGCCTCCTTTTTGAGTAAATCATTGAGGGGGCAGACTATCTCTACGAAACCACTTATGAATTTGCATACTAAGTTTATCTTTCCAAAGAAAGATTTCAATTCCTTCCGATTGTGAGGAGGTGCTAACTTCAAAATAGAATCAACTCTATCCAGATCAATGGAGATTCTATCTTCAAAAATGACATGTCCTAGGAGCTTCCCTTTAGTAACACTGAATGAACATTTCTTGGGATTGAATGATATGTCGTACCTACGACATCTATTGAACACTTGCCTTAGATTAGCAATATGAGTACTTCGATCTTTTGAAAAGATAGTCAAGTCATCCATGTAGATGAATATACACCTATTTATCAATCCTTTGAAAGCTTCATCCATTTCTCATTGAAATGTAGCTCCCACATTAATCAACCCAAAGGAATCCTTCTGTAAGCAAACGTTCCCCACTTGGTTGTGAAAGCAGTCTTTAGCCTATCTTCTTCATCGACCATTACCTGGTTATATCCTAAGTAACTATCTAGGAATGAGATCATCTTTGAACCATTAACAATTTGCAACACCTCATTTAGTGAGGGTAGAGGGTAGTTATCCTTTTGAGATGCTAAATTCAAGTTGCGAAAGTCAACACAAAGGTGAATCTCTCCGATCTTCTTCCGTACAAGAACCAAAATTTCCACCCATGTGGAATGATAGATAGGAAATATGATCTTAGCATCCTATAGTTTCTTAACTTCTTTCATAATCAGTGGTTTGATTATCAAATTTACTGGTCGTTGTCTTTGTCAGAAAGGTTTAGCGTCTAGTTTCATCGGGATGTTATGTGTAATAATCTCAAGATCATAAGTCTTCAACTCTTCATAGCTCCAAGCAATAACATCTTTATACTTGGTGAGTAATTTGAGCATGTCATCCCTTTCTTTTTGATCACATGCTTTTCCTATTTGCACCATTTTTGGTTCTTCATTAGTACCCAAATTATATGAGTCACATTCTTCGATTTCTTTCTCTTGAGTTTCCCTTCTTTTGAGTGCTGATTCGTCATGGTCAAAGATGCATTCAAGTTAAACCATTCCTTTCATAATGCTGTTAGTTTTTAGATTAAGGATTCCATCATCATCCTCAAGCTCATCATCTTTAGGCTTTTGTCCTTGAAAATGGCAACTGCACATAATAAACTCAAGTATATGTTGATCATCTTGAAAGACCTAAAAGTTCATGATATTGTCAGGGAAGGAAGGAATGACAACTAATTCAATTGAGAATCTTTTTAACTTCATCTTTTAAACTAGTTGCAAAGTGCTAGCTGAGATAGCAAGGGCGTCTACTACCACATTCTTTCTTCTTGGGATGGACTTGATGTTTAGAGCTTCAAAGTCATCCATTATATCCCATACCCTTTTACTATAGGAGATTAACCTTTTGTCATTGCATGAGTATATGGATTTTACTTTTTGTATCACCAGTTGAGAATCCCCTTCAATTATAAGAGCAGTGACTCCCTTTTCCAAAGCAAAGAGGAGTCCTCAAATCAAAGCTTCATATTCTGCACCATTGTTAGTACATCTAAACTACAATTGATATGCAACATAGAAAGACCTACCTTTTGGGTTGATTAGTTCAATACCTGCACTGGCTCCTAATTTACATTTGGAACCATCAAAGTGGAGTATCCAAACTATATTTTCCCTAGGTTTTCTAGCTTTGTGCTTATTCGTCCTTAACTTTTTTTTTACTTGAGCCTTGAACAACTGTTTCTTGGGAACCCATTGTAACTTTTCTTGTGTAGGGCTTGATGAATCTCCTTCATATCCTATGGACAGAGGAAGAGTGAGTTTTTCTTGCTTCTCCTAAATTTCCCCTATTAGCTCACTAATTTATTCAACTTTAGGTTGAGGATGAATGAGTACTAAAGTCCATCCTTTACCTTTGACATATTGTCTTCTTCTTTGAACTTTAATCATCTCGGGAGTAGGAGAAGATAAACCTCCACCATCTGAAGAGGTATCACCGTATGATACATTTAGATCTTCACTTTCCTCTTTGGTTTGTTCAATAAGGTTGGATGAATTCATTGAATCTTGACTTTCAATAATTTCATCTTTCGAGGTCTTTGTACTCTTGTTTTCTGTCATTTGTGTCAAAACCTTTGCTACTGCTTCTTGGCATACTAAACATTCAAATTCTGAATGACTAACTTTGTGCAACCAACAAAATCGTGGAAGGAGGAGGATACTAGGGTTAGCTTCCTCTCCTAAAAAATATAGGTTAGTCACCATACTTTCTATGAATTGTGTCATGGTCTCACTTTTGGGTGCCGACACCTTAGGTTCTTCATTTTGATCTTGGGATGCATTGTTTGGAACCATGTTCAATACCATCACTTTGTATGAACCCAAATTTGATTGTAAGAATGCTATCTCATTCGGGACATTGTAATCTATGATCATTATTTTTAGTTTCGGCTCAACATGTATCTTGATTTGATTGTTTAATCCTTTCTAGGGCAACCATAATTGTGTGAAATCTATAGAGAACAATCCTCTGAGACATTTTGTCCATTCTTTTCTTAGGAGTAATCCGTATGTCTCTAGGATATCAACCACATGTATGTCAATAATATCCTGGATCCAAGGATCAACTATCAACTATATCCACACATCTTTCAATACTCCAATGACTTTATCTCTATTTTATCTAGCTATATTACCACTTGGTTGGAGGGTTGATGATTAACTCCTAGCCTTTGAGCTATTGATAATGGCATCACATTACATGAAGCTCCTGAATCAATAAGAAAATTGTGAAGATTCTTTCCATATATCCTTATGCTCAACAAAAATGGGGGTAACTCAACTTTGTCCTTGAACATAGTGGGTATCACTTCTACAACATTTACTTGTTGTGACACTATCTTTTGAGGGACATTATTCATATTATGGGAAACCTTTGTATTATCCAGTGTCTTCATGAGTGCTTCTCTTTGTTGTGGAGAATTCTACAACATGTTGAACATGGAAATATTGGCTTTTGTTTTCTTCAATTTTTCAACCGCATTATACTTTTTAGTAGACCAAGCAGGGTTCTTCAACATTATTGGTATGTTCACTTGATTTTGATACTGTTGTTCTCCTTGGGCTGGCCTTACCGGTGGTGGATTATTATTTTCTCTAGGGTCAGGTGGAGTTGGTTACAAACTAGGAGGAATTCCATCGGTCAAGGGATCCTTTTTGTTTCTGAGATTATATGTATTTCAATTGTCATTTCGAAAGGCAAATATCTCATCATGTTCAAGATCAAGTTCTTGACTAAAAGGGAATGAGAATTCCTCATTTTCTTGTTGTTCCACTTGTACATTCTATGTAGAATCATAAGATTCTAATAGCATTGCATTGAATTGAACAAAAGTAGGATTATCATTCACTTGTGAATTTTAGTTCACCTCCTGATTACCATTATAGTACACACCATCGTTGCTAGGCATATTTTTGCCATCATCATACTGATTAATATCAACATACTGAATGTTGTTGTTATCAGTAGGAATGCTTCCATTATTTGGTCGAGTATTCCATTGTCAATTTTGTCTTTGGAAGCCATTGTTGCGATCAAGAGGATTAAAGTTGTTTCCTTTGCCATTGTTTCCTACATTGTTGTTACTATTGTTGTTGAAATTCCTGTTGTAATTCTGACCAAAATTATTGTTGTAGGGGACATGATTATTTCTTTGGAAGTTGTTATTTTGTCCTTGTGATAATCTAAGACATGTCAAATCATTGTTCATTTGTGACATGGTCTTCTTCATTTAACCAACTTATGAAAGGAGATTGCTATCTGCTTCTATAGGAACCGTTGCTTTTTGTTCAAAGAAGGCTATTTTTGGGTGCTCATACCCTAGATATGTTATTGATTGAGTTTGTGCAGTGGGTGCCTACTGTAATGGAACTGGGGTCATAGGTATAAACTGACTAGGCATGGTGGGTGCTCCCATGGGGATCGTTGGCATTGTAGGGATTGTTTGAGTAGGAAGCATCATTCCTCCACCATTAGGATTAGCTTTTTTCATGAACGTGATCACTTCTGCAAAGACTTTGTCTAATGTGTCAATATTTGCTGCAAGAAGTCTTCTTAGAAAGATCGCAAGAAGAGGGTCGATAGCATTGAAATAAACTTGGATGGCAGCTTCAACTGGTATTGTGTATGGTGTCTCCAACTTGCGATAGGCCATATGAAAGTGATGGTTGAAGCATGAAACTGTCTCAGCTGGGTACCTTTTTATTGATATGAATTGTTGATGTATCACTACTGGATTGATAAATGTTTTGAATTATTCCAATTTTTTTTTTTTGAAAGTTTTCCAGTCCCCAATACATCCTGGTGGTAGGTTCACATACTAGTTGAAGGAAATTTCCCCCAAAGAGTAGGGAAATAAATGAAGAACCACATCTTCATTAGCAATTTTCTTTTGATTGCAAATTTCCTTAACAACCTTGACATGATCTTTGGCGATTCTTGTTTCTCCGTAAATGAACCTTGGGCAATTTTTTTTAGGATTCTTAGGGAGGTCATGAAGGGCACCTCTCAAGTTAATGGGTGAATCAACTATGTTTGTGAAAAAGGCCATTGGAGAATTTCATGGACCTAAAGGTGGCTAGGATGGTGATGGGAGTGTTGGAATATGTGTAGGTCGACCTGGTGGTTGAATGGATGGTGGAGTAGAAGAATATGAAAAAATGTCAAATGGAAGTGGTTGTATTCAAGGTATTCCTATGTCATTACGTGGCTTACAAAAATGAGTAAGCTCTAGAAATTCTTGGGCACTTGGTGAAGATCTTAATGCTTGCTGGAATGGGGATCTTGGATCAATATCTTCAAGCTTGTATCAATTTTCAAAAAAGTGCACCTCTGTAGAAGTACACCTCCTCACTTCTTCTAAATTTTGCACACCAAAGAGATCTATAGAGCTATAGATCTACAGAGCTGCGGAGTTGTGGACCTAAATTTCTAAAAATTTCAGAAGTGATTTCTAAACTTTTACAGAGTGTAGATTATTGCAAGGGTGCAATTTTTTTGAAAGTTTATCAAATCTTTCTTGTTTCCAATAGTAGGTTCTTTGTTTTAGGCCCTCCTTCTAGCACCACTTCTATTGGGCCTTCATTTTGCACGAAGTCAATGACAGGAATCCATAGCATAATTCCTCTCTTGAAATGCAAATCTTTTTAAGGATCCACTCCAAGGTTCAGTGTTTGTCTTGCAACGTACCAAAATCTACTCAGGAGAATATAAATGTGAGTGTTCACAAGGAGGCTTTTGCTAATTCTAAAAAAAACTCTTTTATCTTGGAATCAAAGTAAAGTCTATTTGCTATCTCAAAATATCATACCAAAAGAACAATTTTTTTTTAATATTTTCTATTTTTTAACGAATACAATTCTAACAATGCAGCTACTATGAGGTCCTATTCTAACAGGGGGTTAGCAATGCAAATAATGAAATTGAAAGAAAATAACATGAAATCAAATAACTTGAAATTGAAATTCCTAAATAGACATAAGCTACAAAACACAACACACTGCAAGTTAAACCTTCAAAGAAATTGGTAGGAAACCAATGAAAATAGGAGCTACACTTCCTAGAATCCACTAATGCAATTGTCAGTGAGAATCTTTAACAAATTGAATGATGTTTCACTCTTCATCAAATCGCAAGGCCATGAAAAGTGCGCTCATGTGAGACAAAAAGCTATGTAGACACCATCGGGTGATCTCTTCTAAACTCGTTACGTCAATGAAATTCATATATCTGTAGCAAACACCAGAACTAAAATATCAAACAACTAGAAACAATGCAATAAACCTTTGGCTCAATCATAATCTCATGAATAAAATCCACAAAACAATGACACATCGAGGCAAGAATAACTACACTCTGAATGCTAGCACCAAAAGCATAATTTTATTGCATAATAACGGAAGCCCTTGTTACATTTTACAATGGGATATTTATAAGAAATTGTCTCCTCAATTTGTGTTGAGAGTGAGAGATATCTTGATGCAATAAAATTCTTTTAAAACATTAAAACAAACTAAATATATATAAAATGACAATCTAACTAGTGCTTAGAGGGACTCCATCCATATTTTATTCATTAATTGGATTCATGAGCCCTTTACATGTCAAAAATAATGAAAGCATGGAGAGAAAGTAGGAGGAAGCCATCAGTCGAAGTAGAAGTGCATGGAGACACCAAAAATAGAAGCTATCCCTTCACTAGACGTGTGTTAGAGTTGTCATCAAAATGTGGTCCCAATGCATGGAAGGTGCTATTTTTGGAACTGGCAATCAACTATCAGTGCACCTCTAAATTGCAGAGCTACATGAAAATGCGGAGCAGCGGACCTTGACTAGATCAAAATCTCAAAATTTTACTAAGTGTCAAAATTGAAATTCTAGCATCTGGGTTTTGCTCATCTTTATCCTAAAGATATGTTTGGATTTTTGCCTTTGAATTTCTCTATAATCTTAATAATCTTAGCAGCATCCAAAAGATCCAAAGCCTCATACTTGTCTTTGACCTTCTGTTTGTAGTTGTCCACCTCAATTCAAGTTTCTACAAAATCTCCTAGTTTGGTGTCCAACTCTAACAATGCTTCCTCTATCCTGAAGGCTTGTCTGATGTCTTCATCACTGGATGCTTCCTCTAAAGTCTTTCTAAAATTCTCCACAACTACCTCAACTGCTAAAAGCTTCTCTCATTCTTGACCTTCAAAAATGTCCAAGCATGCATCACTGTACAACTTTTTTGCTTCCAAAATTCACTCTTAGGCTTGGTCCTTGAGCCTATGTATGTCATCATGCAATGTTTCCATCACTTTATTTCTATCTGCAATCTTTTCTATCGAATCATCTATCATGTCTAACTCTTCTATGGTATATACATCAATCAAAATGTAGTACCTTTTCCCTTTTATGGCCTATAGAGTTTGTAAATCCTTGCTCCATACCTGTACCTCATCCATAATACTAAAGTCTTGCCTCAAAATTGCCATGATCTTATCAACATTCTCTTGTGTAGCATGCAATAACTTTAGACTTCCTGTGATTATAGTGACACCCCTATGCTCAAGGCTATCTCACCAATCCTGACAAGCTCTCAAAACTGGACTGAGCCGTACACCTTCCCCTTCTCTAAGAATGGTATTCAAAGTCTCCTTAGGGTGTTCAAAATCAAGAGGACCAATAACTTCAGCTAAATATCCTTTTAAGATCTCAACTTGTCTTTGAAGTGTTCTAATCTCACTCTCATCCTGTTCCATATGGCTAAGAACCTCTTTGACTCCCATAGTCATCATCTATCGAGAAGTATCCCATGTAGGCTTTCCTAACATGATATCCTTCACTTCATAGTCCTGAAGGCTAACAACTTCTTCATTTGTACCTTTTAGAGGGTGTGCCACTTGTGCAAATAAGTCCTAGTTTTGAGTAGTAGTAATGAATGCAAATGGCATTGCATCATGTAATGGAGAGTCAGGCTTGTTCAAAATCTCAGCAATGTCACAAATATCATCCTCTAATGGAAGGAATTGATGCTTGGCACTCCTCATTATCTCTTTCTAAAACCATATTGGGATATGTCATTCTATAACCTTTGCTTTAGATGATGAAAGGACATGTTCAACTACCTCATTCCCTCTATTGCTCTTGCTTGGAGTCTCCTATTGTGAGGGTTCTTCTTCTGTAGTCTCAGTTTGTATAGATCCTATAGTTTGATCCTCAACTTCCTGAGAGGGTTGTTGTATGCATTCTACTACCCATGCCTCTTTTGATGGCTCATCAGTAACCCTTGGTTCTGGTTCTCCCTGTAATGATGATTCCTTCTGAACATGTTCTTCTAAACTTAGAGGTTGAGGTGTCACTAAAACCTTATCTACCATCATAACCTGAGGTGAAGATGGTAGAGTTGGATGAGGACCTTGTGTCTCAGGTGGCATCTGCATCCAATCTTGCTATTGAAGTTCACCTATAGGAGTGTCTCTAATCTTATCTCCAACCAATTCTGTACCCACTGGTATGAAATCAAAATCTAGGATGGAAAGAACATCATCACCTAGCTCCCTTTTCTCATTCACCCATCATTGTACTTCATCTTCCAAAGAAGAGAGTTCTACCATTTCAGCTTGGGTGGGTGGTGGGGTAATTGTGACACTCTTCCTTCTTTCCAATTCTATAGGTTTGGCCAGCTGAGTTCTCCTTTGTAGAGGTACTTGCTCCTCCTCTTCATCTGACTCTATTTTATTCTCATCTAATTCTTCCTCGAGAATGGTTTCAAGAATAGATGGATTAGGCACTAACCTTTTACGAACTCTTTGCCTCTTGTTCATTCTAACCTTGATCCTCTTTTGCTTCTGCGAAGCCATAGGAGAAGTAGGCTCTTCATGCATCAGATGAATGAATGTCTATGGAATCTCTCCCTCTTCTTTTTGGCTTGACAAAGTAGGAGGTAATGGAAAATCAACCTGGATATGTGAAATTCTAGAGTCTTGGGGCTCCTGGGGAGTAGATTCCTATCGCTGTGAAGGGGCCTATTCTTTAATGTGTTCAGCCTAAATCCT
This sequence comes from Cupressus sempervirens, assembly GCA_028749045.1. NCBI lineage: Eukaryota > Viridiplantae > Streptophyta > Pinopsida > Cupressales > Cupressaceae > Cupressus > Cupressus sempervirens. Next base: position 766,003,329 of record CM053785.1, read on the forward strand.
TTGAGGAGAGGCTCTCTTCCTCTTTTCCTTCTTCTTCTCTGAAGGATGGTAGTATCCCACTGGACGATCAAGCTGGTAGACTATTTTTTGCCTGATAGGAAATTGGAGTGCAAAGACAGGAACTGTGACTTTCTTCCCCTTTACCCTTTTTGGGTGAGCATGTGCATGGAATATCACTGTATTTGGAATTGGATTAAGTGGAAAGGGTTTCTTGATCCAACTCTTTGGCATTCTGATGACATGTCATGCTCGATGATTAATATCATCTCCTTCCTCTCTATCAATTTTTGCATTTAGGATGGGCCTCTCGCCAACTTTATCTGTATTGAATAAGGGGTCCCATAGCTCCTGTGAATCCTCTAGCCTAATCTCATCTAGGATGGTCAAATGGAGAGCCTTCTACACTAAATATATAGTCATTCTACAATAATCCTTGATACAAACATCATAGTCATTTGTGGCATTCATCCAATGATCTTCAATGGTGTCCTCGTGGTATAACTCTTTTTCTACCAAGTTTTCCACTTTACCAACATTGTCAAAGAATGGCCAGGGAGAGTTATATTCTTGAAGAGGAGAATTTTCCCATTCCTACTTGAAAGTTGAGATATCTTGCTTTCTCTTTATCGGGTATGCTCCTATTACAAAAGGCCAAACCTTACAAGGCCTTTGTTGTTTCTTGATCCTCTCATAAGCTGACTCAATCTACCAAGAAATTTCCATTAGAACCAACTTGTCACTTGGGTATCTTGGGAAGAGCACCCGAATGTATGTGAATGTCCAAAACTAGATGAAATATGCACTGAGAGCTATGATCTATGTCTTGGCCTCATCAGACAATCTATTCCCATAATCCCCTTTGATGAATCGAATGATGGCAAAGATGAAGGCATCATTCACAATTTTTTACTCCTTGCTTTGTGGTGAGAGCTTCTTCTTAACTAGCTGAGGATACACTATATATGACCATGCATTAGGATCCTACATACTACCCTTCTTGTACAACTTGGGATAGTCGGTGGCTCTTGCTGCAAGTAGATATACCACATAAGAAGTCATAGAGAACTTCTTCTTGCCCTTTACTATCTGCAACTGGTCACACAAGTTCTCACTAAGTGTGGTGGCCCAATCTAGTGGCGTCTTTGCATGTCTAATGGTCTCAATGAAGTTGACCATGAATGGAGCGAGATGACATGCTATAGGCAATCCCATAACTCTGCTTAGGAGAATGATTGAATATCCAATGTCATCTTTCATGTATCTTTGAGTCTGTTGGTGTTTGAAAATGTTACCCATTTCCAATTACCCTGATGAGAATATGACACATCTAGGGGTAGCTAACTCCCATTATCAACACATCCATTCAGACACCAGGCCAACTATAAGGCATGACCCTTCTTCTTCTTCAGGCTCTGCAAAACCTAGGCGGGTGAACCTATAGATTCCTTATATGGTACCAGTTGTCAAAGCATACACTGAATCTAATATGAAGCAGATAAAACCCTTATTTCTCCTGATAACTCATGAAATGACATCCATCTACAATAGCTAAATGCAAATCTAGGAATCTCATGAGCTGAGTGAGGGCATTCTATTATAGCTCTTCAACATGAAAGGGGAAAAGCGTTTGATTATTGATGTTGATCTCAGCAAAACCTCAAATATGCAGCAGTATAATAGGTGATCCTATAAGTGATCAGTGCCTTATCTATTGGGCAATTCATACAAAAACCTAACACACATCCCTGAAAATCACTGATATGTGCCATACATCAGGACTTCCTGATCTATCTAACCACTTTGTGAACTAGACATCTGCATCCTTCTGAACCTCATACTCGACTTATCCCTTCATGAAATCTGCAATCCTATGATGAGGAAACAAGCATTTACATAACTCTTTGAGTCAGAAGCAAAATAAATCAACATATACAACCAATAAGTTGCAACTGAATTTCATATTCTTTGTTTACAAAACACAAAAGATCACAAACAGCATGAATGAGAGACAAGATATCAGAATGAAGATTGACTTGCTGCTGCCTTATCATTCATTTCCTTGAAACAAATTACAATAAGATGCATGAAATTTAAATGCAAATCTACCTAACAGATCAGACTATCTGTATTCTTATTTCTACTGCTGTTCACATGAGAGAAATTGCTGAAGAAATATGTGGTATCATAGTATAGGAACATATCAAAACTGGATCCAAAATTTGGTATCTCAGTAGTGACTGGTTTTTCTCCAAAGACTGGAACCCTTGCAAATGAAAAAAGAAAGAAAGATATAGCAAGAAATGAATTCTCGGATCTGATATGCAATTGCCAGGTGTCCACTTGAAATCCAATCCTCTGTAACTGAAAAACCTCTTTCTTCTTTCATCCCTTCTGATCTGATTTTGTTTCATCATTAATCTATAACAAACTTGCCAAAATATCTGATTGCCCCATGAAAAAGCCAGTGAAAATGAGTTTTTACTGAGTAAATCAAAACAAATTCGACCCTAACTGCATTTCCATTGCCTTCTACTGATATCCAGGTCATTATCTTGACAAAAAAAAAACAAATCTGAACTTCTTGGTATGAATATGGTTGCACTTTAGGGACATGAGCTCAAACTGACTGATACCTATGCAAAAGCCAACTCCAAAAATGGAAAATTTGGATTCTCACGATTCCAACGGTATATGATAAGGCATACTGTGCCTTCCAGAAATGCCCAGAATCTTGATTTGAAAAACACTCCTCTGGTTAAGATTGTATAGGTCTATATTTCAAATAATTTCATAAAGTTTAAACTTTAGGAAATAAAAAATTTCAATTTAAAAGACCCTACATTAGTTTTCTAGCAAAATAATTTTAAAATTAAAATTTTAAAATCATTTTATCTTTCCTAGCCCTTCCAAATTTGAGTCAACCCTAGGTTTGACCAATGCCACATGGCGCATTCTAATTGGACACCTGATCTGCATCATCTACCACGTGTCATCTCCTCGCTACTTTTCCATGCTTAACTGGTGAGCAACTTCGGTTAGCGAGGTAACATGAACCGTTAGATCTGCCACATGGCGCAATCTGGTGCGCTCCTGCCATTTGCCCGCCACATCACTGTCCATTTACTTTGTTACCGCCACTTGTCACCATCTGATTCGTTGATGGAATTGCACGTGGGACCCACGTTGCATACTGACCCTTGCCAGATTTTTTGAAATTTTTTGGCAACTCGCTACCTCGCTAGCCGGATTTTCGAGAAATTTTTGGCTAGCGAGGTAGTGACTAGCCGGATTTCTTACTTTTCTGGCGACCTTTCCCAGCGGTCTACTTTGTTCAACTTTATTGTTTTTGTCTTATCTGGCCAGCCAACCACAGGCCCCACCCGCGCATGTCTTGCCTCACGAAAGCACCTTTCTTTGTGACACAATGCAGTGGGAGTGTCTTTCTATTTGAACATTTAAAAAGTTTCATGTCTGCCCAATGTGGGATATTGATATCTCACTGTTCTTTGGCCAGAAACTTCTTTTCTCATGCGTGAGTTTTAGCTTTTATCTTAGCTGCTCCAATTGACTCCCATTTTTAATGTTGTGGCACTTCTTTATTTCTATTGCTGACTGCCTCATTGTTGGCTTGAGACTTCTATTTTGTTTTGGCTGCAAGTTCTTCATCTTTTCATGGACAACGTGATTCATTTTATGTTCAATGTTTTAAAACTTCTTTTATATTTGCTAGTGGTTTTAAAACTTGGCATTTTCAACTAAATCATGCCGTCTATTTCCTAGCAGCTTCTTTACAATAGCATGGGTTTCAAGCTTTACTATAGCTTCATTCTTTTAATTGATGAGCCAGTTGCTTTGTTTCACATCTAATAAAACACTTTCTTTTAATTGCTTGAATGTCCCCTGTCCTGCCAAATCCAAACGGCTTCTTCTAAGCACAATCTTCCACTCTTTTATGCCTGAGATCTCTGTCTTTTTTCATCATGTGAGTTTTTTCTTTATACTGGCATGAGTTTCATCTCACTAGTTCTTTGCATGGGGCCTTTTAATATGTGTATGTGTATTTTAAAATTTGTCGTTGCTTGTTCTCTGTTGTGCATGGGTTGTTTTTTATGCTTTGAACATTCCTTACTTGCTGCCATTGACTGATCTATTTTGCTTTAGATTTATTCTCAATAGCACCGTGTTCTGTACAACACTTGGGACATTTTCCATTTGTGATTTAAAAATATGTCTGCCCACTTGTGATTCTTTTGACTTTCTTCCAGGTTAGCTTGCCTTCCATTCATTAGACTTTCTTCCTATTTATGATACATATGAATTTTTTTTGCTTGATTGCTCTTCTGTAACTTTGCATTCCTCTTTTACATTGCCGGCTCATTCTTTATGATTATTAATGTCAAATTGAATTAGCCAGCATTTGATGACCTTTTGCATACCTTAAATCAATTGATTTAATGGCTTTTCAAACATAGTAAATCCTTTTGCTATTGCATTATAGATGAAGTCCCCTTTTTAACTTCAAGCTCTGATAATTAAAACTCATATCACTTCTTACCTACAAACTGTGAATTTGTGTCCGGAGGCCTGCCAGTTGGCCTTAAAAACTTATTGAATCAAGTAACCAGGACACGCAAATCGACATGAGTGTTCAATCTTGCATACTCTATCACACTACAAATTTTTAACCCATGATGAATTCTCAGTCAAGATATTTTAATTGCCGAACATTCATACTTTAATTAACCTGGGGGCAAACAGTGTTAAAAAACATAAACTGGGCTTGGATTCAGCATTATAAATTGGGTTATTGATCACTTGGGGTTTTGAAAACTAGGATATTAGTTCTTTGCCATGGAGAGAATATAATTCCATGTTTTGGGCTCATGAAGAATCACAGGGCACATTTGGCAAATTTTCGAAAACAGGCACTTGGAAATTTTAACTGGCAAATGTGTCAAAAAGTGATTTTTGGCAAATGTACAGACATGAGAAAGTATGCAAATGGATTCATCATGACTTAAGAACTGGCATACTTCAAGGATTTCTAGGACAAAACACAATGGTACAATCCATTTAGGCTAGCCAATCACAGGATCAAAGTTATAACATGCCGAACAGGGGTACGGATCAATCTGGATACCTTAGCCGTAACAAAACAATGCAAACTGGGTTTTTTGATCATGTTAGCAAACTAATCAAATGGATTCGACATGATCTCAAAATTGGAACATATGAAGTGTCTTACCCCTAGAACACAATGAAAAAAGAATTTTTTCATTTGGGTCAACTGGGTCAAAGATATGATTGGTCGAACAGGTGTTCCCGGAATTGTGAACAACTAGTCAAATGCACAAAACAGTAAATGACCAACTTTGGGGGGTGCAAAACCTAGTCAAACGGATTAGAAATGACTTGAAAATTGAAACATAGGTTCTTTGTTATACATAGTAAACATCCCCAAAGTGGCTAGTCATGACACATTCCTGGGTAAGAAATATTCAGATGCAAACTGGGCCTTTGATCGCTATTTGACACTTGGGTAAAATGCAGATTTGAAACTTGCTCAAAACGAGACTTCGCAGAATGGCTCAGAAACTCAATTTAACTTCACGAAACGCTTAAGCATGATGAATGAAAGGTGCTAGAAGCATTCAACACCTTAGGGGTCTCGAAAGGACAGCCGGGTACAACCTTGCACATATGCATTTTAAAAGCATTGAAGGGCTTGATTTTTTCAATGGTTCTCAAAAATTGACCATGCAATTTTTAGTCCCAACAGAGTCATATCCACTTTGCTGATTGTCTTCCCCAGAGGTGGTTTCTCAATGAAGTATGAGGAATATATGATGTCGATGGCCTCCTGGTAATGATCTTTATGCCACCTCTCAGCTACTTCATATGAAAGCCTAATAAATTGATCGACTCTACCTAGATAAAAAGCCCTCTTGATATTATCAGGTCGTAGATCCAAGAACACTTCCCCAGTGATGCTCTTTACCACCCTTTCATCAAGAACAAAATGCCGAGATAGGGTCAAAATCAATTCAGCTAATTGCATGGTCCTGGGATGTGATGCTACATTTACTAACCCGAAATGGATTAAGGTAGATCTCAAGGATGATCTCTTGGTTGGATCGTTACAAACTCTCAAGAACTCTCCCAAGTTCGTGTGTCCCTGATCTTAGAGTATTCATCGTGCAACCGTTATTTCAAGGTTACGCCTTAGAACTTGTACACAACTAGTTTTGTTGCTGATCCAGATGTGGACACCATCTAATTGTATTACCTTCATGTCATAAAAGAAAAAAATGATTAATTATTAAATATATAAAAAAAAAGTACAAAAGAAAAAGAAAAGTCCTAGAAAACTTAATTATTTTTTATTTTATTATTATTTTTCTCTTTTCCCTTAAAACTAATTAAACTAAAATTAAATTAAATTAAAAAAAGAAAAAAAAGTGGGTGGATGCATGGTGGCACGCACGGCTAAGGTCTGTATGAGGGTGACGCACGCCTCATATGCACCCAAAAGAGGGGAGGGGGGGGGCAGGAGCAGTGGTATGACTATGCTGCGCATCCAAAAGAGGCATTGTGGTGGTAGTGGTGCTTTGCCTAAAGGGCGCACGTAGTGCCATTTTGCACACCCAAAAGGGGCGAAGCGACACTGCCGCGTGTGCAGAGCAGGTCGAGTGTTGCCTCTCATGGGCATGCATGTGTTTGAAAGGGAATAAAAAAGGAGGTAGGGGGGGTCTCCATACCTCTCACTCCTTGCTCTTGCACACACAAAAAAAATGAGCAAGTCAGGAAGGGGAGAGAGGGTTTTATAACCCTCTCTCTTTTGCAAAGCGTGCTGTGCCTCGATGCACGTGTGCGAGAGTTTTGGTGATTATTTTTTTTCAATTTTTAAATTTTTTTTGGACTCTAAAATTCTAACTTATTTAGCCAAATTTTCTTCTCCTAACTCCTGAACTATGAGTCTGGGAGTCAAAAAAAGGTAGGGGGTCCCCATTCCTAGTAAGGAATGGGGTGTGTATTGTGGAGACCACAACAATACCCCTATCAGAAGCTACTTAAGAAGAATGAGTAGTGCTTTGCATCAACTGAGCTGAATGTTATATCTTAAAACTTGATGTGGTGAATATTACTTTAGGAGTTGCCTAAAGTAATGAAGGAGCTGAATTAGAAGACTTACAATCACATGTAAGGTGATAGAGGAAGAATGTGGAAATGATTATATCTACATATAAAGATGACAAGTCTTTGGTATTATTGTCAAATAGGGAGATATAAGTATAGAGAGAGAAGATATAAGTACTAAGGGAGATAAGTGGAGATAACTACCTGAATATTAGAAAGACAAAAATATACTCCAAAGATGAAGATATATTAAAGGAGTTTGACAAAGCACAAATTACCCTATATAGAGGAAGGACATATATTGACAAAGGGAGAAATTTCAAAGATATTATACTCCTTTTGGTATTTTTGTTTTGTTGGTATTGGTTTGTCATCAATACCAAAAGGGGACATTGTTCATATAAGATTGTTTTGAAGTGAAGACCCTGTAATGGAACAAAAATTATTTTTTCAATAATGTCAAACCTACTACTTGTTAGTGAGATAATTGCTTTTTGATCTATAATCTATTATTTAGTTGATTGATGAAGATGATTTTAAAATAGGAGTAACAATAACACCTAGAGAAAGGTTGAGTTATTTGGTATGTAAAAGAAGCACTAAGACCAAGTAAGACATTGATACTATAGTGTATTATTTATCTACTTAAATTCTGAAATGAAAGATTACTCAAGTTAAGAGTGGAAGAAGATTGAGTAAGAAAAGTGTCTACCAAGCCTTGCCAAGTATCCTGTGCAAGTTAAGCATAAATCTTAGAAGTAAAGTGAAAAAAGTGTTAATCTCAGATTGATTTTGACAAATGAGTGACAATATACTTAAGTCATTTAGTTAGTTCATGCCAAACAAGTAATACATGTTGAGCATAAGTTGTCAGATAGTATATGCTGAGTGAAGGATATTTAGTATGTGCTAAGTGACTAGTAAGTATCGAGTCACTCAAGTGTTGAGCAGATAGTATGTGATGAGTTATATAGATGCTGAGTGATCAATGGATGCCAAGTCATTTAAAGGTTGAGTTACAAAATTGAAGGTGTAATTGATGCTGAGAATTAGGGACTCCAAGTCTTGAGTTATACAATTTTGATATAATTGTTCATAGTGACACAAACTTGTATATAAAAGCATTTTTGGGCTGACTTAAGGATTGTTTTATGATCTTAGATGATAAGGAAAAATGTTAATTATAAATCCTTATCAATTACATGCATCCAATCAAAAAAAGGGAAGGATTAAGTAGCAATATGGGTAAATCACAATCATTGATTCAATAACTAACCCTAAGTCACCCAGGCCTTCTTAAGAAGGACAAACCCTAAACTTTTTATGAATGTGTAAGGAAAAAGGAGAGAAGTTTGCATGCACAAATAGAGAATTCATGGTGACTAAGGAGTTGTAATCTGAGTTAAATTGTAGAATTCAACTAGAGGAGAACAAATGAAAGGAATTAGATGAAAATAGAGATACATGTGATTAGAAAGGATCAAGTATATATCACTAAAGAGGTGATCTAAAATCAATAAATAGTTGAAACATTCTAGCAGGTGAAAAGTGATCATTGTTAAAACATTATAGCAAGTGAATTAGTTATAACTCTTAACAGAGTAGTCTTGATAGGATATTGTAAATCCTTTAATAGGGTGCCTACTTAATTGTAAGTTAAAGTCCTTTTACTAGGAACACTTCTAATAGGATGTTGAAATCCTTGAATAGAGTAAGATCTAACAATCTTGTAAGCCTTTAACAAGGTAGACCTTTCTTAGGGTAGATCATGTTTCATGATAAAAATATAGCAACCTTCATTGGATACACTTTATTACTATAGTAGTGGAGATTTGTGGGTGTCATCCCCACCCCACTTTTACCTTCTTTTTGGAGTGTTTATGGATAACCAAATATCTTTCACTTTTATGCTATGGTTGTATATGCTTAATTTGATATTTTAGTTTCTATGAATAGATTGTGAGATGGATGTGTGGTGAATGTTTTTGAGGTTGAAAGTTTTAAGTGCTGATTCACCCCCTCCCCTCTTAGAGTTTATTTCCCTATTATATTTCCAACAATTGTTATCAAAGAAAGAGTTCTCTCAAAATAAAGGTTTGCATCTTTGAGGAAAGATCTTGGAGATGGAAGTCTACAAGTTGGGAAAGACTATTGAGAACTAGAAGATTGAAATACAACTTTCCCTACATCAATTGAATGAAGCAAGAAATGAGTTAAAGCGATCATTAAAAAGAAGGAAGGAAATAGCTATTTAAGAGAATGACATACATTATCAAGAGATTGACACTATTGAATTGTTTGTAGATGGAAACACCAATTAATTTGATGCAATAGTTGTAGATCTAATGAAAAAGAATGGAATCCTAACCAAAGAAGTTAGAAATTTGAACAGAGAACAAGAATTCCAATCTATATTTCTATGTGAGGTGACCAAGTAGAAGAGGAAAGCTGAAGAGGAAAAAGTCATAATTGAAGATGAAAAAAAGGATTTTGACCAATAAACTACAAGAGAAAATATCAGAGGTAAATAAGATTGCTAACATGCAATTGAGAAGTTTGAGTCAAATGATGATTGCAAATTTGGTACTAAATGCAAAGGATATTGAGATCACAACACTGAAGTTGAAGAATGAACAACTAGAAATGATCTAAAAAGAGAAAAAGATTTTGCTAAAAATTTGAACAAACCTAGTGAATCCATCAAGTATTTTGAAAAATTGATGAGATCTCCTAGATCTAACAATGACACTTCTAGATTGGGTTAAACTAGTACTAAAGAAGGAGAATCATCCAAAAGTGGTGAAGAAAGAAGCAACAAAGGTAAGAACTCCAAACATACTTTTCATAATTGTGGCAAGATAGGTCATACTACCAATGTTTGTAGAAGTAAAATTGCAAATTAGAATCCTAAGTAGAAATTCATGGGTCATTGCCACAAATGCAACAAACAAGGACATAAGGTACATGAATGCAAAACAAAGACCATATGCACAAAAATATTTGAAGAATACTACTGTAACTATCAAAAGTATGGACATAGAGCATATGAGTGTAGCCCCAAGCTTAAATGGTCATCAAACAAGCAGAAAAAGGTAAATCACAATGGAAAATCTTATAATTGGGATTATAATACTAGGTATAGTTGTCACTATTGTCAAGAGTATGGACATGTTGCTGAAAATTTCATAAGAACAAACTTTAGAAGTAACTACAAAAGATGGTTGAATCAAAACACATGTTTTCACTATTTGAAGAATGGTCACACAAGTAGGAATTGTTCAACAAGGTCAAAGGCACCAAGAAGTGAGTTCAACAAAGGCAAAGGAAAGGAAAATGTTGAAAATGTCAGAGATGAGATGAACAAGACATAGAAGAGAAAGGAAGATTGCAACACATCAAGTTTAGATGGGATCACTTCACCCAATGGCTTAGGTGATCACACCACCTTCAACTAAGCAATCAAGAGGTATGTATGGGACTAATATTTATAAAACATACTATTCATTAGTTCTAAAGATTTAGTTCTAAAAATATTATATTTGCATGAAGAAAGTTGCAAGACATTGATTATAACTTGGAAGAAATCTTTAAGTTTTTTCAATTTTCATGTTACTGCCGAGCATGAAAAGTTTCACTATGTTCGCTGAGTGAAATGCTAGTTGATGCTAAGCTATCAAAGGTGATAGTGTTGACTAAGCTCATAGTGGTTTTTGGGCATAAAGGAAACTTCATGGAAGCCGAGTGAGTTGAAATCTCTATTGAAGTTAAGCTTACAACTGTGTAAGAACTAAGCATTAGATGTGAGGTTTTAAGGTCTATATGATCAATTTCTACTCATTTGATATCATTTGAATTGGAAGTGGAGCACAAAGAGAGAAAGGAAAATTGAAGAGATCATTCCAAGAATTTTCAAATTAGATCCAATAGTTCCTTGAAATCATCTCAACAGATTTACAAAAGTATTTATCATGTGCCAAGCTATGTAGTTTGAATTTTTGCAAACCCTAGGTTTTCATAATGGTGTTTAGTTCTTAAAATTATAAGGTTAAAGAGGGTGAAGAAGTTTTGAATGTAAAATTGATAATCAAGGAGATCAGACAACCAAACTTTAGATCCATTCTTGATATTTCTTAGAAGCAAGATCCATCTGGTGCATTATCGATGATACGACCACAAGTTTTAATGATTAAATATGTGAGATGTTGCTACACATACAAGGTGGGTAGCATAGGTGACATGGGAATAAGAAAAACCTATAGGAAATTGTGTGAAAATGGAATATTGAAAGATGAATTCAAAATTTTAGGGAGAAAAGGGTTAACCCATGCCCTAGATTTCCCCAATGCCTTCAAAACTAAATGGATAAAGATAGTTTTGAGTAGAATTCATGATAATTCTAAATGTTTAGATAATGGATTGATGAAAATCATAAAGAAGATTGTACATAGAGTAATAGGGTATCTAACCCTTGAGTGACCTAAAACCATGATGAGTGAAGCTAAAGAAGTTATTGAGAAGAATACAAGAGCAGTGTGGAACAAATGAGGAATGTCAATCGACACTATCTTAGATCCCCTAATTGATTTTCTAGTGATGATTATATCACATAGATTCTATAAATCCAATAGGCTCAATAGTGTACCTTGTATTGCTATTGACATGGGCTATAACTTAGTTAAGAAGGATCATACCTATGACCTTGATGAGCTATAGATGCAAAAGTTGTCAAAAATTTTGGGAGCAATAAGGAAGACCAAGAGTGTAGAATGTAAATTTGGTTCAATTCTTGTATGTATATTCTTTTATGTAAAAATTATATTCCATACCTTTGGTAAAGTTGCATGAAAAAAAAAGATCTATTACAGTGCAAATAGGTGAATTTATTGAGCAACTTGGAAACAATTTTGAGTCTGTAATGACTAGCTACTTCGAAGATTTCAAGTAGTCAATGAAGAAAAGACTGAGGATACTAGTTTCACTAGTTGAGTAACATTTCAATGATGTTTCCTTTCTAGTGGACACTAATTTTATATTTGTTCAAGCTATTGTTCCAAGGGTAAGGTGGGTAAGGCTACTAGGCTAGGAGATCAATGTGGGTGAAGCCTCTGCAATGATTACAACATTATTTGTAGAAGATGTAGATGCTAAGGCTACTTCCTTTGGGAATTATGATGTGGCTAAATCTAAGATAACAATGGATTTTAAGATTACCTCAGTCATAAGAAAGAAAAATAAGATTTTCAAGAAGCTTAAGGAGAAATTTGGTGAAGGAGTAGAGGAAAATGAAGAAGAAGAAGAAGATGATGATGATGAAGAAGAAGATATACTTGCTCAAGCACCACTAGCCTTAACTCAAGGACAAGGGGAAGACCAAATAGAAGAGGTAGAAAATGAAGAAGATGGTAAGGGAGAAGTGTTAGAATCTAAAAAGATTAATAACCCAGAAAACTAATGCAAAGAATAAATATCTAAACTATGAATGCAAATGATACAAAATCAAAATAGCAACACAGAGTTAGTCTCCAAGAGAGTAATGCAAATGCTAGAAGAAAAATAGCATTAAGAGGATGAAAAAACAAGAGATACAAATACATGATAGGTAGCATGCTTATATAGGCTAGGAAGAGGGAGGAGGTGGCAACACCAACCAATGAGGAGCAACCATCTATCAGACTAAAGATAGAAAAGTATCTTCCCAAGATAGCTAATGGATGCTCACATGTAGGAAGGTGACACCTCGCAACCATTCACCTAATATGACATGCTTTATTAACCTAAGTGAGATTATTAAAAGTGTAGGAAAAACCTAGCAATATAGGGAAAAATAAATAACCTATTAGGAAATAAAAAACTACACTAACACCCCCCCATAAGTGAAGCTTAGGTGGATGCAAAAATCGATCTCGGCAAGTCAAGCCTGATGAGGTACCCATATACATAAGATTCTCCCAAAAGAGAGAGAAAAGAGACCCCCCAAAAAAAGTTAGGACTCCAAGTGAGAGGAAGAGGCCCCCCAAAAGATGAAGAATCCTGCACCCCAGCAAAGCTCGTAAATGAAGGAACTTGTTCTCAGTAAAGGGTTTGGTGAAGATATTAGTAACCTACTCAGAAGTAAGACAATAGTGAAGGTCAATGATGTGACCATGGATGAGCTCTTAGATGTAGTGCATGTGGACCTCTATGTGTTTGGTCTACTGAGGGTGAACTAGATTTTGTGAGATCTAAATGGCACTCTGGTTGTCAGAAAATATGACTGATGGTCATCTAATCTAGATACCAAACTAAATGAGAAGATGTTGAAGCCAAATGGCCTCAGTGGTGACATTTACAACCCCTCGATAGTCAACCTCAGTAGAAGATAGAGCAATAGCTGTCTACTTTTTGCTTGACCAATAAATAGGACCTGAACCAAGTGAGAAGCTGTACCCTAAAGTAGACTTACAATCTTGAGAATCACCTACCCAATCTAAATCTATGTAGCCCACCAAATAAAGCTCAATACCTACTGTGTAGTGAATCCCACAACTATGAGAACCCTGAATGTAGTGAAGGATTTTCTTGGCTACTTTCTAGTGCAACTCATGGTACTCCTGCATGAATCAAGAGACCATGCCTATAATATATGAGATGTTAGGTCTGGTACGAGTGAGATAAATGAGACTACTAACAAGTTGGTAGTTCAAAGTTCCATCCACAAGTGGAGAAGAACACTGAGCCTCAAGTTTGACTCTAGAAAGGAAGGGAGTCAGAGTAGGCTTACACTCAGCCATATGAAACCTTGAGAGTACATCTAGAGCATACTTGGACTATGTGATGGTGATCTTGGAAGGAGATTGAAAGATCTCAATCTCAAGAAAGTAATGCAACAAGCCCAAGTCAATCATTAAATTTTTTTCCTAAAGGGATACTTTGACAGCCTTAATGGTAGGTGAAGAACTTCCTGTGATCAGCAAGTCATCAACATAAAAAACCAAAAATAGAAGTGAATCACCCTATTACAAAATGTAGACATTAGGATCAGAATGGCACTGAGTGAACCCAACTAATAGAAGGAAGGAGTCCATCTTGGCATACTAGGCTCGAGGAGACTATTTGAGCCATAGAGAGACTTCCAAAGATGACACACAAGTGAAGAATCCTGAAGGAAGCCTTGTGGCTGCTCCATGTAGATCTCCTCATGATGGTCACTGTGAGGAAAAACAATCTTCACATCCATCTGATATACTTCCCAATGATTAGCTACAACAATGGCAAGAAAAAGTCGAATGGAATTCATTTGGGCAATTGGCGCAAAAATCTCAGAGTAGTCAATCCTAGGAACTATTGAGCTATCATTTTACATGATGGTAAATGGCAAGAATTCTTGCAAATTCCTCTCTTGTAAAGTCAATCTTGTGGATCAACTCCAAGGTTCTGGGTTGGCTTACGATGGACTAAAATACACTCAGTTGAAGATAAATGTGATTGTTCACAAGGAGGCCCTTTTTGGTTCATTCTGATTTCGGATGAAATGAAGAATCTACACACTATTTCAAAATAACACTAAAAGAACTATGTTTTTGTATTTTATGTTTTATTTTTTATTTTTTATTTTTTATGAATGCAATCTAACTATTCAACCAGTATGAAATTCTATTCTAACAAGGGGTTTATAAAGTAAATAATGAGAACTGAAAGAAAATAACTTGAATTTGAAAGCAAATAACACGAAATTGAAATCCTAATAGACATAAACCATAAAAAATAATACACTGTGAGTTAAGCTTTTGAAGAAACAAGTAGGTAACCAATGAAAATAGGAGCAACACTTCCTAGATTCCACTAATGCAATCATCGATGGGAACTTTCAATAAATGAATGATGTTTCACTCTTGATCAAATTGCAAGGCCATGGAAAGTGTTCTCATGTGAGACAAAGAATTATGCAGGCACAATTTGGTGATTTCTCCTTGAGCTCAGTACATCAGCAAAATTCATAAATCTATAGCAAACACTAGAACTAAAAGATCGCACAACTAGAAACAATGCAATAAACCTTTGGCTCAATCACAATCACATGAAAAAAATCCACAAAACAATGACACATTCAGGCAAGAATAACTACACTCCAAATGCTAGCACCAAAAGCATAACTTCATTGCATAATAACGACAACCTTGATTACATATTAAAATAGGGTATTTATAAGAAATCATCTCCTCAATTTGCGTTGAGAGTGAGAGATATCTTCATACAATAAGATGCTTTTAAACTAATAAAACAAACTAATTATATAAAAACTACCTATCTAATTCATGCTTAGTAGAACTCATTCCATTTTATATTAATTAATCAGATGCATGAGCCTTTACATGTCAAAAAAAAAAGAAATTATGAGAGAAAAGCATACAAAAGCTCCAAGTCAAAGTGAAAGTGTTTGGAGATGCCAAAATTAGAAGTTGATCCTTCATAGGGCATTAGTCAGAGTTAAACTACCATCAGAATGCATTTTTGATGCATGGAAAGCTCTATTTTTGGAACTAACAGTTAACTATCGGTGCACTCGTAGAATTACAGAGCTACAAAGCTGTAGACCTATGTACCTATGAAGCTATGAACTTGCAGACCTGTGTAGCTATGGAGTTGCGAAGTTGTGGACCTCGACTGGGTCAAAATCTCAAAATTTCACTAAGTGTCAAAACTAAAATTCTAGCATCTGGGTTTTGTTCTTCTTCAACCCAAAGGTATGTTTGGATGTTTGCCCTTGAATTTCTCTATAATCTTAGTAATTTTGGACACATCTAGAAAATCCAAAGCCTCATATTTGTCCTTGAACTTTCATTTGTAATTTTCTACCTGAATTTGGGTATCAGCAAAATCCCCAAGTTTGGTATCCAACTCCAACAATGCTTCCTTAGTTTTGAAGGCCTATCGGATGTCCTCCTCATCATCAACTTCCACAAAAAACTTCTTAAAATTCTCCACTACTATATCTATAAGTAGTAATCTCTCACATTCCTCATCTTAAAAATATCCAAACAGGCATCACTATAGTGTCTCTCTGCTTCCAAAATTTGCTCTCTAGCCTGATCATTGAGCTGATGAATTTCATCATGTAATGTTTCCATTACCTTGTTGCTATCTGCTATCTTTTCTATATAGTCATCAATCATATCTAATTCATCTCCATATATACATCAATCAAAACTTAGTACCTTTGTTGCTTTATGGCTTGTAGAGTCTATAAATCTTTGCTCTAGGCTTGTACTTCATCAATAATGCTGAATTCCTGCTTCAAAATTCCCACCATTTTATTCACATTTTCTTGTGTAGCATGCGAAATCTTTAGGTTTTCTATGATAATCATGACTCCTTTTTCCTCAAAAATCTCCTACCATTGCCAACAGGCTCTCAAAAATGGATCCATATGGATTGCTCCCCCTTCTCTAAGAATAGTATTCAAGGTCTCCTCAGGGCACTTAGGATCAAGAGGACCAACGACTTTGGCCAAATATCCCTTTAGGCACTCAACCTTCCTTTGAAGTGCTTGGATTTCCATCTCATCCTCCCCCATGTTCTTCATGATTTCCTTAATTCCCATGGTCACCATTAATTAGGATGCATCCTGTGTGGATTTTCCCAACATGACATTTTCTAATTGATAATCCTTGGGACCAAGGTTTTCTATGTCTGTATCTCTAGGAGGAACAACTACCTATGTAAACAACTTCAGGCTATTCTGTGTACTTGTAACAAATGCCAATGGTATTGCCTCACATGATGGGGACTCAAGTTTATTCAAACTTTTTGCAATCTCATAAATGTCTTCCTTTGAGGCTTGGCATCTTGGTCTAGAGCTTCTTATCACTTCCTTTTGCAGCCACCTTAGAGTGTGTTCAGCTAAAGGTATTCTTATTAAAGATGACAGAGTATGTTCTGCAACATTCTTCCCCTTATCACTCCTCCTTAGAATTGTTTCTGTCTATGAGGGCTCTCCTTTTGTTTGCTCAGTCTCAGTGGATCTGATAGCTTGCACCTCAGTATCTTGGGGAGGTGATTGAGAATATTTGATTATTTGTCCCTCCTTTGATGCTTTATTGGTTTCCCTTTGTTTTGGTTGCTCCTCTTGCAATGGTTCCTTTTGAACTTGTTCCTCTGATCTTGGAAGCAGGGTAGTAACCAAACCTTTATCTACCACCATAGCTTGTGGTAAAGATGGGTGAGTAGAATTAGGACCTTGTGTGCTTGGTGGTATCTATGTCCATCCTTCCTATTGAGATTGACTAGTAGGAGTACACCTAATCTTGCCATCAATTAACATCATTCCCACAAGCATGAAGTCAAAATTGGACATTTTAAATACATCATCCCCTTCTTCACTTTGCTCATCTACCCATTGTTGCACTTCATCTTCTGAAGAAGAGACTTGTAAGGGTATTTCCTGAGTGGATGTTGATATGCTTGAGGTACTCCTCCTTTCTTCCTCCATGGCTCTAGCTAGCTAGGTTCTTCTTTTTATGGGCACTTCTTCCTCGTCATCTATCTCCTCTTCTTTCTCTTCTTCTTCTTCTTCTTTTGGAATGGTTTCAAGAACATAAGGAAAAGGCACCATTCTCTTAGTCACCCTTTGCCTTTTCTTCATTCAAATCTTAAGATTCTTTTGTTTTATAGAGGTAGAAGGGGAAGCTTGTTGTTGTTGCATCGGAGGGATAGAAACTTGCTGACTCTCTTCCTCTTCTAATTGGGTAGGCACAAAGGGAGGTAGTGGAGGATTATCCTAGACTTGAGAAGCTCCGATATCCTTAGATCCTTGTACCTCTTTTCATTGTTGATGGGAAGGTGCTTGCACTTCATGCTGTTCTGCTTGAATTCTTCGCGGGGAAGTCCTCTTCCTTTTATTCTTTCCTGTCCTCTCTAGAGGATGATAGTATCCAACCGGGTAGTCAAGTTGGTATACTATCTCTACCCTGATGGGAGATTGGAGTGTAAAATTAGGAACTATAACTTTCCTTCATCTACCTTTCTTAGGATAGGCTTGAGCATGGAAGACTACAGTGTCAGGTATGGGATCAAGTGAAAAAGGCTGCTTGATCCATTCCTTCATCATTCTAACCACATGTCTTAACTGATGATTGATATCATCACTCTCCTCCTTGTCAACTTCTGCATTCATAATGGGTCTTTCTCCAATTTTTTTTAAGTTGAATAGGTGGTCCAATAGCTCCTTAGAATATTGTTGCCTTATTTCCTCTAGAATACTTAGATTGAGGGTCTTCTCTGCCAGATATAAAGTCATTCTACAATAATCCCGTAAGTGGATATTGTAGTCATTTGTCATGTTCATCCAATGATCTTCAATAGCATCTTCATGATGAAACTCTTTTCCAACCATACTCTCTACTTTCCATACATTATCAAAATGTATCTGTTGGGCATTCATTTTGCATGAGGTCAACAACAGGAATCCATAGTGTAATTCTCTCTTGAAAAGAAAATGTTTTTAAGGATCCACTCCAAGGTTTAGTGTTTATCTTGCGACGTACCAAAATTCGCTCAGTGAAAGATAAATGTGAATGTTCATGAGGAGGCCTTTGTTGGTTCCAACAACTCTTTTACCTTGGAATCAAGTAAAATCTATTTGCTGTCTCAAAATATCTCACCAAAAGAACAATATTTTTGTATTTTCTATTTTTCAATGAATGCAACTCTAACAATGTAGCTACTATGAGGTCCTATTCTAACAGGGGGGTTAGCAAAGCAAATAATGAAACTGAAAGCAAATAACATGAGATCAAATAACTTGAAATTGAAATTCCTAAATGGACATAAGCTATAGAGCACAACACATTGCGAGTTAAACCTTCAAAGAAATCGGTAGAAAACCAATGAAAATAGGAGCAATGCTTCCTAGAATCCACTAATGCAATCGTTGATGAGAATCTATAACAAATCAAATGATGTTTCACTCTTCATCAAATCGCAAGGCCACAGAAAGTGTGCTCATGCGAGACAAAAAGCTATGTAGATACAATCGGGTAATCTCTTCTCAAGCTCGTTATGTCAATGAAATTCATATATTTGTAGCAAACACCAAAACTAAAAGATCACACAACTAGTAGCAACACAATAAACCTTTGGCTCAATCAAAATCTCATGAATAAAATCCACAAAACAATGACACATTGAGGCAAGAATAACTACACTCCAAATGCTAGCACCAGAAGCATAACTTTATTGCATAATAACGTTGGCCCTTTTTAAATTTTACAATAGGGTAGTTATAAGAAATTGTCTCCTCATTTTGTGTTGAGAGTGAGAGATATCTTGATGCAATAAAATGCTTTTAAAACATTTAAACAAACTAAATATATACAAACTGGTAATCTAACTGGTGCTTAGAGGGACTCTATCCATATTTTATTCATTAATTGGATGCATGAGCCCTTTACATGTCAAAAAAAATGAAAGCATGAGAGAGAAAGTAGAAGGAAGCCATCAGTCAAAGTAGAAATGCATGGAGACACCAAAAATAGAAGCTGGCCTTTCACTTGATGTGCGTTAGAGTTAACTTGCCATCAAAATGTGTTTCCAATGCATGGAAAGTGCTATTTTTGAAACTGGTAGTCAACTATTGGTGCACCTTTGAATTACGGAGCTACGGACCTGCCGAGCTGTAGACCTGTAGACCTGTAGACCTTGATTGATTTAAAAATCTCAAAATTTTTCTAAGTGTCAAAATTGAAATTCTGGCATCTGGGTTTTGTTCATCTTCATCCTAAAGATATGTTTGGATATTTTACCTTGAATTTCTCTATAATCTCAGTAATCTTAGTAGCATCAGGGAGATTCAAAGCCTCATACTTATCTTTGACCTTCTGTCTATAGTTGTCCACCTCAATTTGAGGTTCTGCAAAATCGCCAAGTTTGGTATCCAACTCTAACAATGCTTCTTCTGTCTTGAAGGCTTGTCTGATGTCTTCATCACTAGATGCTTCCTCTAAAAGCTTTCTAAAGTTTTCTACAACTACCTCAACTGGTAAAATCTTCTCTCATTCTTCATCTTCAAAAATATCCAAGCATGCATTACTATATAACTTTTCTACTTCCAAAATTTGCTCTCGAGCTTGGTCCTTGAGCCTATGTATGTCATCATGCAATGTTTCCATCACTTTATTTCCCTCTGCAATCTTTTTTATCCAATCATCTATCATGTCTAACTCTTCACTGGTGTATACATCAATCAGAATGTGGTACCTTTGTCCTTTTATGGCCTGTGGAATTTGCAAATCCTTGCTCCAAACCCATACCTCATCCATAATATTGAAGTCCTGCCTTAAAATTGCCACGATCTTATCAACATTATCTTGTGTAGCATGCAATAATTTTAGACTTCCTATAATTATAGTGATACCCCTATCCTCAAGGTTGTCTCGCCAATCCTAACAAGCTCTCAAAAATGGATTGAGCCGTACACCTTCCCCTTCTTTAAGAATGGTAGTCAAAGTCTCCTTGAGGTGTTCAGAATCAAGAGGACCAATAACTTCAAGTAGATATCCTTTCAAGATCTCAACTTGCCTTTGAAGTGCTCTGATTTCAATCTCATCATGTTACATATGGTTAAGAACCTCTTTGACTCCCATAGTCAACATCTGTTGAGAAGTATCCCGTGTAGGATTCCTTAACATGATATCCTTTACTTCATAGTCCTGAAGGCTGATAGCTTCTTCATTTGTACCTTTTGGTGGATGAGCCACTTGTGCAAATAAGTCCTAATTTTGAGTAGTGATAATGAATGCAAATGGTGTTGCATCTTGTAATGGAGAGTCAGGCTTGTTCAAAATCTCTGCAATGTCACAAATATCATCCTCTGAAGCAAGGAATTGATGCTTAGCACTTCTCATTATTTCCTTCCGGAACCATCTCAGGATGTGTCTTTCTTTAACCTTGGCTCTAGATGATGAAGGGATGTGTTCAGCTACCACCTTCCCTGTGTCACTTTTTCTTGGAGTTTCTTGTTGTGAGGGTTCGTCTTCTGTAGTCTCAATTTTTGTAGATCTCATAGTTTGATCCTCAACTTCCTAGGAAGGCTATTGTAGACATTCCATTACCTGTGCCTCTTTTGGTGGTTCATTAGTAGTA
Source organism: Cupressus sempervirens (assembly GCA_028749045.1). Taxonomy (NCBI): domain Eukaryota; kingdom Viridiplantae; phylum Streptophyta; class Pinopsida; order Cupressales; family Cupressaceae; genus Cupressus; species Cupressus sempervirens. The sequence goes on from CM053785.1 coordinate 766,024,584, forward strand.
CTTGGTTCTGGTTCTCCTTGTAATAATGATCCTTTCTGAACATATTCCTCTGAACTTAGAGGTGGAGGTGCCACTGAAACTTTATCTACCATCATAGCTTGAGGTGAAGATGGGGGCGTTGGATGAGGACCTTGTGTCTCAAGTGGCATCTGCATCCAATCTTGCTATTGAGATTCACCTATAGGAGTATCTCTAATCTTATCTCCAACCAATTCTATACCCACTAGCATGAAATCAAAATTTGGAATGGAGAGAATATCGTCACCTAGCTCTCTTTGCTCATTCACCCATCTTTGTACTTCGCCTTCCAAAGAAGAGAACTCTACCATTTTAGCTTGGGTGAGTGGTGGGGTATTTGTGACATTCTTCTTTCTTTGCAATTCTATGGCTTTGGAAAATTGAGTTCTCCCTTGTAAAGGCACTTGTTCTTCCTCCCCATTTGACTTTGTTTCATCCTCATTTGATTCTTCCTAAAGGAATGGTTTCAAGAATAGATGGATTAGGCACTAATCTTTTCCGAACTCTCTGCCTCTTGTTCATTCTAACCTTAACCCTCCTTTGCTTCTATGGAACCATAGGAGAAGAGGGTTCTTCATGCATTGGATGAATGGATGTCTTTGGAATCTCTCCTTCTTCTTGTTGGCTTAACAAAATAGGAGGCAATGGAAAATCAACTTGGATATGAGAAATTTTAGGGTCTCGGGGGTCTTGGGAAGTAGATTCATGTTGCTACACAAGGGCATGTTCTTCAACATGCTCTATTTGGATCCTCTGAGGAGAGGCTTTCTTCCTCTTCTCTTTCTTCTTCTCTGAAGGATGGTAGTATCCCACTGGACGATTAGGCTAGTAGACTATTTCTGGCTTGATAGGAGACTGCAACTCAAAGATAGAAATTGTGACCTTCCTCCCCTTTACCCTTTCTGGGTGAGCATGTGCATGGAATATCACCATGTCCAAAATCAGATCAAGTGAAAAGGGTTTCTTGATCAAACTCTTTATCATTCAGATGACATGTCTTGCTCGATGATTAATATCATCTCCTTCCTTCCTATCAACTTTTTCATTTAGAATGGGCCTCTTGCCAAGCTTATCTATATTGAATAAGGGATCCAGTAGCTCTTGCGAATCTTGTAGCCTTATCTCATCTGGGATAGTCAAATGGAGAGCCTTCTCTACTAAATATAAAGTCATTCTACAATAGTCCCTGATACGGACATCATAGTCATTTGTGGCATTCATCCAATGATCTTCAATGGTGTCCTCATGGTAGAACTCTTTTCCTGCCAGATTTTCCACTTTACCAACATTGTCAAAGAATGGCCGGGGAGAGCTATATTCTTTGAAGGGATAGTTCTCCCATTCCCACTTGAAAGTTGGGATATCCTGCTTCCTCTTTACCTTGTATGCTCCTATTACAAATGGCCAATCCCAACAAGGTCTTCATTGTTTCTTGATCCTCTCATAAGCTAACTTAATCTGCCGAGAAATTTCCATTAGAACCAACTTATCACTTGGGTACCTTGGGAGCTTCTTTGGATGGATAGATGCACCACCAACCTGAATGTATGTGAATGTTCAAAACTAGATAAAATATGCACCGAGAGCTGTGATCTATGCCTTGGCATCATCAGACAATCTCTTTCCATAATCACCTTCGATGAATCGAATGATGGAAAAGATAAAGGCATCATTCACAATCCTGTACTCTTTGCTTTGTGGCGAGAGCTTCTTCTTAACTAGCTAAGGATAAACTATATCGGCCATGCATTAGGGTCCTGTATACTACCCTTTTTGTACAATCCAAGATAGTTAGTGGCTCTTGCTGCAAGTAGATATACCACATAAGAAGTTATATAGAACTTCTTCTTATCCTTTACTGTCCACAACTAATCACACACATTTTCACTAAGTGTGGTGGCCCAATTCAGTGGCATTTTTGTGTGTCTGATGGTTTCAATGAAGTTAACCATGAATGGAGCGAGATGACCTACTGCAGGCAATCCCATAACTCTACTCAGAAGAATGATCAAATATCCAATGTCATCCTTCATGTATCTTCATGCCATATCTACTTTGCTGATTGTCTTTCCTTGAGATGGCTTCTCAATGAAATATGAGGAATATATGATGTCCAAGGCCTCCTGGTGATGATCCTTATGCCACCTCTCAGCTGCTTCATATGAAAGTCTGATAAACTAATAAGCTCTAGGTAAGTTAAAAACTCTCTTGATATTATCAAGTCATAGATCTAAGACCACTTCCCTAGTGATGCTCTTCACCACCCTTTCCTCGGGAACAAAATGTCGAGATAAGGTCAAAATCAATTCAGCTGACTGAACGGTCCCAAGATGTGATGTTGCATTTACCAATCCAGACCGGATTAAGGCAGATCTCAAAGAATATCTTTCAATTGGGTTGTTACAAACCCTCAAAAATTCTCCCAAGTTCGTGTGTCCAAGTTCTGTGTCTTTGATCTCAGAGTGTTGATTGTGCAATCGTGACTTCGAGGTTATGCCTTGGAACTTGTACACAACTGGCTTTGCTATTGATTTGGATGTGGATGCCATTTGATTATATTACCTATACATCACAAAGAAAAAGAAGGATTAATCACTACATACATATAAAACATTAAAAAAAAACAAAAAACGATATTCTAGAATTTATTTTACTTGTGATTTTAAAAAAATCTTTTTTCTTTTTTTGGGTTTTTTTTTACAATTATTATTTAGGCTTTCAATTTTTTTGATTTTTTTGTGATTTTCAATTTTTTGGTTTTTTTGTGATTTTCAATTTTTTGACTTTTTCTACTCTAACTGATTTAATTTAGACTTTCTCCTTCTTCTGATTCCTGAACTATGAGTCCGAGAGTCGAAAGAAAGTAGGGGGTCCCCATTCCTAGTGAGGAATGGGGCATGTGTTGTGGATACCACAACAGTATCTTAAGGGAATTGTACTCCTCAAGGGGATAATTCTCCCATTCCCATTTAAAAGTCAAAATGTCTTACTTCTGTTTTACTTGGTATGGTCCAATGACAAGAGGCCATGTCGAACAAGGTCTTCTTTGTCTCTTCACATTTTCATATGTAGATTCAATCTATCGAGAAATTTCCAATAGCACCAACTTGTCACTCAGATATTTGGGGAGTTTCTTGGGGTTGATAGTGGCACCACCTACCCGCATGTATGTAAATGTCTTAAATTGAATGAAATAGGCCCCAAGAGTTGTTATCTATGCTTTTGCTTCATTAGATAGCCTCTTTCCATAATCTCCTTCAATGAATCGAATGATCGCAAAAATGAATCCATCATTCACTATTCTATATTCCTTACTTTAAGCAAATAGTTTCTTCTTCACCAGTTGAGGGTAGGCTATGTAAGGCCAGACATTGGGATCTTGCATGTTGCCCTTTCTATACATTTTGAGATAATTTGTTGCCCTTGCTGCAAGCAGGTATACTATGTAAGACATCATATAAAATGTCTTCTTGTCTTTCACCATCCTCAATTGCTCACACAAGTTTTCACTTAGTGTGATGGCCCAATCGAATGGTGTCTTTGATATTTTGATGGTCTCAATAAAGTTGATCATGAAGGTATTGAGGTGGCTTGCTGCAGATAAAATCATGACTCTGCTCAAAAGGATGATGGAGTAACCAATATCCTCCTTCATATATCCCCAAGTCATATCCACTTTTCCTATTATCCTTCCTTGAGGAGGTCTCTTAATGAGATAGGATGACTGTATAATATATGTCGCTTGCTTCATATGTTCCCTATACCATCTCTCTATTGATTAGTAGGAGAGCCTAATGAATTGATCTGCTCTCGAGAGATGGAAGACCGTCTCAGTGTTGTCGAGTCAAAGATTAAGAACCATTTCTCTTGTCACACTTTTCACCACTCTCTCTTCAGAAACAAAATGATGTGCCATAGTCATTACTAGTTCTACTGACTACACTAATATGGAATTTGATGCTGTGTTCACCAACCTGGAATGTATCAAAGCAGATACCAGATCTGATCGCTCGATTTTTTTACTACAAGCTTTCAGGAATTCCCCTAAATAAATGTGTCCCAAGTTAGTATCTCAAATCTCAACATAATCATTGTAAAGTCTTGATTTGGATGGTACACCTTGGAACTTGAAGACTAATGGCTTGGATGCTACTCTAGATGTGGACGCCATTTGATTATCTAGATGACACAAGAAAACCATTATTAGTTGAAAAATAGAGCATAAAATATAACATTTAAAAAAAAGCACAGCAAAAAAAATGTCCCCTTTAGGTATTTTGAATATTTTTCTTATTATATATATATATATTTTATTTTTATTTATTTTTATTTTTTGTTTAAAAAAAAGTAAAAAAGTGTGGGGGTACAACGTGGATGCGCGCGCCAGAGGTATAGAGCAAGGGTTTCAAGTAGGCACACGAGGGCTTGAAAGGGACGTCACATTTGATGAAGCACATGGGTGTTGTTTGAGGTGTCATGCATGAAGGTTTGGAGTGCGCATGCACACAGGGTGCACGAAGGTATGGTGAGGCATAGGCACGCATGCAAAAGGTAGACTAGAGTGGGTACGAGTTGCACCACATGTAGAAGGCAGACTGGCACAGGCGTAGATGGAAGATAGACAACGCAAGTGGGTGTGTGCGATGCCAGTAAGGCATGTACATGGTAGAATGATGACAATTGCTTTGTGGAAGGGCACGGGTGTGTGTTGTGCTGCATGTGATGCGATAGGCAAGTGTAGGTGTGCGATGCGCCACGTAATGAAAACATGTGGGCACTGACGGGCATGGGCGCACGTTGTGCTGCATGAAGCAAACAGGCATTACTCACCTTATGATGCCGTTGAAAACATACAATTATGAAATGTTAAGGAGAGTGGGAGGGTTTTATAGATCCCTGCATTGGGTCGAGTGCACGATACACCTTAGTGCGCACACCAGTACACGATGCACATCCTGCCCGTGCGCACATGCTTGTGCAGGCAGAAATTTAATTAATTAATTAATTATTTTAAATTTTAAATTAATTTTTTTATTAATTTTTTTTTCTATTTTTTTCTATTTTTCTAATTTTCTAATTTTCTAATTTTTTTGACTCTAACTATAATCAAATACCTTCTCTTGACTCTCAAACTATGAGTTCGAGAGTCCAAAAAGGTAGGGGGTCCCCATTCCTCATGTGTTGTGGACACCACAACAAATAGCCCCCCAAAAAAGGAAGAAATGTCTAAGGCATTTCTTCATCAGAAAACATTCCTCCAATGTGTGTCAGACACCAACTAAACTTCGAACATCTTGAGCTTATTTCGAATGACTTCATACTCAAAAAATTAGGACCAAAATTTTCAAGCTTAGTGTGTGCAATGTGTATTCGTTCCCTTTGATGCCTTAGGATGCAATTTATCAAAGTTTTTTGATAACATGAAAATGATCTTCCACTCCTCCTAGCTCATTCATTCAAAATCTCCATGAAGAATTTTATCAATCAATTGCTTGACCATATGAGAGAATCAGTTCGAGGGCTCTTGGTAGGATGTCACGTTCTTTTAATTTTTTGGCCATTTGAATAATTGCTCCATGTCATACAAAGCATTATTTTTGATGAAGCAATTATTTGAATATAAGATATTCTATTTTGAGAACGTATCTTTTTCCATTTTAGATCTTTGGAATCCTTCAGTCTTAACACCATACTCTTTTTTTTAATTTTAATTTTTTTAAATCTTCTGTATCCTGACTATGCTTAGACTGTGTAGTCAAGACATTGGTGTCATTTCTCGAATTTGATCTCTTGTGAACATCCCTTGCATTCCTCTTTTAGAAAACTCCCACGTCAATCAATGATCTTAGAAATTTTTCGAGGAGACCCCTCTTGTTTGAACTAGTTAAAGCTTGGATCATCTCCTATCATCTTTGACTTGAATTTAACAACACCAAAAGTGATCAAATTTTAAAATTTTTAGAGTGTTGAGAACTTATTGGTCTAAAGTCTTGATTTCCTGATTGAAAATCCCTTATTTCCAAAAGAAATGTCTATTGCTCGGTTGGTATAAAACACACAATTGTCCAAATATTTTGACAAAGAAATACCTCTTCCTAAAATTGGGACCAAAGAGTGGTTAGTAAAATCTTGAGAAAAATCACAAGTACACCTTGTATATGAGCAATGTTAGTATGTTAATAGAAACCAAATTTAAATAAAGCTTCTACAAACTAAACAAAATTCATAAACTTCAAGATAGACTAAGATGAGCTCTCAATTGAGAATATGAGCCATTAATGGACTCTCTCAATAAGAAGCTCTCTTGTTGAGTAGCTTTATCTAAATGGATAGGATGTATGCTCAATATGCTTCCAAAGGCTTCAATGGATGATTGTGGATTTTTGGTGTGGATAGATGGCTTTAGTATGGATTTGGCTCTCAAAATAGCATTATAACTTTACTTCATGGATTGTGTTATTTTGTAAAGGGGAAGGATCCAATTTATAGGCAAGAGGCTTGAGGGATTGAGGGCTAAGATGCAAGGATGGGAAAAAGCTTATGGAAGGCTCAGATTGCATGAGAGGAGAGCACATGGATTGTGCTTCCTTATAGCCAATCAAGGAGTGACACATGTCACATGGTGAGAGGATGGAGTAAAGGGCAAGGATGAGTCAACAAAGGAGGCTCAAGAGATAAAATCTTCATAAAGACCCTCATAATGACTTGTAAGAGCAATAAAAGGGCTTGTAAGAGTCATTTATGACCTAGTGGACTTCATAAAGTTTTATGGTTGAGATATTTTGAGGGTGATGAGAGAAATTTTGACTTGGGCTTGATTAGGAAGGTTCTAAGCTTGCTTAGGCTTGTGCAAATGATTAGAGGATGGATTAGGATGGTTTAGGATTAGCTTAAGGATAGGCAAGTGGATGGCATTTAATGAGGGTGGGTGAAGGAAGAGATATTTGTTAACTTTGGCTTGGGTTAGTAAGTTTTAACCCATGTTTAGGGAATGTGACAAAGTTAGGAGGGGATTAGGATTAGGTTTAAAGACATCTTCTAGAAGAGTCTAGATTTTGGATGAGGATAAAGACTTTCTAGAATAGTCTAGAATTTCCTAAGATGAGGATGAAGACTTTCTAGAAGAGTCTAGAACTTCTTAGGATGAGGATAAATTAGATTTTTAGGAAATAAATAAAGTTTTATTTATTTCAAGGGTTTGGGTTGAGGAGATATTTATTAAAATTTTTTTAATAAACATGAGGATTAATATTTAATTTTAATTAAATATTTTGAGTTGGGGTTAGGGGTAGGAAATGATGAGATTAGCCTTTAATCGAAATTAAAGAAGGATTAGAAGATTTTGGAAGAGGTTATTGGTCATAAGGAAATTGGCCAAGTTTTGGGCAAAAAATAAATTTTTTATTTATTTTAGGATTTTTGGTCAATTTATTAATTAAATAATTAATAAATAAGGAAATAATGTTTAAATAAGATTTAAACATTTTTGGGAGGGATTCCTTAATTAAATATTTTTAATTAAGATAAAGGGATTTAATGGCATAAAAATTAATTAATTAATTAATTAATAAATGATGATGTCATCAGGACTTTTTCAAAAAATAAAAATACTTTATTTTCTAAAGGTTTTTAGGTGTCTACATTTTGCCCCTCTTTGATGTGATGCCGCAAGTGGCATGGCATCAAAGATAAGAAAATAAGATGCCCAAGGCTAGAGCAGAAGAGGAGAGAATGGACTGTGAGATGCCCCCTCAAGAAGGTAGCGAGGAGAGAAAGCGAGGCTCGATGGCTTCTTGAAAAGTAAAAGAATCCGAGATGAGCAAGGAGACTCAGATTGGCAAAGAGAAGGGGCTGAATTAGCTCAAACTCTCACTATGGGAGAATGATAAAAGAGAATTAGATGCACAAGAGGAAGTAATCTTAAGACCTCAGGGATTGCAGAGGATGAAGGAGCAGAGCGCTATAAAAAGGAATCCAGGATAGGGAGATGGATGAGGGGATTATAAAGCTGATGCAACAGGATTTCAAAGAGTCAGATTAGTGGAAGATGGGTTTCGGAGATCCCTAGGACTAGGATTGTGGATCTCAAAAGATGAGGCTTGGTGGATTGATTTGGATTGGTGGATCCCTAAGACTAGGATTGTGGATCCCTAAAGCTAAGAGTGATGAGTGATTCAAAGAGATACTGATGCATCAGCTAGGGTAGGAGAGACGAATGCTAGATATGGATGGGGGATAATGGAGATGAAGGAAAACCATTGAAGCTTTGTGAGCGGGGGGATACTTCAAAGAGAAGTACCACCATGTAGTTGAGCACTAGATTTGCTATAGGACTATTGGTTAATTGCCAAGGTTACCAAGAACATCAAGGCCTTTTCACCAACCGTCCAGAGGATTGACAAACTAACTCAAAACAAACACGCAAGGATTGCCCCAACATCACACATGAATCCTAGAGGAAGCAGCGTGGAAACGACATTGGCGAACCCACAAGCAGAAAAGAAAAATAAACGAAAGACCTGATCAAGACCTTACGCTCTAATTGCCCCATTCATAGCATACCATGATATGGAAGATCGTGGAAACCTTGAGGAGGGAACAAGGAGATTTCTTGGAAAAGATACTTCAAGACCCAAAAGGGAAGATCCCAAATCAAAAGAAAGTGAAAATCCAAAAGAGAACCGTTTGCCAACGAGATGGGTAGGACGAGGTACTAACAGACCAAGATCAGACATGAGGAAAGCTATATCCTGAAAGGACCTATCGGAGAGCACCTAAGCTGGTGGATTTGGATGAGTGATGCGTCTGGCAAGCTGAACTAAGAAAGATAACACTTTGGTTATAGGAAATCCAGCTAAAGGATGCATTGGAATATCTAACCAAAGTGTGCGATGTGTGCAAGATGTTGACCAAGGATGAACTGACATGAACGCTGGATAGATACAATGGTACTAAGCTAAAGAGAATGTACAAGCTGATGGACCAAGATATGTACAAGTAGGCTAATCAAGATATGGTACAAGCTAACAGACCAATGATAGGTATGATACAGATGGATAAAAAGCTCAGGATGAGAGGATAGCAGGATGGTTCGATGTTGTGCAAGATGCGAAAGCTAAGGGTGGGGTGATAGCGAAAGATATGGATTTGGTAGGATGCATCCAATGATGATGAGAGATTTTGTGACCAAGGATAGCTAGAGGAGCAGGATGAGATGGATGGATAGGATGGTAGATAGCTAGGATTATGATGGATATAAAGAGATGACATTGGGTTTGCATGAGGATAGCCTAGAGCTAGATACCAATGACAAGGGAGGATGGACAAGACAAAATCTCCAAGGAATATAGTGCCCCCAATCAGAAGATAACATGCGGAAGGAGGTCTTATGATGGATGTGATAGGATTGAAGCTAGGATGGAAAAAGCTGAAGGGGCTAGGGAGATGGATGATAGCTGAGATGATTGGCTAAAGCTGCATAAGATTAGTGGATGGTGTGAGATGGAAGCTGGAGGATGGAGGATAGGTGGATAGATTGGAAGATGGAGTGGGATGTCAAGAGATGACCAAAATCATGAGGGTGATAGGCTAAGCTAGGGATGGTGAGATTACGCATGAGGCTTGTTTGCCAAGTTTTCATCATGGTACTTGTCCAAGGCACTTGAATTGCCAAGTTTTCACCAGTGGATGCTTTATTTTTGTTTTCTTTTTTGACTTTTTGACTTTTGACTTAGCTGGAATGATTTTGGCTTTCTTCAGCTATTTTGGCTTTTTTGAGATTTTTCACTGGCTGTTGGAATATTCAATTTTGTTGCTAGATGTTGTTACACCGGATGTGTGATTTATACAATAGATCGGATTAGATGGGATTGATGGTAGGAGATGGAGGGATGAAAATGCTGGAAAGGAGCATGAGATGGGGATGCTTGCAAGAGCAACATTGGCACATGTTGGAACGGGTGTGAAAAGAGCATATGGGAGATAGATGGTAGATGCGGGCGTGATAGAGGATTTGTGGAAGCGTGCTTGGGGATATAGGCACCCAAGATGGAGTTAGGAGATGGGGGATATAAGTCACTAGATGGGGGATTAGCAATGGTGGATGCCATTATGCATTGGGTTTCAACTTTTTTCTTGGGGATCCACATGGTTTTGGATTTTATTTTCATAGGCTTTTGCATTGTTTTGCATTCTTTGATTGGATTTTTCCTTTTTGGAGTATGTCTTTTAGAATAGACATATGATTGCCTAGGATGTGGATTTTTAGCTTTATGCATTTTGAAGTTGGCATTTACATTGTTGTGGTAAGCTTTGGGAAGATGGTTAGGAGAAGCTTTGTGAGATGGAGAGGATATGAAAGAGCATCTAGGGGGATGATGATGGATGATGTGCCTTGATATGTGCCTTTGTTGATCTTGCATAGAAATGGATGGAATAGGATTTTTATGATGGCTGATAGGAGGATGGAGGATGGTAGATTTTGGGACATAGGGACCCAAAATGGATTTAGCAGATGAAGGGGGGATATGGTAGGTTGTTTTGGGTTGCAAAGATGGTGGAGGGGGGATGACATAAGATTTCTTGAAGGAGTGATGGGAGGCTGGCATGGTGGGCTTGGAGATAGGCTTGGTTTGGGGGTGTGGTGTACCAACACCTTTAGATGGTGAGCCTTTGGATACATATCCAAGACCATGAAATCCTAGATTTTTTTGTGCAATAATAGACTCTCTAATTCCTTTCTCTTGTGGTCCTAAACCTTGACCTTGATAATGCCATCGATTGAGCATTTGAACAAGCTGAGGAAACTTTTTGCTTGCAAAAAATGGTAGAAGTGATTTATTAGGTGTATTACAATGGGGAGATACTGTTCTTAATTCTTCTGCTGAGAGAGGGCCACCATGGATGAATGTAAGTGAACCAAGAGGGTAGATTATAGATGGTGGAATTGCTTGGATAGGTGGTAAGATGGAAGCATGGAGCAGGGGAGATGGAAGGATAGGATCTTGATGTAGCTGGTGGGATGACAAGATATCTTGTAGTGGAGGAGATATGGCTTGAGGTTTTGGAGATGGAGGAGATGGTAACTGCACTATGGATGGAAGACATGGTACGATGATATCTTCATTTATGCTTTGGGGGATGTCAACATGCTTTTGGGCAGGATCTTGATAGGATTGGTTTGGAGTGGATGGTGTGATAGTAGGTGAAGGGATGGATTCTTCAAAGGCAGCGGATGGATAGATGGGGGATTCAGTAGTGGAGATGGGTGAGTAGAAGATGGATGCATAAGGGTCATTACGAGAGATTTGGGAAATGCTTGGAGGCGATGTGGATAGGATTTGGAGGGATTTGATAGGTGGTGGGATTTTGATGCTTGTGGGAAGTGGAAGGATTTTAAGCAATTTGATGAATGGTATGGGGATGATAGCTATGGGAGATGGAGGTGATATTATAGATGGGGAAGCTTCATCACTGACTACTTCACATGGTTGGATTAGATGACATGGCTTATCGACTGTTGGAGGCAAATTTTCTTGTATTTCATCTAGGAGATTCCTTGGAGACTTGTGTGTCGAAGGTGGAGGTGGATTGACAGGAATAGCTAGTGTGATGGGGGTGGAAGATTGGAAGCTTGGTTGATGGGGTGATGGAGGGGAAGCTGGAATATCGAATGACATGACTAGATAGTTTGGAATAACTCTTGGATTTTGGGGGATGCTTGGGGGAATGTTTCTAAGGCTTTCAATATACCCGTCATAGTCAACAAGATTTTCATCATCATTGGAATAGGAGGTGGCGGGAGCAAGGACAATGTGACCAAACACATCATGATAGGATTGGTACTTCATGCTTTGATGATGAGTTTTATGGGGATGGGGTCTTGCATATGGATGAACACGGAAGCTCATGGTTGGATTTGGATTAAGCACAGATTTTGGATTGGCTGATGAAAGATTTCCTGGGGAGAGTCAAAGCTGTATGACAGACCTAAGGAGGATTGGCTAGAGATTTTTGGCTTTCTTGTGGGTGGAAGACTTCAAGGGTATGCTATCAAAAAGTGAGAGTTTTGCTTTCCTATGTGCAGGATTCATGGTGATTGTGTCAACTTAAGGATAGACTAGTGATCCTATGGCATGACACGAGATTGAACACTTGTGGATCCCAACCTTTAGCTCAAGGTGATGAGGGATACAAGTGACAAAGCTGGATTACCCTAGACAATGCTCTGTCAAAGGGATAACCTTGGTGAGATTGGTTGATTGGTAGGATTGATTGGATAGCAAAATCTAGCAAAGTGACAACAACTCTTTAAAGGCTTGGGTGATTTTGGATTGGGTTGCTAGCTGGCTGGGGGGATGATTTGGATGGACTTTGGATTTGGAATTGTTCTAAGGCAAAGAACTAGATAGATTTGGTTGCAGTGGGGGAGCTTGGATGATTTTCTGATAAGGCAGTGACTACGCTAAGTATGCCTTGAGCTAGGAGATTTCTGCTATTCTGGGATTTCGACCAAAATTGGCAAACATTCATTCAAAAGCTATGAACAAACAAGAAGACAAATTTTTTTGAGCAAGCACGTCAAATACACCAACATCCTAAGAAGCTTTCTACAAGGATGAAATTTGGTTTAGCTAGGGAGTCCTCGATATACGCAAGGTACGTGAGGCCCAAATCCATAGATGAAACCAAAAAGATGTCACACAGCCGAGAGGAGCGGTAACCCACTTCTCCTCTTTCACTTCTCAAGGGTATAAAGTTCCTTGAGGCTTAGCCTGAGTGACAAAATTTTGATCCCAAGAGAGGTGTCTTTGGATTCACCTTCCGATCTTTATACTCTATCGGAACGCTGGAGTTGAAGTCATCCCAAGGGGTGATGAAATCCCCAAGCAGGCCTCCTAAAAAGCTAAGACAAGATTTTGGATCCTAATCTTATGCACCCAAGATGGCCTCGAAAGACGACAAGGGGAGAGAAGACTTGGATGATCTTGGGCTAAAAAAAATGCTTGTTCTTTTACCAATTGATGATTTAGATTTTGTAAGCTATGATTGAAGACACTTGTGATTATGGCATACAATGTTCATTCCAATTTGATAGCGTCGTCAGCATAATGAAAGTCGAGAGATCATCAACATAAGAAATGCGAGCGTCATTGAAAATGCGTCCAAACCATGCAATGTTCATTGATTTTTAGGCATTCAAGATTGAGTGTGAGTTTATTTTAAGCCCAAAACAAAGATGTGTGAAACTCGATTGCCAAGTGCGCGCCCGGAGGCCCTCTACGTCAATAGTTGTTCAATTTTAGTGCCCAAACTTGAAGTGTGATCGATTTAATCTAGAGTTTTGGTCATTTAAAATTTTTGATAAAGTTAAAGTAAAAATTCAAAGACCAAGTGAGTGAGTTAGATTGTGGAACATTTAACACCTTTTTCAAGTAGACCCATCCCCATAAATGGTGCTAAGATTGCAACCAATGGTTGAATTGATGGGTGATTAGAAAAGAGGTGAGTCCAAGGAACTACTCAAATTGATTTTTGCAAATTTGTATTTAACTTAACAAAGTCTCTTAAATATCCAAAAATCAAACTTTACCTAAATTGCATGTGGAAAAGAGATTTGTTTTGTTCAATTTTAGAAGCTCCAAATGAAGTGTTTGATATTGCAATGGTTAATTGATCCTTGGCATTCAAGATTGGATTTGTTGTTTTAATCATGCATTCAAGGAAAATTTGATTTTAATCCATGGCATTCAAGAGTGTGTTTAGCAACATGCATTCAAAGACAAGTGATTAAACATTCAAGTTTTTTCCTTTGAGCATTCAAGATTGAAATTTTGTGTGTTGTTTTAAGAACTTTGAAGTGCTTTGTTTTAACCTTAGATCATTCAAGATTGTTTTTGGACTCAAGAGTGAAAATGACTCTTTGGACTTTGATTTTCATTCAAGATTTTGTGTTCTAGTTTGCATGTTTTAAGCCCAAAAATGATATTCCTAGATTGTTTTGATGCATAAAAAACCTAAGAAACATTCAAGATTTTGCAACAAGACATTTGTTTGGAACAAATAACAAAGCTTTTTAGGACAATTTTGGCAACCATTTAGGATTCTTAGTTTTCATGAAATTTTTAAAAGAACTTTAACATATTTGCAAATGATGTTCATTTTATCCTTGATTGATGCTTTGAGTTTGATTAAGATTTTAGTGTGCACTTAGTGTTGATTTTGAACCTTTTGAAATGGAAACTTGAAGTTCTTTTTAAATTCCCAAAAATGAAGTGTTTCTAACTTTGCATGAATGCATCTAAAACCTTGATGTTGCAAGGATGCAAATGATTAGATTGGTTTAGTTTCACTTGTTAAAAGATTTTTTCTTTTTTGCAAATTTTTAATTTTTCAATGGATTTAAGTATGATTTGGGGATTCATTTTAAGCACTAAAAAGAAGTGTGTATGATTTTGCTTCCTTAAAAAAAAAAATGGCCAAGATCTCCTACAAGAAGAAGAAGAAGAAGTAGATGGAATAAGAAGAATATAGACAAGAAGAGGAAGAAAAATTCCAAGTGCTTTGTCCACCTATAAGCTTGAAAAATCTGCAAACACTATGAGATTGACTATGAGTTCCTTTGTCTTCTTCATGCTCATGTGGACCTACAAAAACAATTTATACAATCCTACCAATCAAAAAAACAAGCAAAATTAGCCAAAATTAGCAAATGACATACAAAACTTGACTAAAAAAGCTAATGAAGATGACCCATGCGGGGTCCCACCGGGCGTGCCAAAATGTATATGAGCAATGTTAGTATGCTAATAGAAACAAAATTTAAATAAAGCTTCTACAAACTAAACAAAATTCATAAACTTCAAGATAGACTAAGATGAGCTCTCAATTGAGAATATGAGCCATTAATGGACTCTCTCAATAAGAAGCTCTCTTGTTGAGTAGCTTTATCTAAATGGATAGGATGTATGCTCAATATGCTTCCAAAGGCTTCAATGGATGATTGTGGATTTTTGGTGTGGATAGATGGCTTTAGTATGGATTTGGCTCTCAAAATAGCATTATAACTTTACTTATGGATTGTGTTATTTTGTAAAGGGGAAGGATCCAATTTATAGGCAAGAGGCTTGAGGGATTGAGGGCTAAGATGCAAGGATGGGAAAAAGCTTATGGAAGGCTCAGATTGCATGAGAGGAGAGCACATGGATTGTGCTTCCTTATAGCCAATCAAGGAGTGACACATGTCACATGGTGAGAGGATGGAGGAAAGGGCAAGGATGAGTCAACAAAGGAGGCTCAAGAGATAAAATCTTCATAAAGACCCTCATAATGACTTGTAAGAGCAATAAAAGGGCTTGTAAGAGTCATTTATGACCTAGTGGACTTCATAAAGTTTTATGGTTGAGATATTTTGAGGGTGATGAGAGCAATTTCTACTTGGGCTTGATTAGGAAGGTTCTAAGCTTGCTTAGGCTTGTGCAAATGATTAGAGGATGGATTAGGATGGTTTAGGATTAGCTTAAGGATAGGCAAGTGGATGGCATTTAATGAGGGTGGGTGAAGGAAGAGATATTTGTTAACTTTGGCTTGGGTTAGTAAGTTTTAACCCATGTTTAGGGAATGTGACAAGGTTAGGAGGGGATTAGGATTAGGTTTAAAGACATCTTCTAGAAGAGTCTAGATTTTGGATGAGGATAAAGACTTTCTAGAATAGTCTAGAATTTCCTAGGATGAGGATGAAGACTTTCTAGAAGAGTCTAGAACTTCTTAGGATGAGGATAAATTAGATTTTTAGGAAATAAATAAAGTTTTATTTATTTCAAGGGTTTGGGTTGAGGAGATATTTATTAAAACTTTTTTAATAAACATGAGGATTAATATTTAATTTTAATTAAATATTTTGAGTTAGGGTTAGGGGTAGGAAATGATGAGATTAGCCTTTAATCGAAATTAAAGAAGGATTAGAAGATTTTGGAAGAGGTTATTGGTCATAAGGAAATTGGCCAAGTTTTGGGCAAAAAATAATTTATTTATTTATTTTAGGATTTTTGGTCAATTTATTAATTAAATAATTAATAAATAAGGAAATAATGTTTAAATAAGATTTAAACATTTTTGGGAGGGATTCCTTAATTAAATATTTTTAATTAAGATAAAGGGATTTAATGGCATAAAAATTAATTAATTAATTAATTAATTAATTAATTAATTAATAAATGATGATGTCATCAGGACTTTTTCAGAAAATAAAAATACTTTATTTTCTAAAGGTTTTTAGGTGTCTACACACCTTACCCCCTAGGACTGACACAACTTTGAAAACAAAACACACAACTGAAAGGAAACACACGACTGAAAGAAAACACACAACTTGAAAGCAAACAGACTTGCAGAAATAAACACACTTGCAGAAATGAAAATCTAATCTAGAAGCAGAAATAAAATCTAACTTTTTTCTATCTTTTTTTTTTCTTTTTTTTTAAGGCCTCAAAATAATGTTTCTGAAATTGTCCATTTATGGGCAAAGGTAGAAATTCCCCCTGTAAGGAACTTAGCCTAAAAGCGTTTTCTCCAAGGATTTTTGCAATTTGATATGGGCCCATCCACAAGCGTTGAAACTTGGTATGGCTACCTGACTTTTCTTTCACCTTATCCCAAAGTAGAACAAGGTCAAAAATCCTAAAGGATTTGATTGTGGTCCTCTTGTCAAACCACCTCTTGATGACAACTTGATTTTTAGCCATGTTCTCTAGTGCAGTTGTCCATTTCTCGTCCATTTTAAAAAGATTCATCAGTCTGATCTGTACTTGGTCAGCATCCTTAGCATATCCACTCATGAACTTCAAAACAAGAATTCTGAGGTTGAATAGAAATGTTGGTTCTTCTCCATAGATAAGCAGGTATGGAGAAGTTCCTAAGGTGTTCTTGATCCTTACTCGATCAGTCCATAGAGCATATTGAAGTTGCATCTACCAATCTCTAGGGTTTTTCTCCAACAATCATTTTATAACCGTGATTAGGTTCTTGTTTGTAGATTCTGCTACCCCATTTCCTTGCGGGTAGTAATTTGAAGAAAACTTGATAATGACTTGATTTTCAAATGCCCATTGGTTCAAGAATGCTGATGCAAAAGCAAACCCATTATTGCATACCAAGGAAAATGGCATCCCAAACCTAGTGACAATATGTTCTGCTAAGAAGTCAGTCACCACCTTAGCAGTACAATTCCTAAAGGTTTCTAGTTCTATCCATCTTGTAGAATAATCTGTGGCTGTGTGAATGAATGTGTCCCATTGATGATGGTGGGTTGACCGGACCAATTAAATCTAGCCCCCACTTTGCGAAGGGGTGTATCTCAAACATAAGCTATTAGGGCATCGCTGGATTCCTTTCTTTATTGGCACTAGTTTGACAAATATGGCAAGAACGTACGTGCTCGAAAGTGTTTTTTGCCCGATCTTAGAATCATGTGAGCAGTTGCTTCTGCCAAACCATGTCCTGTACCATACTTGTTGTGAAAATTTTCTAAGACTTCCTTGGCTAAGCACTTGAGATATATCCCTTCGTAATTCCTTTTGTACAAATTTCTATCACGTAGCATATAAGACTCACATTTCATTTTTAGTCCTCTACGCTGTGAGCTATTCATCCAATTGGGATACTGATTCTATAGGAGGTAATAAATGATGTCTTGGTACCAAAAATTTGTCACCACACCCTTGTCAATGTCAACTTGTGACACAACCATCTTTTCTTGATCATCCTCATTTGTTTCATTGCCAAACTTGAATCCCTTTTCATTTCCATCCTGGTGGTCAGCTAGCATTTTAGAAAATCCCTATCCTCAAACCATTTGCATAGGTTGAATCTCTAGATCAAATTTTTGAAGTATCACCATCGATTTGCCTCTCCTTTCACCAAGTTCATTCTACATCAAAAGCATCATTACTGCTAGATCAAGTACTATTGCATACACTTTACTTCTGAGTATGTAGTGACAAAACTTCTTCACTGCCTTGTTTAATGTAAAAGATTGTTTATCAAGGTTAGAGTATTTCAACTCAACATTTTTAAGAGGACAACTCATAAAAGCAATGGGCCTTTCATCTTCCTTTTCTCTCTTCTGCATAAGGATTCCAACATATGAATGTTCTAATGAAAAAGAGTATATTTTGAAAGGTAACCCATATTTGGACTAACCAATACAGGGGCCATAGAAATGGCCACTTTGATATCCTCAAATGACCTATTAATTTTAGGAACCCAGTCTGTCTTAGCCCCTTTTTTGAGTAAGTCATTGAGGGGACAGACTATTTCTGCAAATCCAGTTATAAAATTTTGGACAAAATTGATCTTCCCAAAGAAAGACTTGAGTTCCTTCTGACTGTGGGTAGGTGATAGCTTTAGAATAGATTCAATTCTATTAGGATCAATAGAGATCCCTTCTTCAAAAATGATGTGACCCAGGAGCTTTCCTTTAGTGACACCAAAGGAACACTTCTTAGGATTGAGAGATATGCCATACTTGCGACATCTGTTGAATACCTATTTCAAATCTATAATGTGAGTGCTCTGATATTTCAAAATACTATCAAGTCATCCATATAGATGACTATACATCTGTTTATCAATCCTTTAAAATATTCATCCATGGCTCATTGAAATGTAGCCCTTGCATTGATTAGCCCAAAAGGCATTCTTTTGTAGGTGAAAGTTCCCCACTTAGTTGTGAATGTTATTTTTAGTTTGTCTTCTTCATCAACCATTATTTGATTGTATCCTAAGTATCCATCTAAGAAGGACATCATTTTTGAACCATTTATGATTTGTAGGACCTCATCTACTGAAGGTAAAGGATAATTGTCCTTTTGAGATGCCAGTTGAGGTTGTGAAAGTCAACACAAAGAAAAATTTCTCCACTCTTCTTTTGTTTAAGTACCAAATTGGCCACCCATGTGGAATGAAAAATAGGGAAAATGATCTTGGCATCAAGAAGTTTCTAAACTTCTTTCATTACCAATGGTTCGATGATAGGATTGACAGGTCTTTGCCTTTGATGGAAAGGCTTTGCATTTGGTTTCAACAGAATGTCATGTATCATAATCTCGAGATCATATGTTTTTAGCTCTTCGTAGCTCCATGCAATGACATTTTTATATTTTGAGAGTAATCTAAGCATATCTTCTCTTTCTTGTTGAGTGCATGCTTTGCCAACCCTTACCATTTTAGGATCATCATCAGTGCCCAAATTGTATGGGTTACATTCCTCTATTCCCTTTTCTTCAGTCATTCTTCTATTAAGTGTTGATTCATCATGATCAAATATGCACTCCAACTCAACCATCCCCTTAGAAATAGTGTTGATCTTTACATTTAGAATCTCATCATCATCTTTGATTTCATCATTCTTAGGTTTATCGTCTGAGGTATCATCAATTTCTTTCCCTTTAAAGTGACCACTGCTCATGATAAATTTGTATATATGTTGATCATCCTGAAAGACTTGGAAGTTTGTTATATTATCTGGAATGGATGGAATAGCAACCAATTTGACTGAAAATATTTTCAATTTGGTTCTTTTGATTGGTTGTAATGTGCCAGCTGAAATAGCCAGAGCATCTGCTACCATATTTTTCCTTCTCAAAATAGATCTCACATTCAAAGCTTCAAAATCATCCATTAAATCCCATACTCTTTTCTTGTATGTGAGCAGCCTCTTATCATTGCAGGAGTATAATGATTTTACTTGTCTCACCACTAACTGAGAATCTCCCTCGATGATGAGAGCTTTAAACCCCTTTTACAAAGCAAAAAGGAGTCTTTGGATCAATGCTTCATATTCTGTAGCATTATTAGTGCATATGAACTGTAATCGATATGTAGCATAGAAAGACTTACCTTTAGGATTGACCAACTCAATACCCACATCGGCTCCAGGTTTGCATTTGGAACCGTTGAAGAAAAGTTTCCATATCGAGCATTCCTTGGGTTTTCTAATTTTGTGTTTATTTGTTCTCATCGTCTCTTTACTTGGGCTTGAAAAGATTGTCTCTTAGGTACCCACTTTAATCTCTCTCAAGGTGGACTTACTAATTTTCCATTATTGCTCTTTGATACTGGGAGTGTATGTTTTCCTTGTTTAGCTTTGATCCCCCCTATCAATTCCTTGATTTCATCCACCTTGGCTATTGGATGAATAGCTATTGAAGTCCATCCTTTCCCTTTCAGGTATTTTCTTCTCCTTTTGATTTTGATCATCCTTGGTGGAGGAGAAGACAAACCTCCACCATTTGAAGAGGTGTCACTGTATGATGCGTTTAAGTCTTCAATTTGCTCTTCAACTTTTTCAATAGATTTAGATATGTTTACATGGGCTTGATCTTCTGTGGGTTCATCTTTTAGTGTGTTATCACTTTTGGCTTCCATCATTTGTGTCAATACCTTAGCAACTACTTCTTGGCATGATGAACATTTGAACTCTGAATGGCTAACTTTATGTAATCAAAAAAATCTTGGGAGAAGTAGGATACTGGAGTCAACTTCCCTTCCTAAACATTGTAGATTAGCCACCATGTTGTCTACAAACTACGTTACAACTTCTTGCCTTGGAATTGAAACCTTGGACTTTTGATCATCCGATATTTTGGTTGAGAAAGCCATCACTTTATAAGAACCCAGATCTAATTGGAAGAATGCTACTTCATTAGGAGCATTATATTCAGTAACCATAGTTTTTAACTTTGGTTCTATATCTATCTTGATTTGGTTGTTCAACCCTTTCCACGGTAACCATGACTGAGTGAAGTTCGTAGAGAACCATCCTCTTAGACATATTGTCCATTCCCTGCTTAGTAGTAATTCATACATCTTAGGTATATCAACCACATGTATATCAATAACATCTTGAATCCTAGGGTTGACTATCAACTATATGTGGACATCTTTTAGCACATCAATCACTTTCACCTTAGTCTTATCCAATTGTATTACTATTCGATTAGAAGGTTGGGGATTTACTCCCAACCTTTGTGCTATCAATAGTGGCATCATATTACACGAGGCTCCTGAATTGATTAGGAAATTATGAAGATTTTCCCATATATTCTAATACTTAGTAGAAATGGAGGCACCTCAACCTTGTCATTAAACATAGTTGGCATTGCTTTCGAAGTGTTGGCTTGTTGATGTACTACTTTTTGAGAAATAGTATTCATGTTTTGAGGTACCTTTGTATGATCCAGGGTCTTCATTAATGCTTCCCATTATTGAGGATAGTTTTGCAACATGTCAAACATAGACATGTTGGCCTTAGTTTGTTTCAAATCTTCTACTGCATTGTACTTATCAGTAGACCACGTTGGATTTTTCAAGATTGTAGGAATTGTTATTTGATTCTGATTTAGTTGTCCTCCATATAGCAGCCTGACTGGCACAAAATTATTACTTGCTCTTGGATCGAGAGGAGTCAGTTGTAGTCCTGGAGGAATCCCATCCATCAAAGGTTCTTTTCTATTTTACAAATTGTAGGTGTTTCAATAATCATTGCGAAAAGCAAACATCTCATCATGTTGAATATCTGGTTCTTGGCTAAATGGAAAAGAGAATTCCTCACTAGTTGGTTGTTCAACTTGTGCATTCTATGTGGACTCGTAAGAATCTAATAGCATAGCATTAAACTGCATAGGAGGGACATTATCATTTGATTGTTGATTTCGAATCATTTCTTGATTTTTGTTATAGCATGAACCATCACTATTCGGGGCATTTTGATTGTCATCATATTGATTGATATCAACATATTGAACATTGTTGTTGTTGTTATCTGTAGGAATGCTTCCATTATTCGAATGTGTGTTCCACTATTGATTATGTCTTTGGAAGCCATTGTTAAAGTTGCTTCCCCCATTATTGTTTCCTTCATTGTTATTATTTCCAGCAAAATTTTGGTTGTTATTTTGATTTTTATTGTTGTTATTGTAAGGACCAGTGTTGTTTCTTTGAAAGTTGTTATTTTTTACTTGCAAAAACCTTAAGTGAGTTAGCTCATTGTTCATTTGTGACATAGTCTTTTTCATTTGGCTGAACTCGGAGGAAAAACTATTGTCTACCTCAGCTACAGTTGCTATCTTTTTTTCAAAGAAAGCAACTTTCGAGGTTCATATCCTGGATATGTCAAAGTCAGATTTTGTGGAGCAGGCATCTGCTGTAGCAAAACTAGATTCATGGGTATCAATTGGCTAGGAACCATGGCTATCATGGCTAGGTATGTCGGTGTTGTTATAATAGCTTGTGTAGGAAGCATCAATCCTCCTCCATTAGGATTGGCTTGTTTGGTGAAGATGATCGCTTCCATGAAGACTTTATCTAATGTGTCAATATTTGTAGTAGGAAGTCTTCTTAGAAAGATAGCTATAAGATGGTCCATTGCATTGAAATAAATTTAGATAGTAGCCAGTTTTGGTATAGTGTATGGTGTCTCTAACTTGTGGTATGCCATATGAAAGTAGTGGTTAAAGCATGAAACTGTCTCGACTGGGTCCTTTTTGATAGATATGAATTGTTGTTTTATCACAATCGAATTGATGAAAGTTTTGAATTGTTCTAAAAACAATTTTTTGAAGGTGTCCCAATCTCCAATGCATCCAGGTGGTAGATTAACATACCAACTAAAGCAAATTTCCCCTAAAGAGTAAGGGAATAAATGAAGAACTACATCCTCATTGGCAATCTTCTTTCAATTGCAAATTTCTTTGAATACTTTGATGTGATCTTCAAGATTTCGTATTTCTCCATAAATGAACCTTGGGCAGAACTTCTCAAGATTCTTGGGGAGGTCATGAAGTGCACCTCTCAAGTTTATGGGTGAGTCTACAACATTTACAAAAAAGGCCATTGGAGGATTTGGTGGACCTAATGGTGGTGGTTGTGGTGGTGGAACTATTGGAGTATGTGATGGTCCACCAGGTGGTTTGAGTGGAGGTGGAACTAAAGAAGATGATGAAAGATCAAAAGGAAGTGGTTGAATTTGTGGAATTCCTTTATCACTATGTGTCTTACGAAAATGGGTAAGTTCAAGGAATTTGTGTGTAGTTGGTGAGGATCTTAACGCTCACCAAAATGGGGACTCTGGATCAAAATCCTCCAGTTTGCACCAATTCTAGAAAAAGTGCACCTCTGCAGAAGCACACTTTCTCACAAAAAGAAGCACACCACAAAATTTTGTAGACCTATAGATCTACGTATCTACGGACCTACATAGCTGTGGACTTAGCTGTGGACTTGTCGACCTGCATAGCTGCGGACTTGTGGACCTGTATACTTGAATTTTTGGCAGACTGAGAAATTTTTTGAATTTGCAAGAAAGTGAAGAATTTTGAAACTTTGGAAAATTTTCTCTTATTCCAAAAATTAGAAAAGTATGGCCCTCCTTCTAGTGCTACTTTTGTTGAGCTGTCATTTTACACGATGCTAAATGGCAGAAATTCTTGTGAATTCCTCTCTTGAAAAGTCAATCTTGTGGATCAACTCCAAGGTTCCAAGTTGTCTTATGACAGACTAAAATCCTCTTAGTTGAAGATAAATGTGATTGTTCATGAGGAGGCCTTTTCTGGTTCATTCTAACTTCGGATGAAATGAAGAATCTGCACACTATTTCAAAATAACACTAGAAGAATTATGTTTTTGTATCTTTTTTTTAATAATATATCTAATGAATGCAATCTAACCATGCAACTAGTATGAAATCTTATTCTAACAAGGGGGTTAATAAAGAAAATAACAAGAATTGAAAGAAAATAACTTGAATTTGAAAGGAAATAACATGAAATTGAAATCCTAACAGACATAAACCATAGAAAATAACACGCTACGAGTTAAGCTTTTGAAGAAACTGGTAGGTAACCAATGAAAATAGGAGCAAGGCTTCCTAGATTCCACTAATGCAATAGTCAATGGGAACTTTCAATAACCAAATGATGTTTCACTCTTGATCAAATCACAAGGCCACAAAAAGTGTGCTCATGCGAGACAAAGAATTATGCAAGCACAATTTAGTGATTTCTCTTCGAGCTTGGTATGTCAATGAAATTTGTAAATCTGTAGCAAACACCAGAACTAAAATATCACACAACCATAAACAACACAATAAACCTTTTGCTCAATCACAATCTCATGAACAAAATCCACAAAACAATGACACATTCAGGCAAGAATAACTACACTCCAAATGCTAGCACCAAAAGCATAACTTTATTGCATAATAACAATGGCCCTAATTACATATTACAATAGGATATTTATAAGAAATCATCTCCTAAATTTTTGTTAAGAGTGAGAGATATCTTCATGCAATAAGATGCTTTTAAACTAATAAAACAAACTAATTATATACAAACTACCTATCTAACTGGTGCTTAGTAGAACTCAATCCATTTTATATTCATTAATTGGATGCATGAGCCTTTACATGTCAAAAAAAAAAGAAATTATGAGAGAAAAGCATGTGAAAGCTTTGATTCAAAGTGAAAATGTTTGGAGATGCCAAAATTAGAAGTTGATCCTTCATAAGGCGTTAGTCAAAATTAAAATATCATCAAAATGCATTTCTGATGCATGGAAAGCTCTATTTTGGAACTAATAGTTAACTATCGGTGCACTTATGGAATTGTGGAGCTATGAAGCTATGGACTTGTGTACTTGTGAAGCTGTGGAGCTACGAAGCTATGGACCTCGACTAGGTCAAAATCTCAAAATTTCACTAAATGTCAAAACTAAAATTCTGGCATCTGGGTTTTGTTCTTCTTCATCCCAAAGGTATGTTTGGATGTTTGCCCTTGAATTTCTCTATAATCTTAGTGGTTTTATCCACATCTAGAAAATCCAAAGCCTCATATTTGTCCTTGACCTTTCATCTGTAATTGTCTACCTCAATTCGGGTATCAGCAAAATCCCCAAGTTTGGTATCCAACTCCAACAATGCTTCCTCAGTTTTGAAGGCCTGTCAGATGTCCTCCTCATCATCAACTTCCACAAAAATATTCTTAAAATTATCCACTAATGTATCTATAGGTAGAAATCTCTCACATTCCTCATCTTCAAAAATATCCAAACAGGCATCACTATACTGTCTCTCTGCTTCCAAAATTTTCTCTTTGGCTTGATCGTTGAGCCGATGAATTTCATCATGTAATGTTTCCATTACCTTGTTGCTATCTGCTATCTTTTTTATCTAGTCATCAATCATATCTACTTCATCTCCCATATATACATCAATCAAAACTTGGTACCTTTGTCCCTTTATGGCTTATAAAGTACATAAATCTTTGCTCCAGGCCCGTACTTCATCAATAATGCTGAAGTCTTGCTTCAAAATTGCCACCATCTTATTCACATTTTCTTGTGTAGCATGCATC
The DNA here is from genome assembly GCA_028749045.1 of Cupressus sempervirens. Taxonomy (NCBI): domain Eukaryota; kingdom Viridiplantae; phylum Streptophyta; class Pinopsida; order Cupressales; family Cupressaceae; genus Cupressus; species Cupressus sempervirens. The sequence goes on from CM053785.1 coordinate 766,050,011, forward strand.
ATCTTTAGGTTTGCTATGATAATCATGACTCCTTTTTCCTTAAAACTCTCTCGCCGTTGCTGATAGGCTCTCAAAAATGGATCCATATGGACTGCTCCCCCTTCTCTAAGAACAGTATTCAAGGTCTCCTTAGGGTGCTCAGGATTAAGAGGACCAACGACTTTAGCCAAATATCCCTTTAGAATCTCAATCTTCCTTCGAAGTGCTTGGATTTCCATCTAATCCTCCCCCATGTTCTTCATGATTTCCTTAATTCCCATGGTCACCATTAATTAGGAGGCATACCTTGTGGGTTTTCCCAACATGACATTTTCCAATTGATAATCCTTGGGACCAAGGCTTTCTACATCTGTATCTCTAGGAGGAATAGCTACCTATGCAAACAACTCTGAGCTATTCCATGTACTTGTAACAAATGCCAATGGTATTGCCTCATGTGCCAAGGACTCAAGTTTATTCAAAATTTCTACAATCTCATAAACGTCTTCCTTCAAGGCTTGGAATCTAGGTCTGGAGCATCTTATCACTTCCTTTTGCAGCCACCTTGGAGTGTGTTTAGCCGGAGGTCTTCTTGTTAAAAATGAGGGAGTATGTTCTACAACTTTCTTTCCCTTATCAATCCTCCTCAAAGTTGTTTCTGTCTATGAGGGCTCTCCTTTTGTTTGCTCGGTCTCAGTGGATCTAGTAGCTTGCACCTTAGTATCTTGGGGAGGTGATTGAGAATATTTAGCTATTTTTCCCTCCTTTGATGCTTCATTAGTTTCCCTTTGTTCTAGTTGCTCCTCTTGCGACAATTCCTTCTGAACTTATTCCTTTGATCCTAGAAGCAGGGGAGTAACTGAACCTTTATCTACCACCATAGCTTGTCATGAAGAAGGGTGAGCAGAATCGAGACCTTGTGTGCCTGGTGGTATCTACGTCCATCCTTCCTATTGAGATTGACTAGTAGGAGTACACCTAATCTTGCCATCAATTAATGTCATTCCCATAGGCATGAAGTCAAAATTGGACATTTTAAATAAATCATCCCCTTCTTCACTTTGCTCATCTATCCACTATTGCACTTCATCTTTTGAAGAAGAGACTTGTAAGGGTATTGTCTAAGTGGATGGTAATATGCTTGAGGTACTCCTTCTCCTTTCTTCCTTCATGGCTCTAGCTAGTTGGGTTCTTCTTTGTATCGACACTTCTTCCTCTTCATTTGTCTCCTCTTCTTCCTCTTCTTCTTCTTCTAAGATGGTTTTAGGAATAGAAGGAAAAGGCACCATTCTCTTAGTCACCCTTTGCCTTTTCTTCATTCAGATCTTAATCTTCTTTTGTTTTATAGAGGCAAAAGGGGAAGCTTTTTCTTCTTGAACTAGAGGGATAGAAACTTGCTGACTCTCTTCCTCTTCTGATTGGGTAGGCACAAAGGGAGGTAGTGGAGGATTATCCTAGACTTGAGAAGCTCTGATATCCTTAGATCCTTGTACCTCTTGTCATTGCTGATGGGAAGGTTCTTGCACTTCATGTTGTTCTTCTTGAATTCTTTGCGGAGAAGTCCTCTTCCTTTTATTCTTTACTATCCTCTCTAGAGGATGATAGTATCCTACTGGGCAGTCAAGTTGGTATACTATCTCTGCCCTGATGGGAGATTGGATTGCGAAAGTAGGAACTGTAACTTTCCTTCCTCTACCTTTCTTAGGGTAGGCTTGAGCATGGAAGACAATAGTGTCAAGTATGAGATCAAGTGAAAAAGGTTGCTTGATTCATTCCTTCATCATTCTAACCACATGTCTTAACCGATGATTGATATCATCACCCTCCTCCCTGTCATCTTCTGCATTCATAATGGGTCTTTCTCTGATTTTGTTTGAGTTGAATAGGGGGTCCAATAGCTCCTTAGAATCTTGTCACCTTATTTCCTTTGGAATATTTGGATTTAGGGTCTTCTCTACCAGATATAAAGTCATCCTACAATAATCTTATATGCAGATATCATAGTCATTTGTCATGTTCATCCAATGATCTTCAATAGTATCTTCATGATGAAACTCTTCTCCAGCCATACTCTCTACTTTACCAACATTATCAAAATGTATCCTAGGGGAATTGTAATCCTCAAGGGGATAAGTCTCCCATTCTGATTCAAAAGTCAGAATGTCTTTCTTTTGTTTTACCTAGTATGGTCCAATGACGAGAGGCCATGTCCAACAAGGTCTTCTTTGTCTCTTCACCCTTTCATATGCAGATTCAATCTGTTGAGAAATCTTCAATAGCACTAACTTGTCACTTAGATATCTGGGGAGTTTCTTGGGGTTGACAGTGGCACCATGTACTTACAGGTATGTAAACATCTTAAACTAAATGAAATAGGCACTGATATGGGATGTGACACTGTGTTCACCAACCCAAAATGTATCAAAGTAGATACTAGATCTGATCTCTCGGTTGATTTATTACAATTTTTTAGGAATTCCCCTAAATCAGTGTGTCCCAAGTTAGTATCTTGGATCTCAGCATAATCATCATGAAATCTTGATTTGGATGGTAAGCCTTGGAACTTGAAGACTATAGGCTTGGGTGCTACTCTAGATGTGGACACCATTTGATTATCTGGATGACACAAGAAAAACATTATTAGTTGAAAAATAAAGCATAATATATAACATTTAAAAAAAAGCATAGTGAAAAAAAAGTCCCCTTTAAGTATTTTGAATATTTTTCTTATATATATATATATATATATTTTTTTTTTTAATTTTTTTTTTTATAAAAAAAGTGTGGGGGTACGAGGTGGATGCATGCGTAAGAAGCGCGGAGCAAGGGTTTCAAGTAGGCGTGTGGGGCTTGAAAGGGGCAGCTCATTTGATGAAGCATGCGGGTGTTGTTCGAGGTGTCACACATGAAGGTTTGGAGTTTGCATGTGCGTTGGGCACTCAGAGGTATGGTGGGGCATAGGCACACACATGTAGAAGGTATACTAGAGCATAAAAGGTAGACTAGCATGGGCGCCAACGAAAGAGAGGTGGCAAGAGTGGGTACACATGTGCCATAAGGCATGCACACTGTAGAATGATGGAAATTGCTTTGAGGAAGGGCACAAGTGCATGTTTTGCTGTGCATGATGCGATAGCTAGTTGCAGACTAGTGTGGGTGCACGATGTGCTGTGCAATGAAAACATGCAGGTGCGGACGGGTGCAGGTGCATTTTGTGCCAAGCAAAGCAAACAGACATCGCTCACCTTATGATGCCACTAAAAACATAAAATTATGAAATGTTAAGGAGAGGGGGGGGAGGTTTATAGACCCACGTGCCGAGCTGGGTGAGTGGTGCGGCGCACATCCTACGCTTGCATGAGAAAAAATTTAATTAATTAATTAATTAAATTTTTTTTTAGTTTTTTAATTTTTAAATTTTATTTCAAATTTTTGAATGTTTTGTATTTTTCTAATTTTCTAATTGTTTTTTTGTGTTTTCCTAATTTTCTATTTTTTTGACTCTAACTATAATCAAATACCTTCTCTTGACTCTCAAATTGTGAGTCCGAGAGTCAAAAAATTTAGGGGGTCCCCATTCCTATTGAGGAATGGGGCGTGTGTTGTGGACACCACAACAAGAACTTGGGAGAATCCTTTGGCAACCAAGCGAGCCTTGTGTTTGTTAACTAACCCATCCACTACAAATTTTGTTCGATAGATCTACTTACATCGAACAAGTTTTCTTCCCTTAGGAAGAGGGACAAGATCCCAAGTGTGGTTCCTCATCAAGGAACTACACTCTTCTTGCATAGATATATCCCATTTAGGAATAATAGAAGCCTCATGAAAGGACTATGGATCTAAGGAAGTAGCAATGAAGACATGTGGAGCATCCTAGAATTGTGAACAAGTTCACTTGGTGTCTGATGGATCCCCAACACAATCACCTGCAGACTGCAAGGTCTATTTAGCCCAAAGTGGATAGGAAGATGGAGAATCTAGAGGGGAATCATCAACCTCTAAATGATGACTAGGAGAGGAAGGAGGCAAGTTCTTTGAATCACTCTCTACATCAGAAGTAGAGGTAGAAGACTATTCAGGTGAATCTCACTCATCAGAAGATCTGTCATGTATTCAAGTGACTCCAATGTCAAAGTAGAAGGAGTTGGAGAAGTGAGAGAAAGTGAGCTTGAAGATCCCTCCTCAAAATAAATGCTCCTCTCAATGAATAAATCATGTATAGTAGGGTGGAGCAATCGATAATCCTTCACACCATCCGGATAACCTACAAATATGCAAGGTCTACTTTGTGGATCCAAGGCCTTACATTTCTCTACAAGAATGTGGGCCCATGTAGGGGAGCCAAAAACTTGAAAGTGCTTAACTAATGGTTTTCAACCACTCCAAGCTTCAAAAGGAGTAACTCCCTTCAAGGCTCAGTGAAGAATATGATTTTGGATATAACAAGCACAATTAATGGCTTCTGCCCAATATTGTGGTGCAAGAGATCTAGAGTGAATTATACAGTTTTCCATTTCCTTCAAGGATCTATTCTTCCATTCTGCAACACTGTTCTATTAAGGATTGTATGGAATTGAATGTTGTAAATCAATCCCCTCTAAAGCGCAAAATCTTTCAAATTGATGGTTGACATACTCACCAAGATTATCTATGCACAAAAATTTGATGGCTTTTCTGTTGGCATTATATTATTTTTGTCATTAGTGACAACACATACTCAATTTTGAGTTCTTACCGAGCATCCAATGGTTACCTTGTAAGCTTAGCAATTATACAATTTACACCGAGCATTCCTGAAGCTACCGAGTAAATATAGACAATGTGAAGATCAATAGTGTCTACCAAATTTCTTATTATCTACCATGTTTCACAGTGTCTATCGAGTAGTGATTTTGTGTCATGAAAATTTAGAGCAAACTAAGCATTGGAAGAAATAGTGTTTGCCGAGTAAAGCAAGGTACACTAATACATTTGGCACCAAATTGCAATGGCAGTGCCATTGCAATTTTTTCATCACAACCTTGTCGTCATCACAGAAAAATTGCAACGGCACTGCCATTGCAATTTGGTACCAAATGTATTAGTTGTAAACTCAGTGTGTAGTATCTACTGAGTGACACTATATCTATTGAGTCACCAATGGTTATCAAGTTTAGAACTACATCAAGTGATTAGTATGGACCGAGCCTTCACTTCTACCAAGTGCATGATGATGCCGAGTTAAATAGTGGATGCTGTGTATCGAAAGGTCACCGAGTCAGTTCAGTGAACTCATGTTGTTTACTGTTGGGCCAACTTTGTAATATATTTGTTCACTTGTATTTTGGCCAACCTTAAAATTTTGTAAATTTGAAAGGTATATATGTAAAATGTATTGTAAGATATCAATCATCAAGGAACATCAAAGTAATGTGAAGTAATTTTGAAGAGCATCTGTGAAGGATTTCAACAACAGTTCAAGGAATACAACAAGGTCAATATAGAGACAGAAATGTTATATTCATCACATAAGGTGATCAGTGCATAAAGGATCTTATTAGAAATCTATTGTAAGTAGATCCATTGTTTCATCTTAACTGGTGAATTAGTCCTCTAAATCCTCTAGCGAGGTAGACTTAACAGTCTTTATATAAATCTCCTAATTGAGTGCATACTTAATTGTATGTTTTTAAATCCTCTAACAAGGTGGAACTCATAGTCCTTTGTGCTCCTAATAGGGCAGATCACCAAAAGTGGTCAATGTAAGCCTTAATAGGCCAACTTTATGCTGTGGTATTGATGTTTTGTGGGTATCATCCCCACCCCAGTTTTACTTTCTATTTGGAAGGTTTCTGGGTCACCAAAATATTGTGTTCTCTTGTGCAATGAATGTTTTATGTTTCAGAACTAATGAATGCAATAGAATAGATGTATGTGTGGTAAATATAAAGGAAAGTTTTTAAAGTTACTGATTCACCCCTCCCCTCTTAGTAACTTGTCATATCTTGAATATTTCCAATAATTGGTATTAGAGCTTTGTGGTTCTCAGGATAAAAGTTTGGCAACTTGAGAAAAGATCTAAAAAAAAATAGAGATATTCAGACTTGACAAGGCAATTGAAAATGAAAAGCTAGATCTAGAGATGGCCATAGCTCAACTGAAAGAAGCAAAGGAGCATCTTTCCCAATCCCTAAAAAGAAGGAAGGAACTTCCAAGACAAATGAATGACCATCAGTATGTTGAAGAAAATATTGAAGACCTTTTACCATCAAGCAACTTTGAGTGAATTTGTAGTTAGGGAATTTGTTCAAAGATTTCCATCACTTACCAAGCAGCAATGGCATCCAAAAGCACCAGCAGCAGCAAGGTGGAAAGAGCATAAAAAATGTTGGTCAAGGGTGTAGAATGGAAAGCACCAAATTTCAAGTTAGTTCCTATAGTGGTGGAGGCACTCAACCCTAATGGCCCACAATCACAAATCCCACCAAAGGTACTTGTGATTAATGATATCCGCACTCATTTTAAATGTTCAATTCAAGAGATAGGAACCCTAAAAATGGATAGTGCTCTAGAAGAAATGTGTATTGATGGATCATTGAAACCTGAGCACAAGCATTTGGAAACAAAAGGGTTGACTCACATATCCCACCTACCAAGAAGATTTTAGATAAAATGGATTAGGTATATTCTTAGCCATGTTCACAATGGTTAGCTATGGTTGGAACAATCCATATTGATCACCACAAAGATGATTCACAAGATTACTAGCCTTCCCATTTTGAGCAAAGCTAAATCCAACAAAACCCTAGGTCAAGATGAACTCAAAAAGAAAACCCTAGCTGAGTGGGATGGTAGAGGCTTTAAAATTAGCACCATTATTGAGATAGAGCTAAGATTCAGAATTCATGTAATTTCTCACAAGATTTACAATTCTATTCATTTGAAAAACATGCCATGTGAGGTAGTAGACTTAGCATTCAAAGTTGTGAAGAAAAATTTGGAATTTGACCTGTCAGAATTACTACTAAAGAAACTAAACAAGAATATGGATAGCATTAGGTCATCAAAGAATAATCCCTACAAATTTGGTTCTTTGTTAACATGTCTCTTCTTTTATGTGCAAAAATTCTTTCTATCTAAAGGATCTATCGTATGGAGTAAAGATGTTCCCATTTTGTATCAAATAAATGAGTTTATAGCAAAAATGGGTGTAAACTTTGACACTATAATGGATAATTATTTTGAAAAATTCAAAGAAAGGATGAACAATAGGTTTAGGATTCCTCCTAAACTTGTTGAGGACTACAAAGATGATGTATGTTTCATGATAGACTATGATAGAGTATACATTCAGGCAGTGAGGCCTTGAGTTGCATCTGTGAAACCTCTCCCTTATGAGGTAAATATTGATGAAACTAGGGACATCATTGAAGCACTGGTAAATGAGCTTGTAGATCCCAAGCAACTAGTCTTTGGTACTTATGATGAGGCAAAAGCCAAAATTGAATTAGAAATTAAGCTACCTCAAGAAATCAACAAAGGTAAGAGAAAGATTGCTAAGATGAAAACTATCATTGATCCCTTAATGCTTATTGAGGGAAAAGGAGAGGATGAAGAAGAGGATCAAGAAGAAGAAGAAGAAGAGCACTAATAAAAAAGAGAGGCAAAGTCAGAAAAGAAGAAAGGAAGGTTTACCATTACTAAACCTCCAAAGGCTCCATAGTTATTTTCATCAGGAGAGGAAAAGGAAAAAATAAAGGTGAAGTAGTATTCAACAAGCCCCAACTTACCTTCCAAGAAAGGTTAAAATAGATGGAAGAAGGAGCTGGCATCACAAAATTCAAAGCTTTAAAGTTTGAAACATGAACTGATGCAGAGAAGATGCAAATTGAGGATTTGGTACTCACCAAAATGGGAAAATGGGAGTATTCCCCATACCAGATTGTTCCTCAGATCTCAAAAGAATTATTAGTAAGACTACAACCAAGATGGGAATCAGCCACTTAGGAAACAAAAGACATCTATGAACAATCCTTGAAGAATCTATTACCAAATCCCACTAAGGCAGAAGTAAAGGTAGCCATGAAGAATAATGAAGGTAAAATGATGATTAGATTTCACACATGTTTGATTCTAATTAATGACATTGAGCATGTTGTAAGAGATTCAACAAACATGTGGAAGAATATCTATCATCTGCACAAGCCTAGTGATGATCCAGTTGAGATCAGGGATGATGATGATAGTGATAATGAAGAAGATGACAACACTCCATGTGCTACTATTGATATTGAATATTATCAGACACTAAGGGTTGATGATGAAGAGAAAGGGGAAGAAGCTAAAGAAGAAGACAAAGAGGAAGCTAATGAAGAAGAAGACCCAATGAAGATTGCAGCAAAGTCATTGCTTCCCTTCCTCACTCTCCACCTAAGTTGGCAACATCATCAGGGTTAGAGACAACTTCAACAGGATTGATTGCATCTGCTCCTGCCAAACCACTCATGCCATAATTTACTCACACCATTAGAGTGAGTGAGCAAAATATATGAAGGAGGATCAAGAAAAAAGTGAGAAAATATATAGAGCCATGAATGATGATTTTCTCTCCCAACTGTAACTATAGAATCACTATGAAACTCATGTATCTCCACTCAATTAGGAGTGAACTCAACTCGCTTGCCTGAACTTGTGTGAGTGATCTGGTATATTGATAGGAGATTAGTTGATACTAAGGGTACACAAAGAACATCATGGAATGTGCCATCCCCCACATCAACATACCCTCTCACACACACCTCAATAGGAGTGTCATCACCCATCAAAATAGAAGGCATAGAACACAGCTCCAAGGAAGCAAGTTCTTTCTTAGACGAAGCCATGTGGTGCGAAGCACCCAAATCAAGAACCCAAGTGGATGGTGAGGAAGAAACTACAACAAGAGCCTTGCCCTTTCCTTTCCCCTTGTTGTTTTCTTTTTCCTTGTTAGACCCTTCATTAGAACTTTTTTTGATAGACTTAGAAACACTAATATTATTCTTCTCAAGAATGTATGTCAAGTGATCAATTTGTTTCTTCAAACATTTATGTTCATCATGATCAAGTCTTTTACAATAGGAACATTTGACCCTTTCTTTCTTAGGCTTATCACCCTTAGAGGATGAGGTATAAATAGTTTCTTTTGGAGCAACCAATATCTGATCCTTCTTTTCCTCACTATTATTTTTTTTCTCATCCTTACTATTGTTGTTACTATTTTGTCCTTTTTGTTCTTTTGTACCTTGGTTGGTAGCCAAGGCATGTGACTTAGAGGACTTAAGAGTGCCCATCTAGATTAGCTTGTCATGTTCTCGAGTGAGATTGACAACAAAATCATCTAAAGATGGCATGGTGAATTGAGTACCAAGTGCACCCTTAGTAGCATAGAAGGTAGAGACAAACACAAACTATTCTGAACTTAGCTTAGAGAGAATACTAAGAATAAGTTGTTCATCTTTCTTTTCAATTCTGCATTATTTTAACTACAGCCTTAGTGATTTCAATTTGGTGAAGAAATCCTAGATTGTATTGAAATTTCCTAAACTTAAACTAATTAATTCATTTTCCAACATATGACCCCTCATTGAATCTTGTGTGCCAAATAATGTTTCTAGCTTTGTCCATATTTCATTTGGTGTATCTAAAGACTCAATGTGAAATGGCAAGTTAGGAGAAATAGAAAAACATAATATTCAATATGCCTCATCACATTTGTTAAAACACATAGGCTTATCTTCATCTTTATCAGGTTCAGTTTCAAGTCCCATAGAATTCCTATTTAATCCAGCTTTCCTTAAGTGAATTGTCATGGATGATTTCCACTCAAAGTAGCTGTATGGAGTTGGGATGGGCATATTTGTTTGATCCATGATGAAGAAATGCTAAAAAGAAGAGAACTCAGCCATGACAATGCCCCCCCTCCCCCACCTTTTTACTCAATCAAAGAACGCCCCCCCCCCCCCCCCCCCCCCCACACACACACCCAAAGAAATATGATTTAGAACTTTATTTTAGTGCATTTACAACTACCACTAGAAAGTACTTAGTGGTCTTGATTTCAATGCATTACAAACCCTCATTAAGAGCATATGCTAAAAGTGAAACTTAGGCACAATAATCAAAGAAACAAATAGCACCACTATGATCTACTCAAAAAAATGCACTTTCAAAAAAAGAATCACCTTGATTCATGGTCATATGAGAAAGTTATGATCCTTTGAAGTTTCCAAAATGAGAACTATGCACAGTTATCACCAAGAATCTACAATTTCTGAAAAATTTATGCATGAAAATTAAAAAACAACTCCACTAGTGGATAGAGCACAAAAAAATAGCCAAGGTCATAACAAGAATTGTCAAAATTGGAGTTCGTATGAGCAAGAACAAGGCCTTTGAAAACTATGTTCAAATATACGACTACCAATGGAGAAGGGTACGACTATAGCTTTCCATTGTCAATTCTACAAAATATATAGATTACATGCAAAAACTAAAAGATACCCAGATAGTTTTTTGAGGTTGTGAACAAAACTCAGAAAGAATTTTTCTTGCTGATGTATAGATGTAGTTGTAGTGTAAATCAGACACCTTTAACAATAAAAAATGGCCCCAACAACCAAAAAATGACCCCAGCAACCAAAAGATATCATGAAAAGATTGAATCAGCTACCTAAGTCAATAAATGGCATGCCAGAATTTGCAATATTGATTAAAAATACCAAATATGCATGTTGGTTGTGAGATTGAGATTGAAACCCCAATTTTGCAACTTGTATGATGATCTTTGATCTTGGTGAAATGAAAGTGAAATCTGACTTTCTCAAGCCTATTGGATGCATTGAAACAACCAAAAATGTTGCCAGTATAACCAGAAATGCTGCAATCACCTAGAGACTAAAAATGTTTTTGTCAATCTTTTCTGATTCTCAAGATCATCTGAAGATGCGAGAGAAGAGCATATTGGATTTTTCAAAAAACATACAATAAGATTTATTGCCCCCTGGCCGCCCCCCTCCCCCCCCCCCCCCCCCCACCAAATTTCTCAAATAAGGAAACTAAAATCTACTCTTGCATGTAGAAAAGCTCTGATACTATGTTAGAATCTGAAAAGATTAATAACCCAGAAAACTAGTGCAAAGAATAAGTATCAAAACTATAAATGCAAATGATACAAAATCAAATTAGCAACATAGAGTTAGTCTCCAAGAGAGTAATGCAAATTCTAGAAGAAAAATATCATTAAGAGGATGCAAAAAACAAGAGATACAAATATAGGCCAGGTGGCATGCTTATATAGGCGAGGAAGAGGGAGGAGGTGTCAACGCCAACCAATGAGGAGCAACCATCTATCAGACTAAATCTAGCAAAGTATCTTCACAAGATAGCTAATGGATGCTCATATGTAGGAAGGCAACACCTTTCAACCATTCACCTAATAAGACATGCTTTATTAACATAAGAAAGATTATTAAAAGTGTAGGAAAAACCTAGCAATATAGGAAAAAACAAATAACCTACTAGAAAATAAAAAACTACACTAACAAGAAGAAGCCAGTGAAGCACCTGAGAACAAGAAAAGGAAAGCTAAAATCCCATTAGTTAACAAACCAAGGAAGGTTGTGAAACCTAAGCTTGCAGTTCAAGCAACTCAAATCAGCACAAGAGCTATTGCCAAAAGGCTCAAGAGGCAGATAAGCCAAAAGAGAAGAGGGCTAGATCATCGAGTAATGAAGAGGAGCCTAATAAGAGAAAAAAGAGTAATTATATAGCTCTAGCTAAATCTGATGAAGAGAGGATAGAGTCTGATGACAACAACCAATTGAAAGTGGTAAGTAATAGTTCTTCCTTAGATTTAGATAATGTGTGTGAAAACATAAGGAATAATGCTAATTTATCTAGTCTCACACATATTAGGTTTGAAAAACTTGGAAAAATTGAGATTAACCAAGTAGAGGAGTCAATATATGCTAGGATGGCAACATTCAATCAAACTCCAATTGAGATTGCCAACTCATTACGAAAAGATCTATGTGAAAGAGTTAAGAAAAAGTGACAATACAATCTCAATATAGAAAGACAAATCAGAGAGACCACACTTGTACAACTGATGCCAAAATTAGATAGGGAAACAATGGAAAAGGAAATAAAGAAACATGCCAGGAAACTTGCACCTAAATATAGGACATTCAACATATTACATAATAATATTAAGGATGTTGTAAAGAAGAACACTTTGATTTGGAAATCATTATATGGTTTGATAGCACCCAAGGCAATAATACTCCTATTGAGGTTGGTGAGGACAAAGATGAACAAAAAGTAACTAAGGCCATCACTGCTATAGCATAAAGTTGGCCTATTAAGGCTTACATTGACCACTTCTAATGATCTACCCTGTTAAGAGAAATTTGGACTACTAGATCCGCCTTGTTAGAGTTTTACAAACATAAATGAAGTATGCATTCTATTAAGAGATTTGATGAAAGACTGTTAAGTCTACCCTATTAAAGGATTTAGAAAACTGAGTCACCTATTGGGATGAAATAATAAATTTGACTTACAACTTGATTTTTTATTAGATCCTTGAAGTATAGATCACCTCTTGTGATAGATATAGCTTTACTGCTCCTTATAGACCTTACTAAATATCTACTCTACTGCTGATTTGCATTCCCTCTTCTCAAAACATTACATATCCATCATCCATACTTTCTTTATATATTGCAAATGATACAATACATTACATAAATACCATTCCAATATTTACAATTGCAAGGTCAACTAAAACACAAGAAAAAGATATTACTGAGTTGGCCAAATAGTAGAAACTCTGGTTCTATAAGCTAACTTCATAAACTTTTGATAGTTGGTATCCACTACATTACTCAGCATCATCATGCACTTGATAGAAGTAGAGGCTTGGTCCATACTAATCAAACAATGTAGCTTCAAACTCATGACCATTGGAGACTCGGTAGATATAGTATCACTTGGTAGATACTGAATCCTTTGTTTACCTTGCTTCCACTCAATCAGCACTACACATCCATCACTCGATAGACACTGGCTTCACATCACAATAACTAACAACTCAGTAAGTACTACAAAGCTCGATGACCACTACCTACTTGGTGATAACTACTGAACTGCTCACTATCTATATTCACTCGGTAGCTTTAGAATGCTCGGTATGAATTGCTTAACTGGTGAACTTACTTGGCAACCACTAAATGCTTGGTATAAACTATTGACTGAGTGATAAGCTTGGTAAGTATATAGAGTTGAGTAAGTTTTGTCACTAATGACAAATATAACATAATTCCAACAAGTTGGTGCCTTTGTATCTTCATATTTCATATTTCTTGTACATTTGTAAAACCTCTAACAAGGTGGATCTAGTAGTCCAAATTGCTCTTAACAGGGTAGATCATCATAAGTGGTCAATGTAAGCCTTAACAGGCCAACTTTATACTATAGTAGTGAAGTTTTTTGAGTATCATCCCCACCCCATTTTTACTTTCTATTTGGAAGGTTTCTGGGTCACCAAAATTCTATGTTTATGTGTCATGAATGTTTATCTTTCAGTTTCTTATGCATGTGGTAAAGTAGATTAATTAATAGAGAATGATTTACATTGTTAATAGCTAAATTTATGAAAATTTTTGAGGTTACTAATTCACCCCTCCCCTCTCAATAACCTTGCTAGTCTTGATTATTTCCAACAACTAGCATTAGAGCTTTGTGGTTCTCAGGATAAAGTTTGATAGCTTGAGCAAAGATCAAGGACAATGGAGATATTTAGACTTGACAAAACTATTGACAATGAGTATCTAGATCTAGAGATGGCCATATCTCAACTCAAAGAAGAAAAAGAACATATTTCTCAATCCCTAAAAAGAAGAAAGGAACTTGAAAAAAAAATGAATGACCACCAATATGTTGAAGAAAAGATTGAAGACTTTTTTCCCTGTAGTAGTTTAGATGAAGCAAATGAGGCAATCAAAGAACTCCTAGAAAAGAATGGCTCTCTGCAAGAAGAGGTAAGAAAATTGAAAAGAGAACAAGAAATTTAGTCAATAAGAATGTGTGGAATCTTGGAACAAAGGAATAAGACAAATTAAGACTTAGAAACAAGGAACATTGAAACTCAAAGTCAATCCCTTCAACAAGAAAGTCTTATCAATCAGCTTTCCAATGTAAATGAGGAAATCATGAGTCTAAGATCTAAAAATGAAAGTTTAAGGAATGAATTAATCACTGAAAGACAAATCAATGAAAGATTGAAAGCTGATCTAAATTCTGAAAAATAACTCAATGAAAGGATAATGAAATCTCAAGTAGACATGGATCAACTGAATCAAAAGAGTGAGCAAAAATATCTATAGGCAAAAAGGTAAAGTAGGACTTGGATATAAAGAAGAAGGTGAATCTTCCAAACAAGGTGCCCAAAGGAATAAAATACCTACTTGCAACCATTGTGGTAAGTTAGGTCATACATCAAACAAATGTTGGAACAATAGAAAGACAAAATTCAAAGGTAAATGTCACAAATGCAAGAAACAAGGTCACAAGGTATCTGAATGTAGATCTAAACCATTCAATCTAGCTAAACAACTTGTAAAGGCAATATTTGGTTGGGACTATAATACCTGGTGTAGATGTCATTATTGTGGAGAATATGGACACATTGGCATAAACTGTGCAAGGCATCATTTGAGAAAGAAGGATACAACCATAAGATGTTACACATGCACTGAACTTGGTCACATAGCTAAGAATTGCATGAATATAGAAAATGTTGAAGATGAAAAGAAAGCTAAAGCTGATAACATTAGAAAATAGATGAGACAATAGTGGATTCCCAATCTACCGAGCAAGCCAGTTCAAATGATGGCCATGTCACTCAAGAAGTGGGTGACTCCACCATTTCCAATTACATTCTTAAAGAAAGGACTAGAACTGCATCTTCAAGCCATATCTTAAATAGTTCTAATGAAAGGAAGCAAAAGATCCAAATTAGTATTTCAGATATAGAGGGATCACATGAGATTAGGTCATACCGAGCAAGGTTAGTCATAGACTCAACCAAGCTAGGTTGGAAGTAATAAAGTTTTTGTTTAGTCACCAAGTCAAAAGCTTCTACCAAGCATAGTGAGTGGATGATAGTCTATCACACACTATGTCATTATGGTAGAAAGCATTAATGGATAATTTTCATCAAAAAGGGCAAAATTTGACTTCATTTTTCACTGCGACTTTAAAATACTCAGAGTAGAGCAATTTCCAAGTGTATCTAAGCAATCTAGAGCAACATTGCAGTGAAGATTTGTTTGAATTTTTTTTCTCATTTACCAAGCAACCATGGAATCTAGAAGTAGTAGTAGTAGATAAGCAAAAAGAAGTTCTGAGATGTTGGTAATAGGCATGGAGTGGAAAGCACCTAATTTCAAGCTAGTTCCAGTAGTTGCAGAGTCACTAGATCCAAATGGAGCTCAATCCCAAATTCCTCCAAAGGTACTCCTAATTAATGATATTCACACTCATTTTAAGTGTTCTATTCAAGAAATTGGAAACCTTGAGATGGATAGTGCCCTAGGAGAAATGTGTGTTGATGGTTCGCTAAAACCTGAGCATAAGCATTTAGAGATCAAAGGGTTAATTCATATTCCAAATATGCTAAGGAATTTTCAAATTAAGTAGATTAGGTATATTCTTGAATGTGTACATAATGGTCAGTTGTGGTTAGAATAGCCAATGTTGATCACAAAGAAAATGATACATAAGATCACAGGTCTCCCTATGTTGAACAAGGCCAAAACTACCAAAACCCTAGGTTGGGAAGAACTTCAAAATAAAACCCAAGTCGAGTGGGATGGTAAAGGTCTAAAGATTAGCATAGTATCTGATGTAGAATTAAGGTTTGGAATTCACATCATTTCTCACAAGATTTATAGCTCTAGTCATTTGACAGTGTGCCATGTGAGATAGTTGATCTGGCATATAAGGCTGTAAAGAAAAAATTGGAATTTGATCTATCAGAGTTATTGTTGAAGTAGCTGAACAAGAATATGGATAATATTAGGACATCCAAGAACAACCCTTGTAAATTTGGTTCTTTGTTAACATGTCTTTTCTTTCATGTTCAAAAGTTTTTCCCATCAAAAGGTTTAGTAGTATGGAGGAAATATACTCCAATTTTGTATTAGATTAATGAATTTATTATAGAAATGGGTGAAAACTTTGATAGTATTATGGATAATTACTTTGAAGTTTTTAAGGAGAAGATGAACAATAGGTTCAAGATTCCTACCAAGCTAGTTGAAGACTATAAAGATGATGTATACTTTATGGTTGATTGTGATAGAGTGTATATCAAGGAAGTTAGGCCTAGAGTTGCATGGGTGAAACCTCTTTGATATGAGGTTAACATTGATGAAACAAAAGATATTGTTGAAGCCTTGGCGAATGAGCCAAAAAATCCAAAATTATCTATTTTTGGAACTTATGAAGTAGCCAAAACTAGAATTGAGCTTGAAATCAAGCTACCTCAGGCAATAAGCAAAGGCAAGAGGAAGGTAGCCAAGTTGAAAACTGCAAATGCCCCTCTCATGCTTACCGAGGGTAAAGGTGAAGATATTGAGGAATCTAAAGAAGAAGAAGAGCAAGAATCTAAGGAGGAAGAGCTAGTGAAGCCTCCACAACTATATTTACAAGGAGATCAAAAAAGAAAGTTGGTAGTCAAGTTGTATTGAGCAAGCCCCCACTCACCTTTCACAAAAGGTTGAAAGAAATGGAAGAAGGTGCAGGCATCACAAACTTCAAGGCATTAAAGTTTGAAACAAGAACATATGCTAAGAAGATGCAAATTGAGGTGCTATTGCTCAATAAGATGGGAACATATAAATATTCACCTAATCAAATTGCCCCTTAGATTTCAAATGAATTATTGGCAAGATTGCAACCAAGGTGGGAATCAGCTATATCGACAGTAAAATATATATATGAGCAATCTTTGAGAAAGTTACTGCCTAATCTTACAAATGAATAAGTTGAGGTAGAAATGAAAAAGAATGAAGGTAAAATGATAATCAAATTTCATACATTTTTGATTTTAATCAAAGACATTGAGCATGTTGTTAGAGATGCTATAAACATGTGGAAAATCATCTATCATCTGCACAAGCCCAGTGAAGATCTAGTATAAATAAAGGATGATGATGATGACAGTGACAATAATGAAGAAGATAACACTCCAAGTGTCACTTTTGATGTTGAGGACTATTAGGCATTGAAGAATGATGATGAAGAGAAAGAGGAAGAAGCTAAAGAGGAAGACAAGGAAGGAGATAAAGAGAATGATCCAATGAGAATAGCACCACAAGTTATAGCCTCCCTCCCTCACTCTCCACCAAAGATTGCTACATTATCAAGGTTGGAGACAAATTTAGAAAATGTGTTCACATCTACAATAGACACATCATTTGTTTAGTCACTATTTGCTACCTCTCAGCTCCAGGTATCAATAATGGAAGTGTCTACCACTTCATCTGCCAAGCAACAACCCTCTTCTTCATCAGCTCTTGAGTCATCTACATTAACAGTATGTGAAGCATCCAATTCTACAATTGTGTCAACTTCATCTGCAACATGTATAGTAAGTTCATCATCATGTTCTACAATTTTGTCTATTATAGCTTTGTTAGCACCAAATTTTGTTCCTATAAGTTCTTCTATTGTAAGTACTCTAGTTTGTGCTCCACCTATTATTACTTCAATTTTGGATAGCACATCAATTTTGGATTCAGTTTGCAATTCTCTCAATTCTCCTCCAGTTGGCCCTATTCAAATTTTTATTGTAAGTCCAACTATCTCTACAATTGTCTCTATTTCTAAGTCCAAGGTAGTAATGTCAGAAGTAAAACCAAGGACACCTTTAAAAATTCTACTTATTGGTAAGGAAATTGATGATGATATTGATTTGGACAAATATTGTAATTCCCAATTGGATCTGGATATTGCTACAGTTGAAGAAATGAGATTGGTGTGTCAGCTCTTGGAATAGAAGGCAAGGTAGAAGCAATTAAGAGCTGAAAGAGATAGAGAATTTAGAATAATTGAAAATGTACAGAATATACTAACAGAGGCTATAGGTGTTGATGTGGATTCATCTCAACACATTTTTCTACAGTTGGAAGAAGTAGTCAATAAGTTCAATGAGGATACTTTTGGTCAAGAGAAGTTAATAGAAAAGGAAAATAAAAAGTTTGATAATAAGGTGCTTGAGAATATTTCTTAGCACATTGCTATTAACCAAGTAGAACTATCTTCAATTTTGAGTAATCTTGAACATTCTTTTACCAATGTAACATCTCTTTTTGGGAAACTATGTGATGTTACTGAGGACACCAAGGAGATAAAAGAGAAACTGAATAAGATTGATATAGATATGAAGGCTAGTGCTCAAAGGCTATAGCTTGACCCTAGCTCAAGATCAACACATCATATTAAGGTCAAATTTTTGTTAGATATGTAGGAAAAATTGCTAAGAGAAGAAGCTAGGATCAGGTCCACATTGATAGATATCCAAAACATGATCCTTCCAATTATGGACACAATGCAGAAACATATTGTATATTCAAAGACATTGGTCCAGGATAATAATTTCTCAATTGCATACCATATGATTGAACTTTCAGCATAAATTCAAGTGGCACTCTCCACCTAAAAAATTTTGCAAGACAACTGGGATAAGACATTAGCTTTTATTCTCAAGGTACACTCTGATTTTCTCTCACATATTAATGTCTCTATTTGGATATATTGCATAACTCTTTGCCATTATTGTCAAAAAGGGTGAGTAAGAGATATGTGGAGACAAAGGGGGAGATAATAGATTGATATATGTATAGAATAAAAGAGAAAGACTATGTATATATTATGACTTATGTATGGGGGAGATATGTGCAAATGTATATAGAACAACTTTACAAAGATAAATTTTGAAAAATCAAAAATCAAAATGTCAGTGTACATAAGTCTTGGCTTATAAGTGTTTTTGTCACTAATGACAAAGGGGGAGATTGTTGGCATTATGTTATATTTTTCATTAGTGACAACACTTACTCAACTCTATATAATTACCAAGCTCATCACTCAGTCAATAATTTATACTAAACATTCAGTGGTTGCCAAGTAAGTTTACTAGTTAAGTAGTTCATACCAAGCATTTTGAAGCTACCGAGGGAATATAGACAATGAGTAGTTTAGTAGTTATCATTGAGTAGGTAGTAGTCACCAAGCTTCATAGTACTTATTGAGTCATCAATTACTGTGATGTGAAGTTAGTCTCTATCGAGTGATGGATGTGTAGTGTTTATTAAGTGAAAGCAAGGTAAACAAAGGATTTAGTATCGACCAAGTGACACTATATCTATTGAGTCTCCAATGGTCACCAAGTTTGAAGCTTCATTATGTGATTAGTATGGACTAAGCCTCTACTTCTACTAGGTGCATGATGATGCTGAGTAATGTAGTGGATGCCGAGTATCAGAAGTTCACCAAGTTAGCTCATAGAACCTGAGTTTCTACTATTTGGTCGACTTAGTAATATTTTGTTTTCTTGTGTTTTAGCTGACCTTGTAATTGTAAATATTGGAATGGTATATATGTAATGCATTGTATCATTTGCAATGTATGAAGAAAGTATGGATGATGGATATGTAATGTTTTGAGAAGAGTAAATACGAATCAGTAGTAGAGCAGAGTATTCAAAAAGATCTACAAGGAGTAGTAAACCTATATCTATCACAAGAGGTGATTTGTACTTCAAGGATCTAATCAGCAATCAAATTGTAAGTCAGATTTACTATTTCATCCTAATAGTTGACTTAGTTTTCTAAATCCTTTAAAATGGTAGACTTAATAGTCTTTCTTCAAATCTCTTAACATAGTGCATACTTCATTGTATGTTTGTAAAACCTAGCAAGGTGATCTAGCAGTCCAAATTGCTCCTAACTGGGTAGATCATCATAAGTGGTCAATGTAACCCTTAACAAGCCAACTTTATACTATAACAGTGAAGTTTTGTGGGTATCATTCCCACCCTAGTTTTACTTTCTATTTGGAAGGTTTTTGGGTCACCAAAATTCTGTGTTTATGTGTCATGAATGTTTATCTTTCAGTTTCTTATGCATGTAGTAAAGTAGATTAATTAATGGAGAATGATTTACATTGTTAATAGCTGAATTTATGAAATTTTTTGAGGTTACTGATTCACCCCTCCCCTCTCATTAACCTAGCTAGTCTTAATTATTTCCAACACAACCAAGGATGAGAAATAGATAGAACAAAGTGTACTAGATACACTAGTGCCAAGTGTAAGTCCTCAACATGAGTTGAATATAGACTACGATACTATAACAATAAAGGATGTTGTTGATAATGTCACTTAGAATATCAACCCCCTTATAGAGGAAGACTTGAAGAAGATACTAGTAGAATCCACTACCTAAGACAAACTTTGTGAAAATTCTATACTAGTAAGTGTTGATGAGATTGAGAATGCAAACAAGGCATCTGTAGGGGAGGAAATTCAGACAAAAGAGACATCTATAGCCCCTCCTCAATTCACCTTGATACAACCTACATTACCCTTTGTGGTATATCAAAGGGAGGAGACAATAACTTCCACTATCAGTACATTGGTACAAAGTACTCTAGTCTTAAGACATCAAAAGGTCAATGAAAATGACAAGAGTGAGACAAATGGCAAGATGCAAAATTAAATAGAACAAAAAAAAAAGGAACTCAAGCACAAAAAGGACATGATGCTAGACCTACACCTACAACACAAGATCGAGGTGCATCTGAGAATGTAGAGAAAGAACAAGATATGAATAAAGAGCTACATTTGACTACAAAACTTAAGGAGCAACTTGTAATACAAACACTAGTGATATTACCAGAATTTGTTACTCCTAGTTAAGCTCTTCATAGGCTAAGTATATAAGCTATACCTTTACAATCATTAAGGTTGAGTCCAAGAACATCTAAGGTAGTTAAAGTTACATCAGTTGGTGATGTGAACTTGGATAAAGTGATTGAGTTACCAAATTTTAATCTTGAAACCATCACTATTGAATAAATGGGGATACTATAGGATGCTCTTACAAGGAAAAAGGAACAAGAATTGCTCAGAAGGGAGCATAGGTAGAAGTAAGCTTTGCTAGATATCAAGGAAATTTTTCTTGATGTATTTGAGCTACCAGCACCAAAAGAAACCAAGCCTATCATAGAGTAGCTAACCAACTTAGTTGAGAAGGTTAATGATATAGAGTTGGATTCAAATGTGAAATTACTTGAATAGTCTAAAAGAAATTTCCAAAGTAAGGTTAATGAAAAGATATCAAGTGTTATTGCACTATCAAAGGTTGAGTTAGCAACTGAAATTGACAATGTAAACAAGGTACTAGAGAATATTTTCTCTTTATACACCAAATTGTACAATCCAACACTCTTCACATAGGAAATCTAGAGCCACATAATGAGTTTGGAGAGTCATATGCCGTCATCTAGTATAACTCTACCAAGGTCTCTAGCCTTGAGTGAGAAACATTTCAGGAATCTGCTAAACTCCCAAAGTCAGTTAGTAGTACAACATGTAGATGAAGCAAACATTGAGGCTAAACTGATCAACATCTAGTCTATCCTAACTCCACACATGGAGATATTACATAAAGAACTAGCCTTTTCTAAAACACTCATAAAGAAAGATCTGCATCTTTCTACTCATGAAGGCTTAGTTCACCTTGCTACTAAGCTGGTCATCCAAATCAAATCATTAGAGGTATCTTGTGAAAATTGGGATGCTGCTTTGAGAATTATGCTTGAGGTCCATAATTTTTTTTGGACAAACACACCATAATTGTGTAACCCTTTGACATAAGTGTCAAAAAGGGGGAGAAATAAGTATGGGGGAGGTATTGGAGGAGATAATATTTTTTACGAGAGCTAACATTTTTGTGATAAGAGGAGTCAATAATAGAAACAAAGTACACAGATTAGCTTATGCAAATCTACTCAGTAGGAGGAATGATTTTGGTTCAAATACAAAACAACACAATCAACTCAGGGGGAGTTATTGGATTTTGAGGTATGAATAATGAGTCATAAGTTTTTTGCAAAATTTTGAAGTTTTCAAAAATTTGTATGCAAATGGATATTATCTGAGTTATGCTTGAAAGGCTTAGAGTTATTCATACATGACCAAGTATTTTTTGCCACTCATGTCAAAGGGGAAGATTGTTAATCTTAGATTGGTTTTGACATATGAGTAATAATGTACTTAAGTCATTTACTTAGTTCATGCCGAACAAGTAATACATGCCAAGCATAAGTTGTTAGATAGTAAATGGAAAGCGAAGGATATTTAGTATGTGCCAAGTAATTAGTAAGGGCCAAGTCACTCAAGTGTCGAGCAGATAGTATGTGATGAGTTATAATGATGTTGAGTGATCAATGTATGTTGAGTCATTTAGAGGCCAAGTTACAACATTGAAGTTGAAGCTGATGCTAAGCATTAAGGACTTCAAGTGCCAAGTTATACAATTTTGGCATAATTATTTGTAATGGCACAAACTTGTATGCATGCCATTTTTGGGCTGACTTAAGGATTGTTTTAGATCTTAGATGATAAGAATGAATCCTAATTATGAATTCCTATGCATTACATGCATCCAATCAAAAAAAGAAAAGGATTAAGTGATAATATGGGTGAATCACAATTGTTGATTCATACCAAACCCTAAGTCACCAAGGTCTTCTTAAGGAGGGAAAACCCTAAAATTTTTATGAATGTGTAAGGAAAAAGGAGAGAAGTTTGCATGCACAAATAAAGCATTCATGATGACTAAGGAGTTGTAATTTGAGTTACATTGCAGAATCAGTTAGAGCAGAACAAAGGAGAGGAATTAGAAGACAACAAAGATGCATCTAATCAGAAAGGATCAAGTATAAATCAGGAAAGAGGTGATCTAACATCAAGCAGTAGAGTGCCAACTAAAGGATCATTGCTGAAACATTCTAATAGTTGAATTAGTTAAATCTCTTCACATAGTAGTCTTGATAGGCTATTGTAAATCCTTTAATAGGGTACTTTATTGTAAGTTAAAGTCCTTTTACCAAGCACACCTCTAATAGGGTTTTGAAATCCTTTAACAGGGCAAACCTTTCATAGGGTAGATCATGTTTCATGATCAAAACATTGTAAGCTTCATTGGATACACTTTATTCCTATAGTAGTGGAGATTTGTGGGTGTCATCCCCTTCCCAGTTTCACCTTCTCCTTGGAGGCTTTCTAAGTAACCAAATATCTTATGTCATACATGTGTTAAATGTTTTACTTTCATGCTATGGATGTATATGGTTAATTTGGTATTTTAGTTTATATGCATAGATTGTAAGATGGATGTGTGGGGAATTTTTTTGAGGTTGAAAGTTTTAAGTGCTGATTCACCCCCCCTTAGAGTTTACTTCCTTATTGTATTTACAAAAATGGGAGGTGCCAAGAAAAGATGAAAAATAGTGCAAGACAAGTGATTGTTAGTATAGAGTGAGTAAATTTTAGTTGGTGCTGAGCATCAGTAAACTTTAGTATTTTATGAGTGAACTAGTGTTGGCCAATTGACAGAACAATATAGATTCCGAGTGACAAAAAAAAAGTTTAAATCGAAGATTTGAAAAATCTAAGAAGACTTTTTTTCTTGAATTATGTGAAGCATGTGGAAGATAATCATGATGAGCTAGTGACACAAAATTCAAGGTAAACTATTTTGTGATGAATACAAGGAATATTGTAGAGGAAGTTTCTAGAGGAACCAAATAGAAAAGTGGGTAGATTTATTGAATCATACCTAATCCTCCCAACCCTAAAATGGACAATTGTGGTTAAGTGAAAAAATATTTGAATTCTCTATTTATATAGATAGCTAGTCAAAAGCAAAGATTGTTATGTGTGAGAACCTAAGGAAACAAGGAGTCTAGGGTATTGCTTCATTTAGAGGCTAAAGAAAAGAGACTATAATTGACATATAAAGCAAGAAGGCTTAAGACTATAAATTCTTAAAGAGTGAACAAGCTATCAAAGTTGAAGTGTGTGAAAGCCAAGACAAATGGAGGACTTTAAAACAAAGATCTATAATCTCCAAGTGAGTTGTAATTTGTTATCAGATCAAGCCTTACTGTTACTTTGTAATCATTGAGTCAGTCTAGGTTAAATCCTTTGGATTAAGGTTTACCTAACAATCATTTGTAAATCCTTTAACCAGATGACATTTTGATGGAATGGTCACAATTTCTCTAATAAGCCTCACTCCTAATAGATTAATTGAAATCCTTTAATTGGGTCACATTTAAACTATTGTAACTTTTAACAAGGTTGTTCTTTCATAGGGCATCACTTCAAAAGAGCAAAATTAGTAGCATGTTACTGGTAATTTTTCCCAAATTGGGTTTCCATGTAAATTATTGTGTTAAATTGTGAGAATGTTCTTATGTTCTTTCATGTTTACATTTCTAAAAAGTTGTTTTGACATAGGAGAGTAACCTACAAAGTTTAAGTATTATATAATCTAATGGATGCATGCATGATAAGGTTTTATGGATATGGGTCTACTAAGCATTGTAAAATTTTATTTGTATATTTGGATCTTAGATAACTAATTCATTTCCCCTCTCAGTTATTCTAAAAAATTTCAATAGGAACACCTATTGTGATTGGACACAAATTCACATGAGGGTAAATAGCTAGGCCTAGAGGCATGCCTAACTATCCAACCACCTCACTGAATAAACACAATGGAAGTAAAAAAAACATAGAGAACAACACCAAGGAGGGAAAGAAAAATAATAATTTATTGATTCATCAAGTTATCAAAATACATGTCCAAATGTAAGGTCTTATGGGTTATGATCAATTCAAAGATTTACAAAAAACCAAACTTAGAGTTTTCAAAGGCCTTAATTTGGAGTTCCATCTCTCTCAATTTTTTTCTCCCATCTAGACTCTCTCTAAGAAATCCCTAACCTAAACCTAACATCCCTATTTATGCTTACCAAAATGACTTACATAAGTTTCTAGATCATTACATAATGGAAGGAAAACCTTAAAATGGTCTACATTAATCCCAAGGCAAGTTTCCTACATTGAATTCATGATCCAAATCAAATACACAAGTTAGCTCAAACTAAGACCCAATCATAGAAAAAATTGATCAAAGAAAGAACCAAGTATTAACAACATTGTTCACTCAGTGAATGAAGGAATGCTCAACCAACACTAGATAACTTGACACATACATGAATTCTCAATAAACTTTGGACAACTCAAGACATACATAAAGTCTTGGCCAACACTAGACAACTCGACACATATAGGAAATTGACAAGGACTACAACTCAAAAACCACTAGAAGTCAGCATTAAATTTCATAATGAACAAAGATAAGAAGAATAACAAGGCAACTTAGGATTCTCCTACATCATAAATTGTCAAAGAATGATGATTTTGCCAAGGTGAATCAAACATTTTACAAGTCAATTATTGAGAAACTCAATATATTGTACATAGAAAACATGACATTGCATTAGCTATTGGAATTGCTGCAAGATTCTCTACTAATATTAGAGAAAATAATATGATGGTAGTAAATATCATATTGAGATACCTGAAAGGAACACATGACTATGGATTGTGGTATAAGAGAAGTGACAAATTTAAACTGAAAGTTTACACAGATGTTGATTGGGGAGTAAATGTCGATGACAACAAGAGCACAAGTAGAGGATCTTTATTCTTGTGAAGAAGATTGATTTCATGGACAAGCAAGAAGTAGAAATATATTTTACAATCTACAATAGAGGCTGGATATGTTGCTTTACTAGTGAATTGTTCAAATATTATATAGATCAAAAAATTGTTCAAAGGCATGAAGAAAGAGATCACTAAACCTGTTGTGATTTATTGTGATAACACAAGCACTATAAACATATCAAAGAGTCCTACGATCCATACAAAAACTAAGCATACTTAGATCAAGTATCATTACTTAATAGAGATGGTACAAGACAAAGAAGTGAGACTAGAATATGTAAACACAAAGGAATAGTTAGCTAACATATTCATTAAGGAACTACCTAAGGATGCTTTTGAGTATCTAAGGGAAAAGTTCGGGGTCATTCCCCCACTTGAAGAAAACTAAGAAGAGATGCTACATTGCATCAATTTTTATGAGCAAAATATCTTACAGATTAATGTAGGAGGTCACACTTTAGGATCTTCCTAAAGCTATGAAAAGGAAAAGCAAGATACTAACCTATGAGTAGAAGAAGCTACAAGGTGTTAATGTTAAGATTACATTACTATATCAGTTAGAGAAGTGGCATGAAGATGCATGTATAGATAAATGTATTTGTTATTATTGTCAAAGAGGGAGAGATTTGCATGATTGAGTTACAATAAAACATTGATAAGATTAAAGAGGGAGAAGATTACCAAAAATATAAGAGAGAATTTATGATTGTTTTCAAGAGGGAGTCATATTTTTCTATAGAGAAGAGTATACATTGGGTTGATAGAGGGAGAATCTTGAGTCTGCATGGATGAGAATTTGAATGAAACTAAGAAAGAGAGAACATAGACATAAAGGGAGTCAATAATATAGTATTGAAGGTTTTTGGATTACATGGTAAATAGTATAGTAAGTGAAGTATGAGGTGTTGCCATCAATTCCAAAGAGGAAGATTGTTGGAAAATACAACTGGAGAAATTTTTATTTTTTAGGTAGGAAATTGGAAGAGGAGAATCTTGCAGGAGGTACTGATCCTGGTGGGACAAAAGATCGAAATGAGGAAAAAATGGCAAACTCTATAGGATTTATGGATACTGGTACCACTATATGTGGGGTATTAGAACTCTCTTTGGATTCTTCTACTACAAATCACGTGCCTGGTCATTAACTCGAGAATGAGAAGATTCCTTTAGAGAATGTGGAAAAGACTAAAGAGAAGAAAGAAAAAAGTTCACAAAAAGGGTTAGGTGATCAAAGGACATGGTCTTCCTTGTTTGGAAGGAAACTTGGTGGAAAATCATCTTTCCCTCCAGTCACATTGAAATCTTGCTGCGAGAAAGGTGAGTTTCAAATATTTATTCTAGACCCAATCGTTGATTTCTCTATGTCTTCTATGGAATTTACTCTTATTGAAAAATTTATGCTAGCTAGACCAGATATAGAAACATTGAAAAATATGATTAAAAAAAAATGGGTTATCCATGGTCAAGTTGATATAGCTCCTATATTGAATGGATTCCTTTCATTTTTTTATAACTGCAAGGAAGATATAAATATGGTCCTTTGTGGAGGTCCATGGTCGTTTGGCAAAAGTACTCCCACTATTAAAAAATGGGATCCAAACATGGATTTATCTGATGCCTTATTCTTAACTACTCCGATGTGGGTTAGACTTCTTGGCCTCCCTTTGGAATTTTGGTAAGAAGATATCTTTAAAGGAATAACTAGTTCCTTTGGGGAACTAATTGCAGTGGATCACGCTATGACTTCAAAATCTAAACTTTAGAGTGCAAGATTATATGTGAAAGTGGGAAACCTGAATCACCTCCTTGAAAAGGTGCAACTAATTTCAAAACTTGGAAAAATAATACAAGAAATTATATATGAAGACCTTCCAAATGCCTATTTTTCCTATAAAAAATAGGGTCATAGGGTGAAAAATTGTCGTAACAAAGGAAAAAACTATTTTAAGACTAATAAGGAGAATAAAAAGAAGAAGAAAAAATGTAGAAAAAAGTTTGGAAACCTAAAGCTACTCTTGCAAAGGGTTTGAAGGATACTCTAAACCTAGAAAATGAGGAAATTGGTATTATGCCAAATTCTGCCTTGAAGGAAAACTTCAGCAATGAAAGTTAGGAGATTGGGGTGATGTTAGATTCTAACTCTCCTAAGAAAATTATAGAGAATATGGTTGACATGACGAAGCAATTAGTCATTTATTAGAAGAATGATATAAACTGGGAAGACTTGGTTGAAATGGAGGAAATAGAGGAGGGGAAATTTTGATGGATAGAAGTAGATTGATGGCATTGGAGGAATCCTAGAATATCTAGTCTATTGAAAACCAGAATGTTTCTTCTAAGCCTCTTGAGACACCTTTGTGCAAAGAAATTGTTCCCTTTAGGAATGATTTTGAAATTGAGGACAAGAACCTAGAAGGGAAGGATTTGAAATAGAAATAGAGTCAAATGAAAAAGATGAAAAAGAAAAGTAATACAGTTCCTAAAGGAGTAGAGACTCGTAGAAGTAAATTGGAGCAGAAATCTAAGGTGAAACCAAATGTTGGAACTTCGAAGAAACTTGGAAGGCAATCTTGTAGGAAACCTAAAAAAATAGAAAGTTTTTAGAATATTGCTAATGGAAGAAAAGTAACTATTTTGGATTTTGCCCCTTAAAAAAACATGAAAATAATTACTTGGAATATTAGGGGATTGGATAGTAGTCATAAATTTGATGTTAGGAATTTTGTTAGGAAGCACAAGCCAAATTTTATTTTGCTGCAAGAAACTAAGATGGAGAATGAGAGAGCTGAAAAAATATAGTCTTTTAAGGAATATTGTTTGAAAGCAATTAGTTTAGAAGGAGCGTTAGGAAGAACTCTGATGTTATGGAAGAAATCCCACTACTCAAGAACTATTTTGAATGCTAGTAAACATTTTTTGATGGTTAAAATTAATAGCATTGACCAGAATAATGAATGGTATATTGTTAATATCTATGCTCCTAATATTAAGAACTCTAGGAAAAAGGTATGGGATAATATATCTCATATAAAGAGTAAATACTATTTTGGAAGATGGATCTTCATGGGAGATTTTAATGTTCCTCTTTATGACCATGAAAAAAAGGGGGGTAATGTGAGTTAGTTGGATGGGAGACTGGATCTAATGGATTTCATTAATAAGGAGGGTTTAATGGATTTGGATCTTCATGGAATAGAGTTTACCTAGAGTAATAAGAGGCTAGGTGATGATTGTATTTAGGCTCGATTGGATAGAGCTCTTATTTCTCCTGATTGGACTAAAGATTTTGTATGCAAGTTAGAGGCATTATAGAAAATTGGGTCAGATAATTTCCCTTTGATTTTTACTACTAACAAGGTTAATATCAAAATTTTTTTTTCCTATTAGGTTTGAGAAAATGTGGATGCAACACCCACAATTTGAGACTAAATTCACTGAATGGTGGAATATACAAGTTGATGGAGCTGCTCCTTTTAGAGTGGCTTCAAAATTAAGAAATGTCAAAAAGGATGTTAAAATCTAGAATAAAAGATGTTTTGGTAATATTTTTGATAGTAAATAAAGTATTAAGGAAGAGATTCAAAATATCCAGGGCAAGATATAGAAGGAAGGATACACTCTTGACCTTGTTAGAGAAGAAAGTGAAAGATTGGAGTATCATGACATTGTTACTAAAGAGGAAATTTATTGGAGGCAAAGATCCAGATCAATCTGGTTGAATGAAGGAGATAAGGATACTAGGTATTTTCATCTTTCCACTTTGAAGCATAGAGCTAAAACTTGTATCTCATATCTGAAGAAGGGTAATTTGAAGATTACTGAGGAAAAGAACATTTTGGAAGTAATGGTCTCTTTTTTTCTACTCTAATGACATCTGACTCTAATATTGATTCCACTCATCATACTAAACTTTTAAAGGTGATCCCTTCTCTAATTATTGAGGAGAAAAATAAATTGTTAGGAGACATTCCCAAGGAAGAGGAAATTTTAAAGGCAGTTAGTTCTTTAGGAGGAGATAAGTTGCCATGAACGAATGGTTTTCCTATGTTCTTTTTCTAGAAGGCATGGAATTTGGTTGGAAAATATGTATGTGATGCTATTAAAAAATTCTTTGGGGCTAAAAGAATGCTCAAGGAGATCAATTCCACCTTCCTATGCCTTATTCCTAAAAAGATTTGGTTTGATTCTCCAAACCAATTTAGGCCTATTAGTTTGTGTAATTCTTTCTATAAGATTATCTCAAAAGTCCTCACTTCTAGGATTCTTTTTGTGCTTCTGTCTCTTATTGTTGTTCAACAAAATGGTTTTGTTCTAGGTAGCAAAATTCTTAAATCTGTTATTGCTACTCATGAGAATATTCACTCTTTATCTTGTTCCAATAATCAGGGTTTTATCATAAAAAATGATATTGTGAAAGCCTATGACAGAGTGGAATGAAATTTTCTTGTTAAGATTTTATTGGCCTTTGGTTTTAGTCATAGGATTGTGAGTGCAAATTTTTAGTTGATTTATACTACTTCAATTGCTATTCTGGTGAATGGGTATTCCTCTAAATTCTTTAGCCCTTCTAGAGGTTTGAGACACAGAGGCCCTTTATGCCCTATTCTATTCACTATTATGGCTGATTGTTTGGGTAGGTATATTGGGAAATTGGTTTTGCAAGGGGATATTAAAGGTTTGCAGCCTTCTTCTCAACCTCTTACATGTTCTCATGGTCGATTTGTTGATGACACCATTTTTATGGGGAAAGTTGAAGTCAAGGAAGCCAGAAATCTCAAAAAAGCTCTTAGTTTGAACTCTTTTGCTTCAAGTCAATTGCTAAACTGGAATAAGAGCTCTTTATATTTTATTAATACCCCTATTTTAAGACAGAACAAAATTTCTAAAATTCTAAGGTGTTCAATATGATCTTTTCCTTGTATTTACTTGGGCCTCCCTTTGGGACCCAAACCTCTAGATACTTTTTGGGAAGATCTCATTAAGAAGTTTAATAAGAAGCTGGCTAGATGGAAGGGTAACCTTTTGAGTCAAGTTGGAAAAATTACCCTCCTAAAAGCTTGTCTCCAAAGAATTCCTACTTATGTTTTGAGTCCTCTTTATAATTCCAGCAATATTTGTAGATACTATTGATAAAATCCAAAGGAATTTTCTCTAGTTTGGCACTGAGGAAAGGAAGAGAATGACTTTGATAGATTGGGATCAAATTTGTAAGCCTATCAAAGAAGGTGGATTGGAAATTAGGTTATTGTGAAGTATGAATAGAGCTCTTTTAGCCAAACAGGGTTGGAGAGTTTATCATGATGATAAGGAATGAAGTACTATATGGAAAGATAAGTATCTTTTTAATGCTCCTTTATGTGATTTTCTATCATCTCCTGATGTTCTTTTCCCTTCTGTTATTTGGGGGGATATGCAAGGAACTAAGAATATCTTAAGTAAAGGATGTTCATGGAAAATTGGAAATGGGCATAAGGTCAGATTCTGGGAAGATGTTTGGATTCTAGATCATCCTTTGATTGAGGAATTTTAGGATAGGACCCATATAGATAAATGTAAGCAATTGTATGGAACTCTTTTGGGACATTTTTGGTTTAATAACTATTGGGTTAGCTTTATTGATGTTAGCCAGGCTTTTCATAAAATCTAGATTATGTTGAATGCCTTTTATTTCTATCCCCTTAAGGAGGATAAGATGATAAGGAGTGATGATGTAAGTGGCCATTTCAAAGTTTCCTTTGTATTTAAATTTGAGGAGAAAGGTAAAATCCCTTTATGGACTAGAGCTTGGATAAAAGGTCTTATACCAAAAATAAATATCTTTTATTGGATCTTGCTTCAGAATAAAATTCTTACTAAGGATAATTTGCAAAAGAGAGGCATTAATGTGGTTAATAGGTGTAGTCTATGTAAAGAATGTTATGAAGATAGAGATCACTTATTCTTAAACTATACTTACAGTCAACAAGTACAGAGTTGTATACTCAACTTTTGGAATATCACTTGGGTCCACCAAAATAATATAGAACATTGTTTTAAGAGCTAGATTTTCCCTTCTAAGGATAAGGATGTTGATTTCCTATGGAAAATTACTCTTCCCCATCTCTGGTGGGGTATCTAGAAAGAAAGAAATAACAAAACTTTTAGAAATAAAGAAATGCCAAGGTGGGTGCTTGGTCAAATCATTGTCAGGGCAATAAAGGAAAACTTCAAATCCTAGAGAAAGTGTAATTAATATTTCCAAATTGACAATCCAATGTTTTCTAAGCGTTCTAATATGAAGAAAGAAGATCTAAGAATGAATACTAAATGGAAGGCTCCTCTAATGGGATGGATTAAAAGGAATTTTGATGGTGCTACTAAAGGAAATCCTGGCAAAGCAAGCTATGGAGGGGTTTTGAGGGATCACATAGGTAATATCATAGATGCTATTGCTATACCTATCAATATTTCTAATAGCCATAAAGCTAAGGCTACTGTAGCTCTATATACAATGAGGTTAGAAATGCAAACTAGTTTTCGGTACCTCTAGATGGAAGGAGATTCCTTGAACATTATAAATATGCTTAATGGTAAAAGCTCGATCACCTAGTCTATCAAAGCTAGCATAATGGAAATTAAATCTTTAATGGATAAATTTGAGAAAGTCTTTATATCTCATTCATTCCGTGAAGGAAATGCTGTGGCTGATTGGATTGCCAGGCTGTCCAATGTGAGTGTAAGATGACATGGCATGATGACCTAAGTAGGAATGTGGATCTAAAAGCTCTTATTAATTATGGAAAAACTCACATTATGGAGGGAAATATTTGCTAAGATTAACAATTTAATGATAACTAGAAGTGGGGTTATGGAAGCCAATGTTATTTTCTTGAGAAAGTACATTAATGTGATTATTATCCTGGCTTGGCACATATATGTTTTAATAATCACCTTAGTTGTTTTAATGTAGACATTACCTTTTCTTAATTCTTTATGTCTACCTGTCTGCTTGACTTTGCCATTTCATAGTGAAACAAAGTTTTTGGAAATGGGCAGGGAACTGAGAAAATGGGAACCAAAGAATTGTAAAGCATGGAAGGCCAAAGCCTCTTTTAGGAAAATTCTATACAAGGGAAATGTCACCACTTACTTGGGGCACCTTCATGGCTATAAACCACATGTCAGAAAGACATTCTTCAAAAATTGGATCGAGGATAGGGCTTCTATGCATGGGGTGATGGTTCATTTGTCTAAAGATTTCATAGCCGATGTTAAAGGGATACCTAAGGAGGGCATAAAATTCAGTAAGGAGACCAATATTTCCAATGTTGTGTTTAAGAAATTTCCAAAGACTAATGAGGGGGAGACAAATTTGGAGAAGAATGGTGACTTTTATGAACTGGGTCAAATTAAAACTATCTGGTAGGACATTCTCTCATGCACCTGTGAGTATTTTATTTTAGATGGTAGGGCAAATTGTGTTCATAAATTTCATTTTATGTTCCTAAATCATTTTTGGTATAAGGATAGGATCTCTTTTCCTTTTTATCTAAGATTTTCTTTACTTCAAAGTCTTCAAGCCCATAGGGAAAAAGAGTCCCATCTGATTTTACATGAAAGGGTAATTCTATTAATTGCGAATTACTATAAGAACAAGGCTATTGTTTCTTCCCTTCCTTTTGAGAAAAAGAAGGGCTGTATTAATGAAACCTACTCTAGGAAAAGTAAGCATGATGAAGCAGTTAGTGTGAGAAGGAGGAGTCTGAAGCAAGAAACTCCTCAAAAAAATGAAAAGGAGATTACCAAGTCCAAGAATTCTAATAATAATGATGATAAGGTTATGGAGGATGAGGAGAATATGGATGTGGGAGATCTTAGTTCAAATTTGGAGGGTTACCCTAGTAGTAAGGGCGAGACTGGTAA
The DNA here is from genome assembly GCA_028749045.1 of Cupressus sempervirens. Lineage (NCBI taxonomy): Eukaryota > Viridiplantae > Streptophyta > Pinopsida > Cupressales > Cupressaceae > Cupressus > Cupressus sempervirens. The sequence goes on from CM053785.1 coordinate 766,083,780, forward strand.
GGATGGGGCTAAGGAGAGTAATGATAAAAACACTGGGTCAGATAATATTGAAGAAGAGGAAAAAACCAAAGTGAGAATACCTAGAGAGTGAGGGATGAAAATGAAGAAATGGCAAAGAAAAAGGAGGACCTCACTAGTAAGGATGCTATGAATGTAGAGAAAGAAATGAGGAAAGAGAAGGATGAGTCAATTGGTCAAGAAGAAATGGGGAAGGAGAAGGATGATTCTACTAGTAAGGACACTATGCTTTCTTTCCTTTATACGACTAAGCTTAAGGCTAACTCCTCTCTCCAAGGTGACTCTTGGATGTACAATGAAATAATTAATTTGAAAAGAAAAGTAGGAAAGATGCAGAAAGACCAGGGAGTTGATTGAGAAAAGATCATTCAGATGGAAGTTTAGGTTGGTAACATTCTAGATAAACTAAAGGAATATGAACAAAAAATCCATCTTTTGATTAAAGAGAGTGGCAATAAGATGGAGCAAGTTACTTCTAGCATTTGTGTAGCTGCTACTAGCTTAGGGTAGAGAAATAATGAGGAAATCATGTTTCCCAGTGGACCGAGCAAAAAAAAAAGATAAAGCTCAAGAAAGAAGGTGACTAAGGTAACTAAGGAATCTACTGCTAATACCATCCAAAGCACTGTAGAGGCAAGCAAAAAGATGGTGAAAATGATCAAAGAATTGTAGTAGTAGCTTGTGGTGTTTTTGATAAGTAGTCTCTATTCTGGTGGTGGTACTAGTGACTCATCTTTGGTCTAGGTTTTTTATTTGGTTTTTGTTTCTTTTGTTCAAACACTAGGTTCCACGTCCTTGTAAAACATGGTTTTGATTTATGGTCTTATTTTGTGGTTTTAGGTCCCTATAAAACTTGATTTTGTAACTTTTATACTGTAGCTTTTAGGTCCTTGTAAAACGTGGTTGTGCTTACTGGTTTATCTTTTTCTTTTTTGTTAAGGGTTTCAGGTCCCTTCAAAAACTATTTTTACTTTAATCTTAAACCTATTGGTAAGATAGAGTGTCAAATGTACTAGAGAAACATAGAATAATAATGTAGAGTTCCATATCATTTGATTGATGAAGAGGATTTGAAAGGATGAGATCATGAGATGACCTAGTTGAAGGTTGAGTTATTATATGTTAAGTATTATGGAAACATAATGGGCATTTGATAACTTAGTCCTTGATAAGAAAATGTGTTGTTCAATCAATCCATAAAGTAAAGAAGATAATTGGATGAAGCAAAGAGTTAAATAAGTCAAAAGGATAAGCTTGACTGAGTATCAGTGTTGCACGATTAATGGAGAATATAAAGAAGAAGATTAAGGAACTTATATATAGAAGCCAAGAAAAATAGTTCAAATTGAGTGTTAGTTATTTTGAAGAAAATTTATGAAGGAATGTAGTAATGAATGAGCATAGTAATCATTGAGAAAGCATGTTGATGTTGAATGAGACAAATAGTGATTGTTGAGCTATATAGTAATGATCAAGTTGAAGAACACAATGATTGCTGAGTGACAAAAAAAGTTACATTTTGAGAAAGATTTGAATTTAAGGCTAACATAGTTGGAATTTTGAATTAGTCAAAGAATGTGGAAGATAAGTATTGATGAGGAAGCATATTTAATGCACAAGAAGAGTTGATCAAAATTTTCTAGAGGAAGAAAGAGAACAAAAAGATCGAAGGATTTGTTGAATTTGACCTAACCTAAGATCAATGGTGATGTTTATGAGATAAAAGATTGAAATTACCTATTTAAGGAGGAATAAGGAATAAATTTTAAGTTTGGTTCATTGTTGATTGGTGATCTTTAGGAGAAACTATAAAGAGAAGAACAACATAGGTGAAGTGTAAAGAGTTTGTGATAGGGATAACTTCAACAAAGCCCCTCCCCAAAAAAATTATAAAATATTGGTGAATCCATCTTTTTTTGTGGAGGAGAAAATTATTTTCCCTTGGATTTTTTTTAAAACATACTAGAACTTTAATTTTATTGGCTATTTTTTTTGTAAAATTGAGGTGATTAATTCATTTTTAAAGGTGAAATCTATAATTTATGAAGCAATTTTTTCCTCTCGAATGGAAAGAATATATAAATTATGAGGTCATCTTTTCCCATTTCATGGAAAAATTAAATAATGTACAAGGTGATATTTTACTTGAGTTGGAAAGGGTACATAATTAATGAGGAGATTTGGTTTCTTTTAATGCAAAAAAGAAGCAATGCATTGGTGAATGTTGGACAACTTGTTTTTGAAGCATGTGAAACATGAAAATTAATTTCCTTTTGGCATTAAATGCATGCTTTATAAAACCAAGTTGATGGTGAAAATTAGAATGTGTACTCAGAGCACAAGGTTTTATCTATATTAAAAAGTGCAGTTGGGAAAGTTGATGAGCATGGGACTTCCTATTCAACAACATCCAACAGGACATGCACCAAGCCCTGTAGTGCACCTAGGGCAGGATGGTAATGAAGAAGATACGTATGATATTATTAGTAGCATGATGTATGATATGTGGGATCTTTGGATAAATTATGCTAGGTATATCAATGATCAACATGAACTAGAGCAGAATGTAGAAAGAGAGAATTGGACAAGGCAACTTGTGATTTGAGATGGCAAAAGAGGCTCAATCCACATGCTCCAAACATAGAATACATTGAAAATTTATTAGCAATGTTTCAAGCTATGCAGTGGGCACTTCATTAATTTTCTTGTTTTCAAAATCATTTTGTAATGTGTTTTGAAAATTTTGCAAATTAGTTTATTAGTTACCAAATAGTCAAAAGCTTGTACACACCCTTTCATTTTCTATAAAAAGGGGTACCGAGACTCTTTGGGAGGTATTTAAAGGTTATTCAACATATAATATGTATACTTATAATTTATTGTACTTTTTTGAATGTTCATAGAACAAAATTTTGTATAGGATCTTATAAGGTTATGCATCTATTTCAAATTTCTAGCTTGATTGTACTCAAATTTTCCAAATTAATATAAATCCAAACTATTTTATGCCTCACCAGATGATTACTGATCAACATATTTTTTGCTTACCAGACTTTTTCTTGAAAGGTCCTCCCTATTTGGAAAATTTACATATTTAAAATATGTTACATAACGACTACCAAATGGTAATTGGTAATAAATACAATATAGTGGAGTTGTACCGAACAATGGTGTATTGTTTAATGACTACATATCAATGGTGGAAGTTCTATTTTGGGTCCCTGGAATGAAACCTTGATCTAATTTTAATTTCCATAATGGTGACAAGTGTCCACTATCCTTTTTGCCACCTCCACTTGGCACTTGCAGTGTGAGTTGACATTAATTAGATGTACCATCATTGTTAGTTACATTCCCTCTACCATCCGCTTCACATGCTTCACCTTTTCTTTAGTACTAAAGAAAAATTATAAACTATAATCCTACATACATGGGAAAGATTTCCAAATATTTTCTTCTAATAAAATTTAACTTTAAGGACTAAGGGATACAAAAGGTTAAATGAATGCCATGGAAGTTGACCTTAAGTTATTAGTAGGCTCTTTTCTTTTTCATTTATCAATTTTTTTTGAAGTGACTATGGTGGTGTTAGGCACTGATAATTTTCATCTAGTTTAGGAAAAATCTATCTAGTTTAGGTAAATTCCACCTACCTTTGGTGTTGGTGGTCTAAATTGTTCAATTTAGGTAAATTGTCTACAATGGAAACTCTAATAAGATTGAGGTGCAAATTGAAAGAACCACAAAGGGAATTTCTAGGCCCTTTTCCTAATGAAAACCTAAATGAAATTTGTAATGATTTTGGCCCTTTTGTCATTGGGGCCATGAAAAAAGTTTTTGACGATGAGTTTCTAGAGAATTAAAATAGGAACTGTGTCAATATGAACACTACTTCTTGATGTCTAGTGCCTCTCCTTAATCTTAGAGGACAAAAGGTAGACATTCTTATGCTATTGGGGTAGATGTTCAAAGAAGTATATCTAGGTGATGACATTGATGTCATTGCACATGTAGAATTAGGGGTGGGCATCCCTTGGGCTCATCAATCATGTAAGCTTTTACAACCTAGCTAGAATGTGGTAATGAAACCTTTTTTTCTAGACCTCACTATCAGGAAATTGAGGTACCATGAGAAATAAGTCCAATGTCGATGAGACTTTTTAAGAAAATGACTTTATTTGGATGTTGAGACTATGGAGGGCCCTGCACGAAATGCATATCTTGATGAATTTACAGATATAATCCTTACACGATAATTTTGCACTAATGATGGGAACCAAAACTAGGGTTTTCTAGGGTTGATGACTTTAACTATTGTATTTTGGGTTTTGTTTTGTTTAAAAAAATTATAAGAAAAATATGCATCATTCCTCTTGAACATTGTAATTATTGTTTGAATATTAATGAACACATGCAATTTCATTTCTAATTTTGTTTAATGGATTATGGACTTGCAAACTCCTTGAAATATTTAGAAATGTGTATTTAACATTAAATATGATTAAGCTTTCATCTTAAATTTTTTTTCATTTGTAATGAAGTTAATCGCTTTAAAAGTTTTTGCTATTGTCACCCAGAAAGAAGACACGTGTCCAATTTACTCAAACATTAAATTAAATTAATAATAATAATACAAACATCAATTAATGTTTTTGCTTATGAAGTTTAATGCTATAAATAGTGAACATTCATTTCCATCCTTTCGATTGAAAAAAATAAAAGGCTCAAATCATATTTTAGATGAAAGTTTAAAGTCATGATTCATTTTTTTAGTTGTTCCCTACAAGGAAGACATGTGTCCATTGTCCCCACACATGTCCAGGTTTTTTCATAAATAGTATGACATCATGTATCTCTTCTTAAGGTTGATTTTTTTTGGTGGCTTGCATTTACTCTTCCTTGTCACATCTCTCACTAGATGTCATCTTTACCAAGAATATCATCGTATGATATACACTTTCTTTATTTCTTTCGTGTTAAGAGCAATACATTTTAGAAGATTTTCTTAGTGATTAAATTGTATGTCTTTATTGAATTTATAGTGATATGTTGACATGCATCCCTTCACCTATTTATCTTGAGGGATAGATTTTTAGGCTCCACTCTTCTTTAATGGATACTCCAATCAAGCTTTCTTTCCCCTCTCTAATCATAGCTTTTGATAGATTGATTAAAATAGAGGGCATTATGAAAATTGTTAAAGTTAAGAACAAGGTCATTTGGTAGGCTATCCTATGATGCTTAGGGACCTGGTTTGTTAATAGTCTTAATACATTCCAGTCCAACTTAGATATTGTATCCATGTTCATTGCAGTTGCTTTCTATTTTAATGCAGACCATGATCTCATAGCCACCTTATGCAGAGAATTGTTTGAAGATGTTTTGCTTGGTGACTTGGACACTATCCTCAAAAATATTATGGTTGACTTTATCATCCCATTACTAGAAAATCATAACATGCATTTTTGTTCATGGGGAACCTGTTATCACCTATCCAATCATCTTCATAGGTAACCTAACTAGCTTCTGGGTAGAAAGTGATTTCTACAAGAGGAATTTTCATTTCCTCTTCTATTTCTACTCAATGCTTGAGCCCTTAGAAGAAGATTGGCTAGAGAGGTACTTCATGGAGGAGGATATCTTGTAGGAAAGAACCCTTAGGGCTTCTATTGAGGACCTTTGGGAGGATTTTAGAGTGGACTAGTGACCATCTTGTGTTTTTTTTTTAATAAAAAACTTAATGTATAGAGCTCATTGAATCTTAAGCTCTAAAACTCTCATTATATTTTGTTTTATTTAACTTTACTCCTACTACTTATTTAAATCATAGCATTATAATTAATCTATTATCATAGAAAATTTTAAATGACTATGTTGACTATGGATGATTTTATTGGAAGATTTTTTTGAGTCGTTGCCAAGTATAATGATGAATGATGCTCTTTTTTATGATTTTCCTAGAACATTTGGTTATTTAAGGGCTTTTATATCAACCAAATTTAGGTGAAATCCCTAATGGTATTTAATCCCATGAAAACTATAGCTATTATTCAAATTTATTATACTCTAACCCTATTAGATGTTATTTTGACATGGTAGTTGCTCTTTGCTGTGGTAGGTGGATTGAAGGTAGGTAGAGGGTTACCATCAAGGTGTCACTTCAACATTGCATTGGGTCTCTTTTAAAAGTAAATATCATTTGTAAATAACCTTTAACAAACTATTCTCATTTTCATGAAATTTTCTATAATAGGGCATATGCCCCCTAGTATTTCTTGTAAAAGAGGGGATGCCCTCTTCAAGTACCATTTAAGGAAAATGTATGTATACATGACTTTGGTCTTTGGCTATACTGATGGATTTCTTTACCTCATTATTTTTTCCCCAGTGCATGTGTTGGCTCTTTATTTGACAACATTTTAACTAGATTTTGTAAATGCAAAGGAGATCTAGGAGTTAGCTAAAAAATATGATAAGTAATTCGATAAAGAAAATCAAAAGAGCCAACTATTAAGACTATTTTTAGTCCTCTTCCCTTTGAATCCTACAAAATTTAGGTGGGTATATGTTAGAATCATCCTTACGCTATCTAATAACAATTATGCATTGTAACACTAATTTATAAAATCAAGTACCCACAAATATGTTAATTCAAGAACTATAAAAAGGAGAATAGAATAGCTACTTTCTTCAACACCTTAAAACACCTTGAATCAAGAATAGGTAAAGATTTTAGATCAACATTAATAAGGAATATTTTGAGAATTTTGATTGATTGATTTTTCACTATATATCATTTCCAAATCTTAACATCAGCTATATGGCTAGTGTTTTATCCATTGGGCTATCTACTCAAAAAAGTGATACATGACATCAGATGTACCTTTTCAAAATGTAATGTAAACTAGGTGAGGGGGGGGGGGGGGGGGGGTGGGGTGGTTGGTGAATCAAGAACCAATTAAACTTCTTCTACTTGAACCACTTTGTTATATTTGACTAATCTACTTGCATGCATGAAAAATCAAAGAATTAAAGTAACAACATCATGAAATTATATTTAGTAACCCAGAAACCCTCCAAGTAGAAGGTAAGATTGGGGTGTGGATGACACCCACAATGCTTCACTACTGCAGTAATAAAGTTGGCCGATTAAGGCTTAAAAATGATCACTTATGGTGATCTTACCTTGTTAGGAGTAATAAGGATTTCTAGGTCCACCTTGTGAAAGGATTTATAAAATACAATTATGTACTCTATTAGGAGTTTTTGCAAGGACTGTTAGGTCCACTCGGTTAAAGGATTTAGGACTGATGGACTTGTTAAGATGAATTAGTGGATTCATCTTTAAAATGAATCTGTGATTTTTGGTGAAGATTCCTTGAAGTAAACTAATCACCTGACTATGATAGATGAGTGTCTTCCTTTCCTTGTGATGCTTGTAGCCTTCTAGACAATCTCCCTTTTCATATTCACTTATGCTTGAAATAACTCACTTTGGATAAACAAAATATCTCATGCTTATATGCATCCAAATAGTTGTTACATAGGTTGGCTATAATATGAATAGTTTAAAAAACAATCACCAAGTCAACTCAGTGCAGTAACTTAGGTCAATGTCATACTCAGGCAATACTAGAAACACTTAGTCACCACTATCTCCTTGGCTAGCATTGACATTCAGTAGATGCTAGGTGCTTGATTCACACTGGTAACTCAGTAGAAACTTCTAACTTGGCTTTCACTATTCTTCCATCTTGATTATTACCTTGGAACAAGACTTCTTTACTAACTTGATTCACATTAAATCTTGGTACACACACTCAACTCGGTTAACACTAGAGCTCATTGTGAATAGTCAACTTGCTTGCCACTACAACTTGGTTGACACTGCAATTTTTAGCAAGATTAGCTTGTTTCCTTGGATCCTCTATGAGCTTAGTTAACATTACATGCTTAACATTACATGCTAATGACTCAGTTACAAATGTCTTTTCATTATGACTAAGTGTTTTGACACTAATTGACAATATATCTTGTCATGTGATTAACAATATCCCCCTTTGGAATTAGTAACAATTAAACTTATCAAAAACTTCTTCAGTCAAAACCTACCTTTAAATATGCCTAATCTAGTAGCTCAATTTGTATTGAAGACTCTACAACTCATTATGAACTAAAAACTTTGTTTTTGGTTTTTCAAAAATTATTTTGGTTTTTCTTCATTTTACATATCTTTCATGTTTTTGTACATATTTTCTCCTTACATGTATACAAATATGTACATATACTTCCTCTATATGCTTTCCCCCTTTGTACACTTCCTTTACCCCTTATTTTTGTTACGAATGCCAAAATATTTAAAAGGCTATGCTAAATGAGAAAGAAAACCATGGTGTACCTTCAAAATTATAGATAAAGTCTTATCCTAGTTATCTTGTAGTACCTTCAAAATATGCATATCAATCTAAATCTTTGTTGATAACTCATACATATGATTTGTAACAAAAAAGATTTGTCCTTGATTAATGTCCTTGCATGATCCATCCTCTTTTGCATAGTTTCCATGTCGAAAAGTAACATACCTTGAATGTCAATCAATGTTGCCCTTAATATGGTCTCCTCCCTTAGCTATTATGCCTATAGATCTGTTAAGAATCTAGATTTTGCAAAATGATCAAAATTGGAGCTCAGTTAACATTGCATACTAGTGACTCAGTTGCAACTATCTTTTCATTATGACTAAGTATTTTGACACTAATTAACAATATATCTTGTCATGTAATTAACACTATCCTCCTACTTTGTGAAAAGGAAATCAAAACCCAAACTTGGATATCATTCTTATAAGAATCTTTCCATGAAAACAACAATACTCTCAATTCATATAAATCATTTGCACAATCATTTGATTATTAGCAAGATATGAGAAAAGATATAAATCTAAGACAAATTATAACTGAGAAATTAGTAAACTTGGCTACTAATACTTAGAAAATTGAAAATAACAAAGCCAAGAGACAAAATCAAGATTGAATCATTTTTTGGTTAATAGCTGAGAGGGGTGGGGGGTGAATCGGTTATCCAAGGTCCAGATGTATAAATACAAATTTTCATAGCTTAGTGAACTCATAAAACATTTATACTCTTGCATGCATCTATAAGATTATGCAATCAATTAAAAACTTGTAGGTTATTGTCAAATTAACTTGTAGAAATGTAAAGCATGAAAGATACAGATTCCTCAACACACTTGACACAATGATTTATGTGAAAACCCAATTTGGGAAAGACCACCAGTAACATGCTACTCTTTTCACTCTTCTAAAGTGATGTCTTGTGAAAGGCCAACCCTATTAAAGATTATAATACACACTATTAAATGTGACCCTATTAAAGGATTTTAATCACCCTGTTAGGAGTGAGCCTTGTTAGAGGACTTTATAACATTCACTTGGAATGTCACCCAATTAAAGGATTTACAAATGACTATTAGGTCAACCTTAATCCTAAGGATTTACCCTAGACTGATACAATTGTTAGAGAGTAACAATAAGGCTTTGATATGATACAACTTACAACTTCATTTGCAAATTACAAATGACTATTTAATCCTCAATTTTGCTTGGCCATCATACTTTGTAGCTCTATTAACTTATTCACCCTTCAACAATTCATCTCTTTAAGCCTTCTTGCTTAACATGCCATTATTGACTCTTCTTTTAGGTCACTTGATGAAGTAAAACCCTTGACTCCTTTTCTTTCTTAGGTTTTTGCACATGAAAACTTTGCTTTATGACCAACCATTCCTATAAATAGGAAATTAAGACATTTTTCCACTCATTCTCCATCATCCAATTTATGGTTTGGATGGATTAGGTAGGGTAGAATGTATCTACCCCATATCTCATATCTCTTCTAGAAACTTCTCATAGAATCCACTTTGAATTTGACTAAAAATGGTTTACTTTGAATTTTGTGCCACCAGCTCATCAACCTTATCTTCCACCCGGTTCACACGATCCAAGAAAATAAAATTGTCAAAACTCATTCATTGAATCCACAATCTATTAAATAATGTAGTAGCTCAGCATTATCAAGCTTCTGATGCTTGACACATATTGTGTTGCTCAACATCCATTATGAAACAACTCGACACAAACTAAAGTTTATTGGTGTTCAACATTAACTAAAATTTACTCAGCATCAACTAAACTTTACTCAGCATCCATTGTTCTGCTTAGCATACCCTAGAATGAAATTTTACTTGGCTCTAACTAATTTTATGCTTGGCTTGGACTAACTTTTCTTGGCACCTACTATCCACTTAGTCAAGCTTAGTAGAAAAACTTTGTGTAACTTGTTCTTCTAAACTTTCTTAGTGTAACAACCTTTGTAACCTTAAGTAGATTATCAATACATCATACCATCATCGTCTTATCTGATCCTTGTACTTCATTACATAATCATAACTCAACCTTTCCTCTAGGTGCTATTATTACTGTAATACCCCAAAATTGGCTCATTGCCATTATACCAATTATGGTCTATCTGATCAAAGCTAAAGTTTTATTTCATTAGGGAAATTCTTGTTCTGACATTCTCTACTTGACTTAATTATTAGATCTAGAAAGCCCTAACCTACATTCATCATACTTATTATTTAATTCCTATAGTATTTACTCATATTAGTCTCATTGAACCTTTTTGATTTAAATTTAATTTAATCTAAAGTATTTATACTTTATTAAATTAAATTATCACCTAAAGCTAATACACTAAGGAATTAAATTTATTTAATTTAATAAATATGCCTATTCTAATTAATTGAATAAAATTATTTAATTAAATAGAAAAGGTATTTATGAGATCATATCTCATTTTATTAAATTAAATATCTTTCCTAATTCTACTCTTCAGTTCTAAATGGAAACTCTGAGTGAACTACCTCTCAAATTGGAATCAATCTAGTTAAACTTGATCCCACACCCATGACCAGTTCAGTTAACTGCTCATCACACTTAGATCAGAAATAGTTCGCTTCACCTGCACAAGGAAGTTTCCATCTTAACTGAAACTTTGCTTCAATCCTGACCGTCGATCTGAGTTGATCTCACCTATCGATGGATCCTAAGAATTCTATTTAAGAGGCTCATAATTCCTCATTAAGGAGGTTGGAATTTTTATGCTATTGAATTGCATACCCACTTTCATAGCTTTATATGTGCTTTTTCTTAACATCTCAGTATTCATTTAGATTAAACAATGCATTGCATATAGCCTAATTTCTTTTATTATTTAGATTAACTGCTTGCATAACATTTAGAATAATTTTAGTCATATAGGATTAATCATTCCAAAATCCTTCATTCTAGCATGGTTTGATTGTTTGTACCTCAAGGTTGAGAGCATAAATAGGTAAAATCCACCTAGATAGAAGGAAACAGGTCGCCTTGCAAGGTTTCTCTCAAATGAACAATCTCATGTTCATTTTGAGATGAATCCACATATAAAGACCATGTTGAAGTGTGTGTGTTAGATAGAGGCCACATTCCATGCATACATTTCTGGCGCCCACCGTGGGGCCAAAAAAATCAATTTCTCTGACCTCATCTGCATTTTTTTTCCTGTTATTTTAGTACTTTGTCTGTACTATTTCATACCATTACTCGAATCTTCATGTGAGACATTCCATTTTTGCATGAGGATTTGAAGGTTCTCGCATGAATTTTTAGACTATATCGTACAAAAAAGTGTCGCATTGCGCAAGTCTTTGAGCGACACATCATTTTCTCATGTGACTCAGTGAAATATTTTGCATGGCCCTACACAAGATTTCACCCAAAATTCTACAATAGCAAGTTCAATTTCAACATTTTTCAGCATTCTGTTTGTTCAGTTTTGCTAACATGTTTCTCTTGGAATCTGTGTTGTTATGCTTCTTTGATTTTCTACAACTTAACTATTGTCTATAGGACATTTTGATGAAGATTCCTCATAAAACCCACTCAAACAAAAATTGACCCTTGTTTGCAAGATGATTTCCGAAGATACGTTTGACAAAGATGATTTTTAAAACCCACAAAACAACATGTCTTCTTTTTTGCTTTCAAAACATAGATTAATTAGGGCTTGTAAACTTCTTAGGGTGTAAGATGGAAGAATAGGGGATTATGCTCTTCACCACTTGGAGGTCATGACCAAAGGTGAATCAAAAACCTAAACACTTCCAAAAGATGACATTCTGAGGGAGGCAAGCAACTTAGTGGTTCTCCAGTGCTTGTTCTTTTCTATGATGAGATGATGGTTTCCTCTTTAAGGGAATCAAAATCTTTAGAAAGAGTGAGTTTGGATTGATTAAGCTAAGTGGGTAATTAATCTATTGTATGTGTTTGGGTGAGGAAATAAGGTAGAGGATTATGCTCTTTCCCCTTGAGGGAAATCAAAAACTTAGACCCTTAAATCTAGACCACTAGTCTGTGTCAATCCTTTAGAGGGCCTATTAGAGTGATCCAACCTTTGGGAATGACCCAAGTGAGCACACTCCTTTCTTCGAAGATTCCAACTCACTCTAATAAAGAAACCTCATAGAGAGAAAGACTCCAAGGCCAGATTAATTTCCTCTCCTTCACTCTTGACATTGTAAGCCAAGGAGAGGCTCTATCTATGCACTGGTCGACACTGGCCCTTGGCTTTCTAAGCAAATAGTGTGCACTTTCAAATGCTTGTGTGGGCTGTTGGCCTCAACTCTACTAGTGGAGCCACTGGGGATTAAATCAAATAGAAGTCAAGTAAAAACCTCTTAGTTAGAAGCTACCTGGTTCACCTCTAAAAGGAGGCATAATATTTCTACAAGGAGGGGGAAGATTCTTTCCTATAGAACTCACTATAGGCATGCTACTAGACATTTGAAGGTGGTATATGTGCTCATCCCCTGTCATAAGGGCACTCATTCAATGTATACTATTGAGTCCTTTAAATATACCAAAAACATGGGCACCCTCTAGGGGGTGACATGGCTGTGTGAGGTACACACATGCACATAAGATGTGGGACAAAGGTTTTTCCTTCTCTACCATTTTCTACTTCTAGGGATAAAAGCATGTTTGTTATCAAGTCTTCAACATGTCCAAACTTTCTCAAATAAACTAAGAGTCAAGACTCCCTTATCCCTCTAAGTTGCTTTTCCCTCAGTTGGACTGTATTAGACTACTGCATGCTTCCCACTATCTTGTTCAAACACTTTGCCTTGGTTAAAACTTAAACATCTATCCAAAAAAAATTCAGTGTTAACCTTGCTGTCTATCCACCAAATCAGTCCAACTAGATTGTCCAATTTATCCAAATAGTTAAGAAATCTCTTCGAAATCCAATGCTGTTGTCAATTTGGTCCTAATTTTTACACATAGACTTGTATTTTCTTGTGCGAGAATTTATCTTTTCACATGAGCTAGTCCAGGTCTTTGCATGAGATCTTGCTTATACCCACATGAGATCTTGCCAACTGTCTTTGCTATCTTGTCACTTCTTCACATGAGCCAAAGAAAATCTTCACGTGAATTTAAACTAATGTTATGAGTTTTTGCCCAACTTGGGAAACTATCTTGTGTGGCTCACAAAGAATCTTTGTGTCAGACCTTGCTCTAAAACCATCAAATTAGCTTATTCAACCAATCTGTGACCTACATTTAGTTTGTTTCCTGCATTAAGTTTTCTCTTCCGTATCTGTACACAGTCTCAAATAGTGCCATTTAGCTTAATTGAAGATTTGTGATCTACATTTTTGACTAGTATTGTCCTTAGTTCTATGGATTCTCATTCTTTAGCACTTGTCATACTCTGCATTATGTTAGTCATAACCTTTGGCTATTCTAGCCTTCAAATTAGACTACTTGTGCCTTAGTATACAACAATCTTGTCTTGTCTTATTGAGACTAAGTTTTAGGGCGGTCCTAGTCTAGGTTCTTTCTTTTTGTCCTTGTCTATGACTGTCCTAACAAGGAGTGGCAATGTGTTTTATCCTCTTAGACTTAAGCGAGGTCATGCTAGGGGTTGTAATCATGGTAGAGGTCACCTACCTTTTGTTACAAAGCCTACATCCAATTTTTCTAGTGAGGCATCTTCACGATCTCCCTCACCCATCAGGTCACCTTGAAGTGTCCCTTTTCTGATTTTATATGATATTTGAAGCCTCTAATTAGATCTTTAAGATCAAACAACCAACATTTCAAAGATCCACCAATTTCTCAATAAACCCCAAATCGGGTATGTCGAAAATAGTGCCAAATGCTTCACAGCTTCACATATTATTAACAAATCTGAAAGTGGAAATTTTTATAGAAATTTCCGCAGCATAAAAGCCTAAAAAATGACATTTTTATATCTGTACAACATGTACACAACAACTCCCAAACAGAGGATAAAAACAAAGCTCATCGGGCTCCCAAAAACAACATAGAATAGCCCGAAAACACCACAAAAAAAATAATAATCTATCACAGAAGTATAATCATGACCAAATAAATATATTCAACTCTATTTTAACATCTAAAAGTCTGAAATACAGCAGCAACCCAAACTGATATGAAATACTCAACTGGAAACACCAAACTCTTACAAAAAACACACCCGAAAACCCACAAATCTACACTGTTCAGCACAAAGGAAAACTCTGCATGAGCATGCACATGGAATGTCTTAAAACTTCCATCCTTAGCCTTCCTAGAAACCTACAAACTCCCATTCTTGGGTCTCCTTCTCCATAGGTTTGGCAGCCTCTGAAGAACAACAAAGCAATGCGCAAAAATCAAGTTCTGGAATCAGCCCAAAATGCCTCCAAACCCCTTAAAAGAGGGCATAACCCTAACTCACGTCCAAGAGGGGTTAATAAAACATATTTTAATAATAATTTTCATTTATTAGTCCATTCGCTTCCAAAGATTATCCCCCTTTGCTGAAACTTCACCTTTTTGGGCCTGCCTGCCTTAGCAAAGATTATTATTTTTAATTATTTGAAAAGGGGACATGACAAGTCCTCCCCTCCCAAATATTGCTTGTCCTCAAGCAATGGCTGAACAATAAACCAATCAATCCACCTGGATCCCAAATGTAGTCATGAACTATACTACTGCCAATTAACACAGGCTCCTGCAATATCCTCTGCAATATGACCAAGAGGAATCCATAATCAAACTAACAATTACAGCTCAACCAAACTCCAAAATCACCACTGCCATAGTTAGAAACCCATGAGACACAAACTCTTAGAACATCAAAACCCAAGTAAAGTGGACAAATCAAATTACCAATAGAGTAAATACCATCAACGCATCCCACTAGCCTATACAAAATGTACAATCAAACTCTGCAACAATGGTGAATGCTCTCGAATGAAACTGTACCAAGTATGGAGAATCCACACACTGTAAAACTCCTAAAATCAACACAACTCTGCAAATCACTGGCCACTATCTCATAACCATAACTCCCATGCACTATTGATGGTGAAAAGACATTACAATATAAAGAGTAAGAAATGAAACCCAAATCAAATTTTCCATGAACAAGTGATATAGCCCACTATGACTGACTACAAACTAAGCTAGGAGATGTCATAGCCAAAGGAGGAGAATTAGTAACAACAACTACTAAAGCATCACTCCCAAACTCTTGCTCTAAGTAATGTATTATCAAGCTGTAAACTGTAGAACCTATCATCGTGTCATGCCCATCACAACTCTCATCCTGAGGTGTCAAACTGTCCCATAATTGATGAAAAGCACTAGGAACCAAAGTACATCTTTGTATCATCATCTCATCAACATGGTCATCAAAGGTAAATTGATGAGTGTACCTAACAGTGTAATGCCGATAGAATGCACCAATCTCAATTAGTGGCTCAGACTGTAATCCAGATGAAACTAACTTCAATTGATCATTAACTATGTTGGAACTGACTACTACCTCCAAAGATATCACCAAGGGAGTAGTATTACTATAGAGAACCATGACAAATGCCGACTCACGAACATCACACATGATGTTTGATACATCTCTAGTCTCTGTGCCATTAGTACTAGAGGCCACCACCATGTCAGGCATACAACAATCTGTTACAACACCCAACTCGACTGAACCTGACTCTAGTGGGAATGAACCTAATATTCCAATGTTAGTATCAAGGATGGATGCATCCCCATCTCCACTGTCTCTGATAATATCTACCATGGACATCCTCAGATCACCAAACACCATAGCTTGTGACTGTATAGAATCAGGTAAAGACTATAGTCACTCTAACTCCATGGTCACCTTAGCCAAATGAAACTATGACTCCTTGAAAGCCAACTGTGTATGCTTAAGAATCTCAGAAGTCACCTCAAGCTATTGAGTAAGCTCACTCACCTCATCTTCCTTGGCCAACAATGCATCATATGCTGTATTGCCCCACTCCATAAGATAATCTCTATCAGCTACCAACTACATATAATCTTGTCTTAAAATCTGGATAGCCTCCCATAAAGAGTGGAATTCTGTCAAGGAAAGATAATTGCCTCCCTGCTCATCACTAGTAGGAGAACCCCATCCATAAACAGCTAACAACTGATGAGCAACATCAAAATGCTGGCAAGCAATAGCAATGTCTCGCTCACTAACTCTCAATTGATTAAACACATGATGGCACTGGCTAGACTGTCTCCTTCAAACCTCCTCTGATGCACTGTCTAAAGGAGTATCCTCAAAGTTACTAGTCTCTAGAGTATTACCATCCATATCTTGTGAATCAACTCCAAAGCTCATATCAACATATGGAGTATCAAAAATTATAGTACTGATGTCTAACTCCTCTGTACCAAAAGAAATTGCCAAGGAAACTAAGTCTTCAAAACTACCCACTGCATCCTCCTGGATGTCATCAATGCCAATATGATCCTGGGACTCATTGGTACACACTGCCAAATATGAAAGATCATAAACACATTCTAGCAAGTATGGTCAACTGGATATATGAAAAAAGCCCAACACTGGTGTATAAAAAACTAATAACAACATTGGACAAGCTACTGGCATAAGAAAAGATAATGAAGTCAAAATATTGTCTTTGTTCACTTTCAGTTGGTTGGACAAATCATGTGAAGTACTACCAGTCTCAACCTCATGTGTTGAAGCATCTAACTGTGCCTGATACTCTCTCTCAAAAAAGTCATGAATGCTCAATGTCTGCTCATCTCTACCAGGTATCTTACCATCATGCACAACAACATCCTCATAATCATCATCCTTGAGGTCAAATCTATCTATCACTCTTTGACTAAAATCATCAAATGTAGTTACCTGATCATGACCTTGAGTAGTCATTCCATGATACCACCAATCATAGGCTACATCTTCCAAGTGTAGACTTGCAATTTGAATAGCATCACTCTCCTTCATGGGGTTAAGTGTGAAGAAGGTCTGTAATTTTTGTAGCCATGCTCTAGCTGAAACTTTATTTGTTCCATCAAAAGTAGGTGCTATAAACTTACTTATTTTATTTTTGAGCTCTCTTCCACTTATGTCATGCTCCCTTCTGTACCCTTTCTTGGGCATCAAAGTGTTCATCATATCCACATATTTTCTAAAAGGAACTAAACTGTGAAAGTCATCATCTAAACCATTGTAAGTAGCTCTTAATGCAATCAAGTTACCTGTAACCTCTTCCATGGGATTAAGGGTTGGATTTGGCACTAGTGGCTCATCTGCATGCAAAAAAATAGTTTTTGTTGATTGAGAGGGTGTGAGTTTCAGAGTTCTTGACTCCTCTGAAGTGCTCCCTTTCTCATTAATAGATGCAACGCCTTGCAATTTTTCTATCAATATTTGCAAAGCCTCTCTAGTTTCTGCCAAACTATCCACTGTTTTCTTCTGAGTATTTTGGAGGTCTTGGAAGAATTTCTTTGCCATCTCATCTAGATTAGTCATACTTTTTCCTTCCTTGGATTTTATACTTTTACTTTCAACTAGAGGTTTGATCAAAATTTCTTTATTCTTTTATTGCTGTAAATATCTCTTTTCTCTTTCACTTAGTTGCATGCAACCATAAATTTTGACATGCAGCTGATTAGAAGCAACATGCAACCACCAAATTCACCAAGAACTAACATGCAAATGATTAGAAGTAGAATGCAACCATAAATTTTGACATCCAACTGATTGGAAGCAAAATGCAACCATAAATTATGACATGCAAGATTTGGGTAGTTATCAAAACTAACATGCAAGATTTGGGTAGTTGTCAAAATTGACATGCAAGATCTGGGTAGTTGTCAAAATTGACATGCAAACTTCTACAAACCCTCAGGCTGGCAAGATCATGGCTCTGATACCCCTAAAATGTCCCTTTTCTAATTTTATATGATATTTCAAGCCTCTAATTAGATCTTTAAGATCAAACAACCAATATTTCAAAGATCCACCAATTTCTCAATAAACCCCAAATCAGGTATGCCGAAAATAGTGCCAAAAGCTTCACAACTTCACATATTATTAAAAAATCTAAAGATGGAAATTTTTATATAAATTTAAGCAGAATAACAGCCTACAAAATGAAATTTTCAGATCTGTATAACATGTACACAACAGCTCCCAAACAAAGGATAAAAACAAAGCTCATCGGGCTCTCGAAAACAACACAGAATAGCCCGAAAACACCACAAAAACACTAATAATCTATCACAAAAGTATAATCATGACCAAATAAATATATTCAACTCTATTTTAACATATAAAAGTTTGAATACAGAAGCAACCCAAACTTATATGAAATACTCAACTGGAAACACCAAACTCTTACAAAAAACACACCCGAAAACCCACAAATCTGCACTGTTCAGCACAAAGGCAAACTTTGCATGAGCATGCACATGGAATGGCTTCAAAATTACATCCTTAGCCTTCCTATAAACCTACAAAATCCCATTCTTGGGTCTCCTTCTCCACAGGTTTGGCAGCCTCTAAAGAACAACAAAGCAATGTGCAAAAAACAAGTTCTGGAATAAGCCCAAAATGCCTCCAAACCCCTTAAAAGAGGGCATAACCCTAACTCACGTCCAAGAGGGGTTAATAAAACATATTTTAATAATAATTTTCATTTATTAGTCCATTCGCTTCCAAATATTATCCCCCTTTGCTGAAACTTCACCTTTTTGGGCCTGCTTGCCTTAGCAAAGATTATTATTTTTAATTATTTGAAAAGGGGACATGACACACCTCGAGTTCAATGAACATTTTCCATAAACCTTCAAAAAACTAGGAATCCTTTGTATCAAGAGGATCTTGAGATTGGTAGAGGTCTTGTATCTCAAAATATAATGTCTAACTTTCTTTTCAAAGGACCTTTTGAAACACAACATACTGAAACTGAACACCTTCCTACAATGACTAATCATGAACCTAAACATGGTAGTCATAGTAGACATCAAGAATCACCTAGGAATGATGAAGAGAAATAGAAAGACCATGAAATTGATGAGGAATAAGAAGAGGTGGAAATACTCCCTGAACACATAGCAAAATGTCAAAGAGATAAAAACTTTCAAAAGGTCATGGGAATCCTACTCAATGAAGAGAAAGAAAAGTACTTTCTCAAACTTTCCCAAGAGGGAGCTAAGCTGCCCTCCCATTTCAATGTGGAAACCATTATCATGCCTGAAGAGGAAACAAAGACTTCCAAAATCCAAAAAAAACTTAAAATTATGCAAGATCAATTGGCTCAGATGATGCATGAGAAAGAGAAACCTGTAAAAACATATACATTAGATACTCTTTGTCCATTTCCATTTGACAAAAACATAATAATTCCTCCATTCCCATGAGGCATAGGGCTACCTAAGTATGACATGTACTTTGGCACCACTGATCCCCAAGATCACTTGTAGGAGTTTGGTATCTTTTCTATCGAGTTTATACATGAGTAGACATACCTCATGCATTTATTCCCTAGAAGGCTATGTTGTCAGGCTTTGGAGTGGTTCTCACTCTTGCCCCTCGATATCAAGACGTTTGATGAAATTTCCAACTTATTTGTCTAGTAGTATTCTCATAACATTCAACACCTTGTCAACATTTGAGACCTATGCAACCTTAAGTAGAAAGTTGGAGAACCTTTTCTCACATTCCTCCAATGGTGGAGACAAATTTACACTAAGTATTCACACAAAATTCTAGAAATGGAAAAGCTTGATATCTTCACTGGTAATCTCCTACATGATTTCAGATATAGAGTCCAACTTCAAGGTTCACATACCTTTGAAGACATGATTACATAGGCTATCTGCATTGAGGAATTTATGGTCAAGAAAGCTAAACTCACTCTTCAAAAGGACACAAAAAAAAGTCCCACTTCCAATAGGGATAAAACCAAATATGTCAACAAGAACCAAGAAATTTTACATGATGCTGTTGTTGAAAATGTCACTCCCAAACTTGCTAAGGCAACATTTAATCTCACAGATGGCCTTAATGTAGCCAAAAATGATGAGAAGCCTCCTCCTAACAACAAGACATTCGAGAAAAAATTGAGAAACTCATGGACCACATGCCCTAAGCAAGAATATACACCCTTGGGTGAACCTTTGTATGTGGTTTACAAAACATTGCTACAATACAAGCTTAGTTCACCAATGGACAATCCTCATCCCTATGATTCATAAGCACGTCCACCATGGTGGAATGAAACCTCATTCTATGAGTATCACCAAAATAAGGGACACAAAACTAGCAACTACATAAACTTGCATCATAAAATCCAAGACATGATTGATGCTGGTGAACTTGTGGTAGATGGACATAACAAAAACTTGGATCACAAGGCATTCAATGAACCTTTCCCAGCCTATGAAAAAGGAGAAACTTCAAAACCAAAACCCAACAACAAGGTCAACTATGCATATTCCAATGATGACAACATGATTAACATGGTTGAACCTGTGGATTCTGAATACTACAATGTCATTACCATTAAGGGAAAACAAGATAACGACAAACCCAAGACACCATTTGTCTTGAGGGGCCCTACTTTCAACACAACAGATAACACACCTTTGCAAGACTATGCTAATGCTGTTACTCACTCTCATGCCAAGTTGGTGCTCAAAGGCCTTGCACCTTCTACTTTTGATCTTGAACAACACAAAGATAAAGCCCTTGTTGGTCTGTCTGGCAAAGGTGCAAAACTCACAATGAACTCAATGGAAACTAGTTATGTTGTTCTCGATCAACTGAAATGAACTAATTCTTAGATATCTATCTTTGAGCTACTTAAAATCTCACCTTCTCAAAGGTAGATTCTGGACAAAGCCCTCATTGAGGAAAATGTTCCTCAAGATCTTGATCTTGAGTGATTTCAATCCATGGTAGGTCACCTGACCTCACCTTATCTTATGACCTTCTTTGAAGAAGATGATAAATCACTAAGTCACCCACACAATCAACCTCTACACATCAAGGTTATGATCCATCAAACACATGTTTGTCAAGTACTCATCGATAATGGTGCTGGCCTAAACATTGTCTCTATTGCTTTGCTGAGGTAATTGAATTATTTTGAGGACTCTATTGATCCTCGACGCAAGATCACCATTAAAGCATATGATAAAGTGGAATTAAAGTCTCTAGGTCTTGTGGTCTTACCCATTCACATCGGTCTTGTACAAAGGGATGTCACCTATCAAGTTCTCAACATTCCCTTGGCTTAAAACATTCTATTAATATGGCCATGGATAAATGAGATGCATGCTGTGCCATCCACATATCACCAATGCATCAAATTCCCATTTCATGGCTCTGAAGTTACTATTCCTGCCACTACTAGCTATACTTGCAATATTCTCAAAGCTGCTGAAACTTTCATCCTTGCTAACTGGGAATCCACTAATTATCATGACAACAAGCTGAAATAAATTGAATAGTCAATCAAATTGAAAGAAACTAGCATGGGAGAATATTATATTGAACTTGTGCTATCTTTAACATCTCTTCCAAAGTTTCCTCATCATTATGAGAGACCCTTAGAGGAAAAGAAGCCATTCATGCTGACACCTCAGACTAAGTATAATGGCACTTTTGTCAAGGCTACACTTCCCTTAGATGATGAAAGTGAAAATAGAGCCATTGCTGCATGGCTATACAAAGAAGAGGCTTTGGTAGACTTAATAGAACAAGCTCGAGAAATCATTCCAGAGAAACATGGACCTAGTCTTAGGATTGTAAAGCATTTTGGTTACAAGGGAACTAGCCCTACTGGGTGGAATAAAAATGGACTAATTGATGCTATTAAAGCAACAGATGAAAGAAATAGTGATACAATTGGCCTAGGATTTAAGAAGGTTCATTTCCATTTGGGACTTAATAAATTCATAACAAAACCTAAGAGTTCATCTAGAAATGAGTCACAAGTTGAGTCAGACACTCAAGAGGAACAATCTAATGATGAGGATCCCTATCCTTATCCTATTCCTCATGATCTCACTAAATTCTTTGCTAAGCCAGATGACTTTGTGCCATGTGTTAGCATTGTGGATGATACTAGTGATTCTTCTAAGGATAATACTGAGTAGCCCAAAGATCATTTAGAAAAGGGGGAGTCTAGTCAGTCATTATGTATTGAGTATATGTGTAAGAACCTAGATGATGAAGGCAAGTATGTCCCTATCATTGTTGGAGAGTTTTATAGTCTCTCACCATGTAGCACTGATTCTAAGGAATCTAATTTTGAGTCTCTTTTAGAAGTGACTATTGATAAAGACATTGACCAAGTGCATGTCTATAAAAACCAATTGAAGTGGGTGAAACATCAAGGGTTAGGTTAGATGGGTTTGATCATACTAGTGTCCTAGAGTCATCAATTGCTGATGTTAGTACTCATAGGCGTTTGAACACACCTTTGGATGAAGTCACTGTAAGTCTCAAATTTTTGGTCCAAGCACTTAATGACTACACTGTGAATGCAATTAAACTAACCACTACTCTTTCACTCAGACATCCTAAGCTTATAGACTGGAACCCTAATGCTTCTAGTGAAGTCCCCATGTTCTAGAATGACTATGCTCTTGCCTACCACCTAAACACTATCAAATCTATAACATCTTCTACCAATGAGTAGAGCATCAACATGACTAAGGCTAACATCAAATATCTTAGTCATACAATTAAAAAGAAAAAATGCAAAAGGCATGATGGTGAAAACAACATTATGGTAGTGTCCAAACCCAAAAAAGTAAAAATAAAAAACGTATCCAAGGGTGAAAGCCTCTCTGAGGCACTTGCAAATGAGATATTTGATGAATTTCCAAGTCTCTTTTAGGAGAGATCATCAGTATTAATAGAGTCAACACAACCAATTAATTTGGGCACAGAAGAACATCCTCATATGATACATCTAGCACAATCATTGTCACCTGAAGAAAAGGAAGAGTTCATTGCCTTTTTCAAAGAAAAGAAGATAAATTTTTCTTGGACATACTCTAACATGCTAGGACTAGATCCTGATCTTATCATGCATCACTTGTCCATAGCACCAAGCATCAAACTAGTTAAATAGAAACTTTAGAAAATACATCCTCACATTGCATTGCTCATCAAAGCATAACTGGAGAAACTTTTAAAAGTTGGTTTCATCCGCACAATTGATTATGCCGAATGGATATCCAATATTGTTTGAGTCTCCAAGCATGATAAATCTATCAAGGTTTGTATTGACTTCCATGATCTCAACTTGGCATGTCCTAAGGATGATTTTCCACTTCTTAATATCGATATGATAGTAGACATGACCATTATCTATGAGATGTACTCACTTATTGATGGGTTTTTTGGATACAATTAGATAAAAATTGCACTAGAAGATCAAGAGAAAATGACTTTCACATATGCATGGGGAACCTTTTGCTAGAATGTAATGCCATTTGGCTTGAAGAATGCTCATGCTACATATTAGAGGGTTGTTACTACAATTTTCCATGACATGATGCATAAGACCATGGAGGACTACATGGATGATACCTTGGTCAAAAGTGGTAAATGCAATACTCATATGCAAGATTTGGGACCCATCCTAGATCACAAGGAAAAATCCAGTCTTCAGCTCAATCCTAAGAAATGCGCATTTGGTGTCACGTCAAGAAAGTTGCTAGGATAGATCATCTCTGCAAAAGGAATTGAGGTGGATCTAGAGAAAGTACAAGAAATAATAGATATGACACCACCTTAGAACATTACCTAGATGAGAGTTCTACAAGGAAGGTTGTATTCTATTTGTAGGTTTATCTCACAATTGGAAAATAGATCACAACCCTTCACAAAGACCTTACATAAGGGTGTGAAATTCAATTGAAGCCAGGATTGTGAGAAAAGCTTAACATAGATCAAACAATAACTTATCAATCCACCAATCCTAATGCCCCCTATCCATGGGAAGCCTTTTCTTTTATACATTTCAACAACTAAAGCATCTCTGGGAATCCTATTGGCTTAGGAAGATAGTGACAACAAAGAAAGAGCTATTTACTACTTGAGTCACAAACTAATCTCTTATGAGAAGAATTACAAAATCATTGAGAAAGCTTGCTTGGTAGTTGTCTTTTCTTCTCAAAAGTTGAGACACTACATGCTTGCCCACACTACACAGCTCGTGGCTAAAATAGATCCACTAAAGTACTTTCTCAGTAAGGCAGCTCTCATAGGAAGATTGGCTAAATGGGTTATGATACTCAGTGAGTTTTACATACAATATGTTGAACACAAAGCTATCAAGGGACATGCAATTGCAGATCAGTTGGTTGATGCACCTATGTAGAGTCTTCTGCCAATGAACATTGATTTCCCTAACGAGTCAATCCTAGCACTCACACACCAAATGTGGGTCATGTTCTTTGATGGGTCCTTAACACAACATGGATTTGGTGTTGGATTACTCTTCATTACACCACAGAGATATTCATTGCCCAAAGCATACAAGATTTTGTTTCCTTGTACAAACAACATTGCTAAATATGAGGCTTTAATCAATAGCATGAAAATTATAGCTGAATGGAGAGTGGATTAGTTAGACATCTTTGGTGACTCTCAGCTTGTCATCAATTAGGTTAATGATGTGCACCAAACAAAGGATGAAAAACTGATTCCTTACAAGTGCATGGTTGATGACTTGAAGAAGTATTTTGCACACATTACCCTCTAGCAAGTTCCACGAGCAGATAATAAAGTGGTTGATGCCATGGCTACTTTAGCCTCTTTGCTACAGATGCTTGAAAATGATCTCTAACATGAGTTCTTGGTGGAAGCGTTACACTACCCAACCTATGACACCCCTAATTCTAGGATGATCTATTCTATTGTAGGAAAAGAATCATCTTGCTACCATCACATTTATTCCTATCTCTACAATCAAACCATTCTAAAAGGTCTCACCCATAACGAGAAATGTTACCTAATCCACAATACTTTGCATTATGTCATTATTGTTTATGATCTGTATAGGATAGGTCTCGACAAAACACTCCTTAGGTGTTTAGAACCCGAAGAGTCCAAATGTGCACTAATTGACATTGATGAGGGCATTTGTGGATCCCACTCAAATGGTCTAACACTAGCTCACAAACTCCTTAGAGCTGGTTACTATTGGCCTAAAATGGAGCTAGAAGCTGTCAAGTATGCTAGATTCTGCAAGCAGTGTCAGCTTCATGAGAACCCCATCCACACTCCAGTCCATGTTGCCCTTTGTCAAGCACCAAGAAGTAGCCGATGAATATGGCCAATAATGTGACCAATCTGTATGTCTGCCCATATGTGTGGACAAGCTCATCCCAAGTGATGGCCCATCCAATCGCTAACTGTCTCCCAAAAGTGGTACACAACACCTCTATACTTGCCTGGGGCACCATGTCATAGGTTATTCTCAACCCATGGTAGGGGATCTGTAGGATCTTGTATATGTCCTCAGGAGTCACAGTCATCTCTCCCTGAGGAAGGTGGAAGGTGTTCATTTTTGAATGGAAATGATCAACCAAGGTAGTTAGTAGGCCATGATTCACCAGTAATTCTTGGATCTGGCATAGATAAGTGAGTCCCAATTTTTCTATATAAGCCATGCCCTCTACATCTAGGCTCTGGAACAAAGCCCCATATGATGGATAATGGAATTTGAATGAAACATCCCCAAAGAGCTCCTACACACACAAAAAAACAACAATGATAAGAACACAATTAGTACAGTCAGTTCATAATTTGCCAGTCGGCCGTGTCGACAGGAGTGCTCAAAACGATGATATCTCACATTCACTACCATCTTCCTCTTAGAGCTCCTATTCACAAAAGACAAAAGGTGCAAATGAGTTGAAAATGACCCCTTGGGCCCTTATATAGGGTTTGACCTAATTTTTTAAAGTGCTCCAATTTGTGCAAAAATCACCCCAAGCTAATTTGACCATTTTGAATCCATTTTCAGGATCAAATTCGAAATTTGACACACCTAAGTGCCTCAAAAATGCATTTTAAAATTTTGGGACCAATGCGATCAAATGTTTGTGCAGTCCAAATTTTTATGATACTTTGTGATTCTTGAAATCTTTTCAACTCAAAATTCTCCAAATTTTCAAAATTTATTTTTCAAAAAGTCAACTTCACTCAAATTTGGTCAACTTTTAGCCAACTTGGTCTTCTAGATCTCGAAATCACTACAAATCAACTCTAACTTTTCTTCTGATCATTTTGATCTATTTTAAATTTTGCTAAATCTTGGATTTCTTCTCTATCTCTCAACATCTTGCTTTACATCATATTTCTAGTGTGTCATCTTTCAATTTCGCTCCCAAGGGGGTAGGATGATTACATCATTGAACTTCAAAATTCAAAACAATCTGAATCCTTATTGCTTGGGGCATCTCATTCCCATCTTATGTCCTCATCATTCGAGGCATCTCAGCACTAGGGGCATCTTGTTTCCCTCATTTTGGCATCTTTCCAATCTATTTCATCCAATCATTAGTTGATTATAGGTATCGAGACAATCTAAACCTCAACTCCTAAGGATCAAGCCTCATTCTGGGGATGATTCTATGACTCATAATTTGATCTTACTGTCCATTATCAAATCTTAGTTATCTAGGTGTTCTATCTGGATCCTTAAAGATTAAGTTCTATTCTAGAGATAGTGTTTTAAATGTTTATCAATCTCAGCTATCCAGGTGTTCTATTTAGATCCTTAAAGATTAAGCTCCATTTTGGATATAGTCTTTTAAATGCTTATCACTCTTAGGTATCTAGGTGTTCTATCTAGATCCTTAAAGATTAAGCTCCATTCTGGAGATAGTCTTTTAAATGCTTATCAATCCTAGGTATCCAGGTGTTCTATCTAGATCCTTAAAGATTAAGCTCCATTCTGGAGATAGTCTTTTAAATGCTTATCACTCTCAGGTATCTAGGTGTTCTATCTAGATCCTTAAAGGTTAAACTTCATTATGAGGGAAATCTTTTAAATTCTTATCAAGTCTCAGGTATCTAGGTGTTCTATCTGGATCCTTAAAGATTAAACTCTGTTCTAGAGAGAATCTATTAAATGCTATCGATCTTGGGTATCTAGACGTTCTATTTGGATCCTTAAAGGTTAACCTTCATTCTGATGGAAACCTTTAGAATGCTTATTAGTTTGGGTGTCTAGGTGTTCTACTTGGATTCCTTAGGATCAAACTCTATTTTGGAGATGGTTCTTAAAAGCTTATCAATAGGTCTCTGGATCATCAACTTCAGAATCGATCTCATCTTCGCAACATGCTTTCTAATTTTCTTTGAATTGAACATGCTACTCACACATTCATTCAAAGAGGGGCAAGATGTAATACCCCAAAATTGGCTCATTTCCATTATACCAATTCTAGTCTATTTGATCAAAGCTAAAGTCTTATTTCATTAGGCAAATTCTTGTTCTGACATTCTCTACTTAACATAATTGTAAGATGCAGAAAACCCTAGCCTGTGTTCATCATAATTATTATTTAATTCCTATAATATTTACTAATATTAGTCACATTGAACCTATTTAATTTAAACTTAATTTAATCTAAAGTATTTATACTTTATTAAATTAAATTATCACCTAAGGCTAATACACTAAGGAATTAAATTTATTTAATTTAATAAATATGCCTATTCTAATTAATTGAATAAAATTATTTAATTAAATAGAAAATTTATTTATGAGGTCATATCTAATTTTATTAAATTAAATATCTTTCATAATTCTACTCTTCAGTTCTAAATGGAAACTCTGAGTGAACTACCTCTCGAATTGGAATCAATCTAGTTAAACTTGATCTCAAACCCATGACAAGTTTAGTTAATTGCTCGTCACACTTAGATCAAAAATAATTCACTTCACCTACACAAGGAAGTTTCCATCTTAATTGAATCTTTGCTTCAATCCTGACCATCGATCCGAGTTGATCTCACTTTTTGATGGATTCCAGGAATTCTATTTAAGAGGCTCATAATTCCTCATTAAGGAGGTTGGAATTTTTATGCTATTGAATTGATGTCGAATTGCATACCCACTTTCATAGCTTTATATGTGCTTTTTCTTAACATCTTATTATTCATTTAGATTAAACAATGCACTACATATAGCTGAATTTATTTTATAATTTAGATTAAATGCTTGCATAACATTTAGAATAATTGCACTCATATAAGATTAATCATTCCAAAATTCTTCGTTCTAGCATGGTCTAATTGCCTGTACCTCAAGCCTAAGAGCATAAATAGGGAAAATCCACCTAGATAGAAGGCAATAGGTCACCTTGCAGGGTTTTTCTCGAATGAACAATCTCATGTTCATCTCGAGATGAATTCACACATAAAGACCATGTTGAAGTGTGTGTGTTAAATAGAGGCCACATTCCACACATAAAATTACATCTTTTGATCAAATCCTCATCATCAATAAAATAAGTGATAGTATTTGAAAATTATAAGTAGTTGTCTTACCAAAAAATAACAGGTTTGACATTAGTGACAAAAAAATGATTGAAACTGTTGGCGCTCAAAATTGCATGGTCAATTTTGAGCACTATTGAAAAATTTAGGCCTATAAATGCTTTGTGAAGCCTATGTACTTCGCCGTTGAGTTAATGCATAAATGGTGTTTAATAATTCGAGCACCTTCCATTCAGTATGTCTAAGTGTTTCATGAAGTTCAATCATCATTTTGAGTCATTTGCTGAACTCCTGTTTTGATAAGTTGTCAAATCTGCATTTTCATCTAACTGTCAAACAGCGATAGGAGGCTGTGTTTGAACCCAAATATCTTTTTCCTAGTATTGTGTCATAACTCACCACTTTGAGAATACCTAGTTTTCATACCCAAGAACCTATGTTTTATATTTTGAGTCATTTTGAGTTTGTTTGATTAGGTTTTGAGTCCCTCAAATTTGGCCAGTTGGTTTTCATGCGGATGCACTTTGCACATAATTCTGGGAAGCCCTGTTTGACGTGTTGTAACTTTTGACCAGTTGACCCAAATGTTGAAATTCCCTTTGCATTGCATTGTAGATGTTAGAGAATTGTCATGTTTCAAGTTTCAGCCCTTGAAGAATCCGTTTGATCAGTTTTCAAATGCGATTCCAAATGGAATTTCTAACTTTTACTGGTGTCAGCATTTGCAGATTTATTGGAACCCCTGTTCGTGACATCATATCTCCTGATCCATGATAGGTAATTCTAAAAGGGTGACTTTGATGGTCAATATCTTTTGACTCCAATTTTTTCATGAGATGGGATTTGACGGGGTAGAAGTGTGTCGAACAGAGAATCAATATGCTAGTTTTCAGAGCCCAATACGGTGTTTGGATCAGTTTCCAAAGGAGCATAAGATGGTTAATGCTAGCAGAATGGTTCATCATGTTGGAAGTGGGATGGGCCATGAATATTTCTCTACAAGGGAGTATGGAAATGCCAAGAAATTCTTTGATTATGTTGCAGGATTGTACAGACAAGAGGCTTGGGTAGCATTGCTCTTTGAAAGTCTAGGTTACTTGAAGGAATGTACAAGAAAAATGCATTTGTTCAAAGAGTATGTTAAGTATTCTCTTGAGATGGCAGCTTTACCTATATTATCTGGTCTTGAGGCAGATGGCCTTACTTCTCAATATGAACATATGCCGGTAGGTCCACTTTCATATTTACAAAGGGTCAATATATATGAAGAGGTGATTGGAATCTTGCGAGGAGAAGTCCCCTTTTCATTGGCTCAGGAAGAAGAATAGCCCACAATTTTTTTTTTTAAAGGAGTGAAATGCATGTTTTAAAAAGGGGAGTCAGTGCCATGTCAAGGAGTAGTCAATGTATTGAAAAGAGAGCATGTAGGCCGCAGATGAAGCCATGAGTGGGAGATTAAAAGACAAAGCCACCAACTTAGAAGTCGCCTTTTGAAACAGGGAGCTCCCACGCAGTCAAAGTTGAAGAGCTGCACATTGAGACAGGGGATGTGACTCAAGGAGCCATAATGAAAAATGAGTTTTCATAGAACCCGCAACACATAGTAAAGGATGCCCACAGCAGACTTCAAAAGAGGAGGCGCATCAAAATAGAGGAAGAATGAAGGACCACACAATGAGGAATGGAAGTCACGTTGAAACTAAAGATGGAGCCACGTTTTGCTAAGTCCCTACACCAAGATAAGCAAGGGTCCACATTTTTAAAGCTGAAGACACAACAAATACTAAAGAAGACAACGCAGGCAGTAAGGAAGAACATGTAGCGGAAATTGATTAAAAAAGCAATAACTCATAACATATATGAGAGCAATTTGAGAGGTTCCCATTTATCCTGCCGCCCAGTTGGCCTGATCACCTTGCCCATTCAACGCTATACAGATTGTCAAGCTTGTTGGAGAAATATTTCCATGGTAGGCCTACTAATCATGGATAAACACTAGATGTTTTAGGCAGTCGCCTCCACAAAAATACAAATGTCCTAGAGAAAAGAATTCGTGGTGTCTCCTTCGAGAACACTCCAAATGGATATGGCTATGACCAATATAAAATAGGTTTAATAAAGTTTGAGATTGGTAGGGAATCTTGAGGAAGACATTTTGGCATCATTGACATGAACATAATCTGTGAAAGATATGGTTTTTCAACTGGGCATCTACAAATTAAAGGCACATAGAACAGACGCCAACAGTCAGAGACCCCAAGCATTGATAAAAGAGAGGCTTCAATAGTAAAATTGATCAACAAGTCTCACATGAGACCTAGGCAGCACCATTAGTGGGCCATAAGAAATATCATGCGATAAGGATCAGTAGCAGGCGTTAAGGAAGAAAACCATGCATCCAAAATTGCAGGTCAAACGCAGTTCAAATAGACCAAGAAACACGAAAAGATGAAGAATACTCACAGTTTCTATTGATTGTAGGAGCAGATCCATGCTAAAAAATGCCCATGCATGATCAGAAAGTCCACGCAAATCATTAAGAAACTGCAGTTATGGTATTATCCCACATTGGTGTGGGTAAAGATTTTTTAAATCTTTAAATATGATTCTAAACAACATAAGCAATGTCCCAAAAGAGATGGCTTTTGAAAAGCCGCATGCCATGTTGTGGGTCCCAACTTAGATACACCAGCCGGAGGTGACGTTAACACTATCAAAGCAAAATTTTGATGAAACATGCCGAGAAAAAGGATGATGTCAGCAGGAGGTAAGTTGCCGAAAAGTTCCAAAATCCGGCGACTCACTACCTCGCCACCGAAAAGTGGCGAGAAATTCCGACTAGAGAGGTAGCGACTAGCTAGAAAATTTGCAAAATTCGGTGAGAGTCAAAATGCTATGTTGATCCCATTTATAGTGCCATCAATGAATCAACATGTGACATGTGGCAGCGAGTTCCAAGGTAGATGATGATGTGGCATAAAAAACTCAAGAGCGCACCAGATTGCGCCACGTGGCAGATCTGACGGTTCTCGTTAACTCACCAATCAAAAGATGCATGAGTTATAATATAGCGAGGTAGCGACGATGACATGGCATGAGTGACTAGGCAATGACTACGCATTGAAGGAGCGAATCAGTAAGTGACACGTGTCACTCGATCAAACTTTAGGTTGACCCAGATGGAATGAGATGGAGAAACATGATATGTTTGAAAAATAATATTTTTATTATTTTTCCCAAAAGGAAGTGACGTACACATTCTTTTAAATCTAAAGGGGCTTATAAGCTAAAGTTAAAACTTTAGCTTATTTTAAATTTTGAAATTAAATATTTTAAAGATGTGCAACCTGAACTTTCAACCAGAGGAGTGTTTTTCAAATCAAGTTTCTGGGCATTTCTGGAAGGCAAAGTATGCCTTATCATATATTGCCGAAATCGGGAGAAGATGAATTTTCCGATTCTGGAGTCAATTTTTGCACAGGTATCAGTCAGTTTGAGCTACATGAGGTTTTCTATCAGGTACTTGAATTGCAACCATATTCAGATCAGGAAGTTAAGTTTTGTTTTTTGTCAAGGTAATGACCTGGATATCAATAGAAGGCAATGGAAATGTAGTTAGGGTCAAATTTGTTCTGATTTACTCAGTAAAAACTCATTTTCACTGGCTTTTTCATGGGGCAATCGGATTTTTTGGCAAGTAAAAGGTTTTCATCATTAGGCAAGGATATTTTGCAAGTTTGTTATAGATTAATGATGAAACAAAATCAGATCAGAAGGGATGAAAGAAGAAAGAGGTTTTTCAGTTACAGAGGATTGGATTTCAAGTGGACACCTGGCAATTGCATATCAGATCTAGGAATTCATTTCTTGCTATATCTTTCTTTCTTTTTTCATTTGTAAGGGTTCCAGTTTTTTTCACTGAGAAACTAGTTGGTTCCAGTTTCTGCGAAGAAAAAAGTTCATTGCTGTGATACCATTTGGGATCCCAGTTTTTGCACTGTGAGACCATTGGTTCCAATATTTTGACATGTTTCCATGACCGTGACACCATTTTCTTCAGTAGAAATCTCATGTAAACAGCATTGTAGAGATAATATAGATAGTTGTGAGATATTAGGTTGTTTCATGTTTTAATCTTATGCATCTGAATGTATAGTTTCAAGGAAATGAATACATATGAGCAACAATCTCACTAGTTTTGTTCTGGTTCTTGTCTCCTGTCTCAACAATCTGTAAGTCTTATGTGGTTTTGGAACAAAGATTTGAGACCCATTTGCATCCCTTTCAGGTTGTATGTTTAATGTATCTTGCTATTGGACCAA
Organism: Cupressus sempervirens; assembly: GCA_028749045.1. Taxonomy (NCBI): domain Eukaryota; kingdom Viridiplantae; phylum Streptophyta; class Pinopsida; order Cupressales; family Cupressaceae; genus Cupressus; species Cupressus sempervirens. The sequence continues at coordinate 766,117,082 of CM053785.1, forward strand.
AGGGCCAAGTAAATGCTCGATATGTTTAAACAAGGTTACTGGTTGTTTGAGAAGGATATTTTGTGAGAATGAGACCTGAATGAACATTGATGTCTAAATCACAAGGTGGTTGGATAGATCTGATGTTTGGGTATATGAGATACATTTTGATGTCACAGATGTATGTTTTGAATTCATGGAATTGCCCAATGGATTAGGCACTGATCATTTATAGGATCACTGGTTATACTGTTGCATTTTTGACGTTTTGTTGAATCAACATCTTTAATCAAATGAATTTCCCTTTCATGTTGAAGAGCTATAAACAGAATGCCCTCACTCAACTTACGAATTTCATTGTTTTGCATCTAGCTACTGCAGATATATGTTATTTCATAAGTTATCAGGAGAAATAAGGGTTTTATCTGCTTCATATTAGATTCAGTGTATGCTTTGACAACTGGTACCATATAAAGAATCTACAGGTCTACCCACCTAGGTTTTGCAGAGCCTAAAGTGCAGAAGGAGTATAGCCTTATAGTTGGCCTGGTGTCTAAATGGATGTGTTGATAATGGGAGTTAGTTGCCCCTAGATGCATCTTGTTCTCATCAGGGTAATTTGAAATGGGTAACGTTTTCAAACTCCAACAAAATGTCGACTTTGCTGGGGAAGCTGTGAAGTAATTCACTATTAAAAGGACAAGAATCTCTGGTGTATAATTTGAAAATTTCAGTCCTACTCTCAGTTGGGTTTTTCCCATCCGAGTCACCAACAAGATGGCGACTCTACTGGGGAGATAAGATGGCAATACATTTTGTTGAAAGAACATGAGCCTCTGATGTGAAACATATTGGATATATCATATCAATAACAAGATGTGTTCCTTTTCCTTGCTGAAGTTTCATGTCCCCAAGTTAAGCTTTATTCATTATCAACAATATGTTGAAACTAGATGAAAATTGTGTTCTATGACTGTCATAGGTCTATCTTCAATCAGTCCAGTTTGCAAATACTGTTGAGAAAGTTTCAGAGTCAAGAATTTGTTTATAAAGTGTAAATTCTTTTCAAGATAATAATGATCTACAAGTTTTTCCTACATTGAAAGTCTAGTTCAGATTTGTCAAGTGACAAATTATGTTTTATTTCTCACAAAGTGTGAGTGGCGGCTCTCGAATCTCTGTACCAGTTTGTTCCTAGTTGATTTCATTGCAAAATTTTGAAGGACTTTCAGTTGTATGGGTAGATTTGAAGCTTTTGGCAGTTTCTTGAAAAGGAGTTTCAAATTCTTGATAAGTTTTTAAGTGCTGGTTGCAATCTGCTGTTATAAATAATTGAAATATAAAAATAGATCACAACAGTGGTTATTTCATTCCTCTTGCAAAGAGGTGGCAACTCTACAAAGTTTGATCAGTGGTGTAAAGGATTTTCAGTCTTGCACCTGTGCCAAATTAGCAGATCCAAGTTCAGTATCAGCACTGGAAGTATTTTGGTTTTCATATTTTCTTTTCATGGAAGTCAAGTGTTTAAAGAAGTTGCCTCTATTTAGTGATTTTCAATACTAGAAAGAAGAGGTAGAAAGTTTTTTTTATGATGGAGTCAGATCTTAGATCTAAGATTAGTTCCCTGAATTTTGAGAGTTTGAAAATCGTGAATAATAACATTACTATGTTGAATACAATGGTTTACAAAAGGATTGTAAATCTTATAAGAAATGAGGTAGGCAGTACTCAAGGTCTAAGTGTCGAACAATGTTATTTAAGGCTTAAGTTAGTAATCAGTAAGATGCCTTTTCATTGTAGACTTGAGGAATCTTCACTACCTAATATTTTCCTTGATGTTCTAGTACCCGATTCAGTCGATTGGCCAGCACCTATAAGGTTACAAATAATTTTGCAGATTGAAAAATTCATTGATGAGATGGAAAGTGGTGATTACAAATTTCATGAAATATCTCCTAATGATAATGAGTGTGCTGAAAGCCAAGGTAGTAATGAATACAATGAGTCTGTAGAGCAAGATAATCTATCTTCTGATTGTGAAGAGGTGGATTCAAATGTTAATGAATTAGATAATAGCAATCAGCATAAAAAAGATGAATATAAAAGAGAAAATAAATTAAGTTACAGTACATATGAAGTTGAAGAAAGTTGTAACAGCAGTAAGGGGGATGATTGCCATGATAAGAAAGAATATTGTAATAATTCTGATTTTCCAAATTGTTACACTAATCATCTGCCTATTGTAAGTTCTTCATGTTATCCAGATGACAATCATAGCCAGGAGAAGATTTGTGAGGCAATCTTCTTGAGCTCTGATGAAATTTCTGTTTTGTTGGCTTGTGAGTTTGAAAAGCACATAAGTATCTCTAAGGATTTTCATATATTCTCTCATAATACTTTCTCATTCAGTCAAATCAATTCCCCAAAGTTTGATGTGGAAAAGGAGGTAGAATTTGAACAATCTTTGTTGGACTTTGGAGGTGTATATAATAGAACCTCAAATGTTTTTGCACATGACGATTTGCTAGATGTAGGGAATGTTAATGGAGGGAAGGTTAATGCTGTTTCAGGTTCTTTTCATGTTGATCTTGCTGAACATTGTTTTGATTTTTCATATGATGAGGAGGAAAATAGTGAAGGTTGTCAATCAGATTATAGATTTACTTCATGTGCTGATAAGTCTTATAAAGATGAGTTCAAGGTGTATTCCGACATTCAGTTTGATGAAGAAAATGATAGTGATCAGCATAGTCTAGATCAACACTTTCAGAATGTTTTTTCATACATGGTGACTAATAAATGTTTTGAATGTGAAGAGTTTTTAGTGAAAGATAAATTTGATTCGATGAATAACATGGTTGCAAGTAGGCAACAATCAGATTTCACATACTCTTCATTTATGGAGGCACAAGGTGAGTTACAATCTGCTCCATCTAACTCATTGAATGAAGTTGAATATGAGCACTTTGTTTTTCTGGTTGAAAGAATCCATGATTCAATCAGTAGTGATCAGTTTCAGTTTGATATTAGTTGTTATGGTAATGTTGATCCATTTTTTCATAGTGGGCAAGATGAAGAAAGTATGTCTGATTTTTATACGCACTATGAAGATGATGACAGTTTTGTTTTGCCTATTGAGCTAATTGCAAATGTTGATACATTGGGTGAAACAAATGATAATGAGAATTTCAGTTTACCTCACGGATATGTGAATGAGAATCAAGTTTTTGACAGAGGTAAGAAGTTTTGAAAATTTTGGGTGGCCCGGGGCCATCGTGTGTACATAGTAGAGTAGTTTCCCTATTTTCAAATAAAGTTGTTCGAGAGAAAGTTTTGTTGTTCAGGTGTGTGGTTTGCTTCTTCCAGAGATCTAAAATCTTGCCATGCCCACAAGGGGTATGCATCCCCAGACAGAGCCACTGTTGGCACTCAAAATTGCATGGTCAATTTTGAGCACTATTGAAAAATTTAGGCCTATAAATGCTTTGTGAAGCCTATGTACTTCGCCGTTGAGTTAATGCATAAATGGTGTTTAATAATTCTAGCACCTTCCATTCAGTGTGTCTAAGTGTTTCATGAAGTTCAATCATCATTTTGAGTCATTTGCTGAACTCTTGTTTTGATAAGTTGTCAAATCTGCATTTTCATCTAACTGTCAAATAGCGATAAGAGGCTGTGTTTGAACCCGAATATTTTTTTCCTAGTATTGTTTCATAACTCTCCACTTTGAGAATACCTAGTTTTCATACCCAAGAACCTATGTTTCAGATTTTGAGTCATCTTGAGTTCGTTTGATTAGGTTTTGAGTCCCTCAAATTTGGCCAGTTACTGTTTTCATGCTGATGCACTTTGCACATAATTCTGGGAAGCCCTGTTTGACGTGTTGTAACTTTTGACCAGTTGACCCAAATGTTGAAATTCCCTTTGCATTGCATTGTATATGTCAGAGAATTGTCATGTTTCAAGTTTCAGCCCTTGAAGAATCCGTTTGATCAGTTTTCAAATGCGATTCCAAATGGAATTTCTAACTTTTACTGGTGTCAGCATTTGCAGATTGATTGGAACCCCTGTTCGTGACATCATATCTCCTGATCCATGATAGGTAATTCTAAAAGGGCAACTTTTATGGTCAATATCTTTTGACTCCAATTTTTTCATGAGATGAGATTCGACGGGGTAGAAGTGTGTGGAACAGAGAATCAATATGCTAGTTTTCAGAGCCCGATCAGGTGTTTGGATCAGTTTCCAAAGGAGCATAAGATGGTTAATGCTAGCAGAATGGTTCATCATGTTGGAAGTGGGATGGGCCATGAATATTTCTCTACAAGGGAGTATTGAAATGCCAAGAAATTCTTTGATTCTGTTGCAGGATTGTACAGACAAGAGGCTTGGGTAGCATTGCTCTTGGAAAGTCTAGGTTACTTGAAGGAATGTACAAGAAAACTGCATTTGTTCAAAGAGTATGTTGAGTATTCTCTTGAGATGGCAGCTTTACCTATATTATCTGGTCTTGAGGGGGATGGCCTTACTTCTCAATATGAACATATGCCGGCAGGTCCACTTTCATATTTACAAAGGGTCAATATACATGAAGAGGTGATTGGAATCTTGCGAGGAGAAGTCCCTTTTTCATTAGCTCAGGAAGAAGAATAGCCCACAAATTTTTTTTTAAAGGAGTGAAATGCATGTTTTAAAAAGGGGAGTTAGCGCCATGTCAAGGAGTAGTCAATGTATTGAAAAGAGAGCATGTAGGCCGCAGATGAAGCCATGAGTGGGAGATTAAAAGACAAAGCCACCAACTTAGAAGTCGCCTTTTGAAACAGGGAGCTCCCATGCAGTCAAAGTTGAAGAGCTGCACATTGAGATAGGGGATATGACTCAAGCAGCCATAATGAAAAATGAGTTTTCATAGAACCTGCAACACATAGTAAAGGATGCCCACAGCAGACTTCAAAAGAGGAGGCGCATCAAAATAGAGGAAGAATGAAGGACCACATAATGAGGAATGGAAGTCACGTTGAAACTAAAGATGGAGCCACGTTTTGTTAAGTCCCCACACCAAGATAAGCAGGGGTCCACATTTTTTAAGCTGAAGACACAACAAGTACTAAAGAAGACAATGCAGGCAGTAAGGAAGAACATGTAGTGGAAATTGATTAAAAAAGCAATAACTCATAACATAAACGAGAGCAATTTGAGAGGTTCCCATTTATCCTGCCGCCTAGTTGGCCTGATCACCGTGCCCATTCAACGCTATACAGATTGTCAAGCTTGTTGGAGAAATATTTCCATGGTAGGCCTACTAATCATGGATAAACACTAGATGTTTTAGGTAGCCGCCTCCACAAAAATACAAATGTCCTAGAGAAAAGAATTCGTGGTGTCTCCTTCGAGAACACTCCAAATGCATATGGCTGCGACCAATATAAAATAGGTTTAATAAAGTTTGAGATTGGTAGGGAATCTTGAGGAAGACATTTTGGCATCATTGACATGAACATAATCTATGAAAGATATGGTTTTTCAACTGGGCATCTACAAATTAAAGGCACATAGAATAGACACCAACAGTCAGAGACCCCAAGCATTGATAAAAGAGAGGCTTCAACAGTAAAATTGATCAACAAGCCTCACGTGAGACCCAGGCAGCACCATGAGTGGGCCATAAGAAATATCATGCGATAAGGATTAGTAGCAGGTGTTAAGGAAGAAAACCATGCATCCAAAATTGTAGGTCAAACGCAGTTCAAATAGACCAAGAAACACGAAAAGATGAAGAATACTCACAGTTTCTATTGATTGTAGGAGTAGATCCATGCTAAAAAATGCCCATGCATGATCAAAAAGTCCACGCAAATCATTAAGAAACCACAGTTATGGTATTATCCCACATTGGTGTGGGTAAAGATTTTTTAAATCTTTAAATATGATTCTAAACAACATAAGCAATGTCCCAAAAGAGATGGCTTTTGAAAAGCCGCATGCCATGTTGTGGGTCCCAACTTAGATACACCAGCCGGAGGTGACATTAACACTATCAAAGCAAAATTTTGACGGAACATGCCGAGAAAAAGGATGACGTTAGCAGGAGGTAAGTTGCCGAAAAGTTCCAAAATTCGGCGACTCGCTACCTCACAATCGAAAACTGGCGAGAAATTCTGACTAGCGAGGTAGCGACTAGCTGAAAAATTTGCAATATCTGGTGAGAGTCAAAATGCTACGTTGATCCCATTTACAGTGCCATTAGTGAATCAACATGTGACATGTGGTAGCGACTTCCAAGGTAGATGATGATGTGGCATAAAAAACTCAAGAGCACACCAGATTGCGCCACGTGGCAGATCTGACAGTTCTCGTTAACTCACCAAGCAGAAGATGCACAAGTTTTAATATAGTGAGGTAGCGATGATGACGTGGCATGAGTGACTAGGCAATGACTATGCATTAAAGGAGCGAATCAGTAAGTGACATGTGTCACTCGGTCAAACTTTAGGTTGACCCGGATGGAATGAGATGGAGAAACATGATATGTTTGAAAAATAATATTTTTATTATTTTTCCCAAAAGGAAGTGACGTGCACATTCTTTTAAATCTAAAGGGGCTTATAAGCTAAAGTTAAAACTTTAGCTTATTTTAAATTTTGAAATTTTAAATTTTAAAGATGTGCAACCTGAACTTTCAACCGGAGGAGTGTTTTTCAAATCAAGTTTCTGGGCATTTCTGGAAGGCAAAGTATGCCTTATCATATATCGCCGAAATCGGGAGAAGATGAATTTTCCATTTCTAGAGTCAGTTTTTGCACAAGTATCAGTCAGTTTGAGCTACATGAGGTTTTCTATCAGGTACTTGAATTGTAACCATATTCAGACTAGGAAGTCCAATTTTGTTTTTTGTCAAGGTAATGACCTGGATATCAGTAGAAGGCAATGGAAATGCAGTTAGGGTCAAATTTGTTCTGATTTACTCAGTAAAAACTCATTTTCACTAGCTTTTTCATGGGGCAATCGGATTTTTTGGCAAGTAAAAGGTTTTCATCATTAGGCAAGGATATTTTGCAAGTTTGTTACAGATTAATGATGAAACAAAATCAGATCAGAAGGGATGAAAGAAGAAAGAGGTTTTTCAGTTACAGAGGATTGGATTTCAAGTGGACACCTGGCAATTGCATATTAGATCCGAGAATTCATTTCTTGCTATATCTTTCTTTCTTTTTTCATTTGTAAGGGTTCCAGTTTTTGTCACTGAGAAACCAGTTGGTTCCAGTTTCTGGGAAGAAAAAGTTCGTTGCTGTGATACCATTTGGGATCCCAATTTTTGCACTGTGAGACCATTGGTTCCAGTATTTTGACATGTTTCCATGACTGTGACACCATTTTCTTCAGCAGAACTCTCATGTGAACAGCATTGTAGAGATAATATAGATAGTTATGAGATATTAGGTTGTTTCATGTTTTAATCTTATGCATCTGAATGTATAGTTTCAAGGAAATGAATACATATGAGCAACAATCTCACTAGTTTTGTTCTGGTTCTTGTCTCCTGTCTCAACAATCTGTAAGTCTTATGTGGTTTTGGAACAAAGATTTGAGACCCATTTGCATCCCTTTCAGGTTGTATGTTTAATGTATCTTGCTGTTGGACCAAAGGGCCAAGTAAATGCTCGATATGTTTAAACAAGGTTACTGGTTGGTTGAGAAGGATATTTTGTGAGAATGAGACTTGAATGAACATTGATGTCTAAATCACAAGGTGGTTGGATAGATCTGATGTCTGGGTATATGAGATACGTCCTGATGTCACAGATGTATGTTTTGAATTCATGGAATTGCCCAATGGATTAGGCACTGATCATTTATAGGATCACTGGTTATACTGTTGCATTTTTGAGGTTTTGTTGAATCAACATCTTTAATCAAATGAATTTCCCTTTCATGTTGAAGAGCTATAAATAGAATGCCCTCACTCAGCTTACAAATTTCATTGTTTTGCATCTAGCTACTGTAGATATATGTTATTTCATAAGTTATCAGGAGAAATAAGGATTTTATCTGCTTCATATTAGATTCAGTGTATGCTTTGACAACTGGTACCATATAAAGAATCTACAGGTCTACCCACCTAGGCTTTGCAGAGCCTGAAGTGCAGAAGGAGTATAGCCTTATAGTTGGCCTGGTGTCTGAATGGATGTGTTGATAATGGGAGTTAGCTGCCCCTAGATGCATCTTGTTCTCATCAGGGTAATTGGAAATGGGTAACATTTTCAAACTCCAACAGAAACACATAATCTTCTTCAACAATCTCCCTCTTTCACCTTGATGGCAAACCAAGCTGATCAACCAAATCAACCAAATGGTAAACACCTTTGTTCAACCAAATTGACAAGGTTAAAATAGAAAAAAAATACCAAAAAGAAAAAAATTTCATGTATTGAAATCTCTCCCTCTATCAACAACTTCCATCTTCTAATTAGGTTACAAAATTCTTTCTTATAGCTCCCTCTTACTATATCCCCCTCTGACTAGGTAAATATTAGAATTTCTCTTCTTTGCTCTCTTGTTTAACAACTATCTCCTTTAGCAATTATCTCCCTCTTAGGATCAGTAAACTCTTCCTATTTGACTACAATCTCTTGATATAGTCTTCCTCTCTTAATTGGTCAATCTCTCTTGATGAGTAATCATAGTGTTGATCAGCAAATATTATCTCCCTCTTTGACAACAATGCCAAAGACTTGTTATCTTTAACATGATAGATATAAACTTTTTAGTTTCTTTAGTTTTCTCCCTCTGTCACCTTGCTTGTGACTAATTTGAAGTTTCATCTCTTTGATTACTTTAGGCAACTCCTAAAGTAAAATCTTCTACATCAATGTGTAACATATGAAAATCAGCTTGTTTGATGTAGGGCACTCCTCTTGTTACTTACATAGCCTCTTATAGGGGTATCACCCCTAGTTTACCCCTTGGATACTCATGAGCATCCTTAGGCAATGCTTTTGTGAAATTTGTTCCTTTGTGTTAACATATTCCATCTTCACCTCTTTATCATGAACTAACTCTCTCAAGTAATGATACTTGATTGCAATGTGCTTTGTCTTTGTGTGTATTACTAGATTCTTTGATATATTGATAGCACTAGTATTATCACAATAAAAATTATGTATAGTTCTACAATCTCTTCCTTTATTCCTTTGAGTAGCTATTTTATCCATACAATATTTTTATAATTTACAATAGCAACAACATATTTAGCTTCAATAGTAGATTGTGTAGTGCAATTTTGTTTCTTGCCGGTCCATGTAACTAGTCTCTTTCCTAAGAAAAATGCTCCTCCACTGTTGCTCTTCTATCGTCAATGTTTCCAATTTAATCAACATTAGTGTAGGCTCTCAATTCAAAATTTTCATACTTCTTATAGTATAGACCAAACTCTTCTATTCCTTTCAGATATCTCATTATTCTCTTCACAAACCATTAAATGATTCTCCTTGGGATTAGGAGAGAATCTTGCAACTATCCCTATGGATAATTCAATATCAGGTCTACTATGTACTACATATTGCAATTTTCTAATCATATACCTATACAATGTTTGATTCACCTCAACTAAATCATCATTCTTTGACAACTTGTGTCTTATCATCATAGGTGTACTTACTAGTTTGGAATCCTCTAATCTAGAAGCTTTTTATGTTTTCTTGACATACTTTGACTAGTGATGTATATACCATATTTCATCTAATATAATTAAAAACACATAAACAACTTGATCTCTCCAAGTATAGAAATTTCAAATTCTTGCTTCATCTAATTTGCAAAATCCTTGCATAAAGAATCTTGACCTCCAAATATGATATTATCAACAAATATTTTAGATAACAAAATACCTTTTCCTTTATCTATCTTCATGTATAGACTACTATTATCATCAGTCCTTTCAAATTCAATCTTCACAAGACAATTATGAAGTCTCTCATACCATGCTCTTGGTGCTTGTTTCAAACCATATAGAGCCTTATGTAGTCTACATACCATGTTCTTATTGTTAAAATCAATAAAACCTCCTAGCTGTTCTATGTAAACCTCTTCATGTAATATACTAGTTATAAATGTATATTTAACATCCATTTGATAGACTTTGAAACCTTTTTATGCAAAATAAGAAAGTAAAGTTCTTACTCCTTCCAATCTAGCAATAGGAGTGAATGTCTCTGCATAGTCAATTCCTTCCTCTTGTGCATATCCCTTGCAAACTAGTCTTGCTTTGTTCCTTGTGACTTCATCATTTTCATCTAGCTTGTTTCTAAACACCCACTTAATACCTATTGCATTTTTGTCTTTTATTTTAGGAACTAGACTCTATGTTTTGTTCTCCTCTATTTGTTCAATCTCTTCTTCCATGGCTCTACTCTAGTCCACATTTTCTAATGCATCTCTCACTAATTTTTTCCCTTCATGCTCAACAAACATGTACCACTTCCCAATCTATTTCTTGTCATTAGTCTAGCATCTTTATCTCCAATTATTTGAGCAGTAGGATGATGTCTTTTGACATGTTTATACAATCTTGGTTCAACTCTTGTTTTTTCATTTTGTCTTTCAACTTCAAAATCACTGTGTACATCTCTATCAGGTAGCTCATCATTTCTTTCATGTTCACTAATCTTAGAATCAAAATGTGCATCCATTTCATTCTATAACTCGGCATCTGAATGTAGCTCAGTTCTTGAATGAAACTTGAAATTCATAGGCTATGACTTTACAACCACTAAAACTTGCTGTTGATTTGTAGCTTGATTCATGACATCTTCTTCAGCATGCATACCTTCATAAAAGTATACAAATAATTTCTATTATTCTAGTCTTTTCATAGGTTCAACCTCATAAACTTTTGTATATTCATCAAAGTTCATATTTGCACTTACCACAATTTTCTTGGTGTTAGTATTCAAACACTTATAAGCTTTACTTCTTGTGGAATATCCTAGGAATATAAATTCCTCACTTTTGTATCAAGTTTACCACTCTTGAGATCTTTAAGAATGTAACACTTACATCCAAATACCTTAAAATATTTCACATTAGGTGAGTATCCATACTATAGTTCAAAAGGTGTTGAATGAGTACCTTTCTTGATTTGCACATGATTCAAGGTATAGACAACTATACTTACAACTTCTCTCCAGTATTTCAAAGTGACATTCTTCTCCATTAGGAGTGTTCTAGCACAATCCATTATGGATCTATTCCTCTTTTCAGCTATTCCATTTTGTGGAGGTCTTCTAGGGGTAGATGTCCATCTTTTAAATAATCTATCATTACAAAACATCTCAAACTCATTTGATGTGAATTCTCCTTCTTTGTCAGATCTTAAACACTTCAGAATTTTACCTGTTTCCTTTTCAACTCTCACTAAGTACCACTTAAATATTTGGAAAGAATCATATTTCTATTTTAGAAACATAACTATAATCCTCCTAGAATAGTCATCAAAAAATAACATAATGTACTCATCTCTTTTGTAGCTTTGCACATCAATTGGTCCACACAAGTTAGTATGAACAATCTCTAGTATTCCTTTAGAGGTATAAGTTTTACTCTTAAAACTCGACCTTGCTATTTTGCCTAACTGACATTGTTTACACATTACATTATAGGCTTCTTCAATTTAGGCAAACCTCTAACTTTCTTCATGTTACTGATACTGACCAAGTTATCAAAGTTAACATGACATAACCTCTTGTGCCATAGCCATACATTATCAAATTTTACAACAAGTAACATCCTCTATATCAAGATAGAATAAATTACTTCTAGTTTAATCACCCTTTCCAATTAGTTTCCCATTTGTGTCATATATCTTAGCAATCTTATTTTCAAACTCAACCTTACATCCCAAATTGTTCAGTTGTGACACATTCAACAAATTATAGTTAAGTCCTTCAACATAATAAACATTGTCACATAAAATCTTATCTATGAGTTTGATAGAACCTTTTATTTTTATCAAACATGGTGTATCATTACCAAATATTACACTATTTTCATCATAAAAATTTAGGGTAACAAACTTACTTTTGTCTCTAGCCATGTGATGTGAACATCCACTGTCAATGATTCATCTATCATTCTTGTTCACATTAGTCACAAGTGTAGTTGCCTTATCTTCATCAGATTCATCCTTTAGTACAATATACACCACTTCATCATCATGTTCATTAGAATCATCCTTTGTTTCCTTTTCAACAATATAGCAACACTTCTTGCCTTTGTCTTTTTAATCTTTGTTGTCTTTATCTCTTCTACTCTTGTACTTGTCACCACCTCTATAATTCTTCTTCCCTAGACATCTAGCAACAATATGACCAACCTCATTGGAATTGAAACAAATGATGGGTAACTTACCTTTGAACTTTCCTTTATGTTTGTGGAATCTTCTTGCCAGTAGTGCTCAATTTGTTCAACATCCTCCTCATCTATATCACTGTCACTGGACACATGCTTCTTCTTCTTCTTCTTCTTCTCATCAAGTTCCTTTAATGATACCTTAGCTTTGAAAGAAAATTCAATCTTTTCAGGTTTGTAATTGTCAAAGTTAGATAGCTCAAAAGTAGTGATTCTACCTACCAAACCTTCAAGTGATAGTTTATTCCCTGGAATACATCTTAGTTCTTGAATTACAGAAACTCTAATAGCATGAACAAACAACCATGTTCTTAAGACTTTATTCAGCATAGTATTATCATCTAATTTACTAGTAGATCTTCTTATTGCATTAACAAATTCTTTTATCCTTTCAACATATTGAACAATATTCTCACCTTCTTCCATTCTCATATCATCAAACTTACCTCTGAGACTTTCATCTTTGGCTCTTATAACACTTTAATCTCCTCCATAGATAGTGGTTAGGGCATCCCACAATTTTTTTGCACTATCAAGACCTTTGATATCATCAAATTCCACATAACTTAGGGTAGAGGCAATCTCCAAAATTGTCTTGTTGTGTTCTTTCTTTTTCTTCATATCCTCAGCAGCAGGGGCACCAACAGGATCAACATGCTCCATAGAAATGGTAGATTGTGCATGATCTCCAAGTCCTCCAAGGTGTAGCTTCATAAAAATTTTTCATGTAGGAAATTTATCTCTATTGAGCTTAGGTACTTCTCTTTTTGACATCTTGATCTTTGTGTTTCTAGTACCTTCAAACTAGTCCTCTTAAGTTGATGGATTTGATACCAATTGTTGGAATTCTTTAGAATAACTAAGAGGGGGGTATGAATCAGTTATCCAAGGTCTAGATGTGTAAATAATTTTTTTCACAACTTAGTGAACCCATAAAAAATTTATACTCTTAAATGCATCCATAAGATTGTATAATCACTTAAAAAATTGTAGGTTACTGTCAAATCAACTTACAGAAATGAAAAGCATGAAACATAATAGATTCATCAACACAATTAACACAATGATTTATGTGAAAACCCAATTTGAGAAAAACTACTAGTAACATGCTAGTCTTTTCTCTCTTCTAAAGTGATTCCCTATGAAATGCCAACCCTATTAAAGGTTACAATACACACTATTAAATGTGACCCCATTAAAGGATTTTAATCACCCTGTTAGGAGTGAGCCTTGTTAGAGGACTTTAGACCATTCACTTGAAATGTAACCTAGTTAAAGGATTTACAAATGACCACTAGGTCAACATTAATCCAAAGACAAATACAATTATTAGAGAGCAAGAGTAAGGCTTTGATCTGATACAACTTAAAACTTCATTTGTAGATTAAATGATGATTGTTTAGTCCTCAATTCTACTTGGCCTTCATACTTTATAGTTCTATTAGCTTGTTCACCTATCAAGCATTCAATTCCTTAAGCTTTCTTACTTAACATGCCATTGTAGGCTCTTCTCTTAGGTTACTTGATGAAGCAAAACCCTTGACTCCTTGTCTTCCTTAGGTTCTCGCACATGAAAACCTTGCTTCATGACCTATCATTCCTATAAATAGGAAATTAAGATATTTTTCCACTCATTCTCCATCATCAAATTTAGGGTTTGGATGGATTAGGCAGGATACAATGTATCTACCCCATATCTCATATCTCTTCTAAAAACTCCTCCTAGAATCCAGTTTGAATTTTCCTTAAAATGGTTTACCTTGAATTCTATGCCACTAGCTCATCAACCTTATCTTCCACCTAGTTCACATAATCCAAGAAAACAAGCTGGTTGGCTCAAATTCATCAAATCCATGATCTTTTAAATAATGCAGTAGCTTGACATTATCTTGCTTCTGATGCTTGACACATACTATGTTGCTCGACATCCATTGTGAAATTACTTAGCATGAATTAAAGTTTACTAATGCTTGGCATCTAGTAAACTTTACTCAACATCCACTATTTTGCTTTGCATACACTAGAGTGAACTTTTAATTGGCTCCAACTAATTTTTTGCTTGGCTTGCACTGACTTTTCTTGGAACCTACTATCCATTCAGTCAAGCTTGACAGAAAACTTCGTGTAACTTGTTCTTCTAAACTTTCTTAGTGTAACCAGCCTTTGTAACCTTAAGTAGATTATCAATACAACATGTCATCACCGTCTTAACTGATTCTTGTACTTCATTACATAATCATAACTCAACCTTTTAGCTAATCAAATCCTCTTTATCAATCAAATAAGTGATAGTACTTGAATCTTATAAGCAATTGTCTTACCAACAAATAGCAGGTTTGACATCAATGACAAAAAAATGATTGAGACACATAATCTTCTACAAAAATCTCCCTCTTTGATTAGCTTCTTCAATCCATGCTCAACAATGATCTTTTCAATCTAATCTCAACATCACCAAATATGTGAGCACTCTTTGTATTATCTTTCTTTCAAAAATATATTTAACCCACTATCATCTTTGAATAAGAGAAAAACTCAAAAAAAACTTTAACACCCTTTTGTTTCATTCAAAAGATTTTGGACTTAATATACAATAATGGACCAACTCAAAACATTAGAATATGTATTCATTCAAGAATGAAAACTTGGACCCTTCTTTAGTCATGGGAACTCAATTATATAGGGTGAATTGCAACAAGCTTTAGACATAAATATTGTTACACATGTTATCATCTAAAATGACACATCAATTTCACAAAAAATATTGCAACAAGAATAACCTTAGAATAGGTTGATGTGGCAGCTTGTACATGATCCTATGTTCCTTTCTTGGTGTCTTTTCTTGTTTTAAATATCCCAACACTATTGCTTCATTGGTGGGGAATCTTATGGGTTTGATGGTATGTACTTTTTTACCCACTCTTCAAACTCATCATCTGATGACCATGTATGTTCCAAGATCTAATCTACCACCTAATTATAAAGAATGTACTTGGCCATGGCCTATGTGACTTCTTTCTTGAAAATCTCATAGAAAATGTCAGAATTGATTAGCTTGGACATATTGGCCTAGTTTTTCATGTATTAAATTTTTTTGAAATGTTCTAGTGAAAATCTAGTTCCCTTTCAAAATTAGGGTTGTATGCTATTGACTCTTCATTTTTCCTTAAATATTAATCCCTAATTTTGTGTGGTTCAAATGTTAAAATTTTCCCCATAAAACTCTTGAGTTAGGTTTACATGGTATGAATTTTAAATAAATGCACGAGAAAAAATCATTTGAAAGCCCCTTTTTTAATTTTAATTTTTTTTGCATTGCCTAACCTTACCCTAAGTCTTAGTTTGAAATTACAACCCAAGCTTTTGTTTTAAATATTACGTAGATTACATTTTATGTGTGAAGATCAACTAAGTCATGGCCCTTGATCTTCCTTAAGATCAAGGTTTGTCACTTTGTCACCAAAGGAGGTTGCAAGGTTTTTATCCTTGGTGACATAGTGAGAAGGTGACATCTGTTTGTGGGACCCAATAAGAAGGCAATGTTTCAAAAGAAATTTTTTTACCATACATCAGATGGTAGATCAATGAACCTTGCTTTTTCACTAAAGAAAGTTTCTTGTTCTTTATTCATAGCATCATAGCAACATTAGGACAAATGGTTATGTGGGCCATTTCTCCTTGTGGCTAATGGGTGTGCTAGAGTGAGATGATAGCTACCTATGTCCCATTTGTACTTTACAATAACAGGCTAGTTTTTCAATGTATTTATATCCATCATTGATCTTAGATTCAATCTAGGGTTGTCACTATGTCATTATCTAGAATTACTCAATTAATATCCTTGGTGATATAGCGAGAGCTTGACATGTGGAATATGCTGGACCAACCCTTGCAAAAAGCTATTGTAGGTTCTAGTCATTAATGAGTTTCCAACTATCATATTTTCATTTGCCATGGATGTAAACCTTTTTGAATGAAAGATGTTTGGTCTGCATCGTTAAATTTTTTCAAGATCGACAAAGGTCACTTTGTTGCCATAAATAGTTACATGGTTTTTACCCTTGGTGACATAGTGACATAAAGAAACTTTTCTAGTAGGCACATCTCAATCATAATATGGTTGCTATATTTCCTACCGTCAGCTTCAATTTTAATTAATGGATGTCACTTTGTTGCCAACAAGAATTTTAATGTCTTTACTCTTGGTGAAATAGCGAGAGATTGCCATGTAGCATGGTGACCCACTTTCAAAGGAGTTCTTCAATATTATCCTTGATCAATTGATGAATAGGAGATCAAAGGCTATCACTATGTTGCTAAAGGAAACTGCTCAACTTTTATTCATAGTGACATAGAGAGAGCTTGACATGTGTCCAATTACATATATGAGTCATACACAAGTTGCCAGTGAGGTGGAGAAAGGTAAACATGTTAGGTTTTAATTGGGTTGAATGCTAGGTTGGAAGTTTGAAGCTAAGTTAGATTATGTTTTACTCCTTAATTGTCAGATTTTTGTAAATTGACATCCTATTTTCAAACTCAAAGAGGAATGCCACTCTATTTTTCTCTACGACCCATTTATTAGAATTAAAAGCTTCTCGTGTAAAATAATATAGGGAGTGTAGTGAAGAAGGTCAAGAATTTTATCCTAAAAATAGTTTTTCTAGATTCCTAGAGCTTAGTACTTATCAAAAAAACTATTATTTCACCTTGTGAGTTGAGAATTTTTCTTGTGACAACAATCTATTGCAGTGTTTAGACAAGGAGTGAAAAGGCCAAGTAAGTACCTTCATTTGCACATAAATAAGATTCTAGTATTTTCTTCAAATTTGTTCATTATGCCTAAAAAGAAGGGTTTTTCTGGGAAGGTCGCGTATGCTAGTAGGCACATTAATGATGATTTCTTAGAATAATTGAATGAATCTACCAATGAGTTCACCCAAATAAAGAAGTTAGTTCTCGTAAACCCTAGGCTACGAGTTGTAGATTTTTTATTTGACAAAGGGAATTTGATTTGGGATGTCATGAATTTCAAAATAGGGTTACAATTATTCGAAAAATGGTTTTCAGAGAGGAAGTTATTTTCCCTCCATGGAAATATCTAGAATTTTGACCTAGGCAAGTTAGTAGTTCCCAGACTCTTCATGGATTTAGACCTCCTCACTATTGTATCCTAAAATTTGTGATACAATAGCTACGACGGTGAGGGGAATAAGTGGGGAATGCTTGGAGAATATTTCTATGGAAAAAATACAAGAAGTCTTTGGAATGGATCTAGTTGGGACTCAAAATTGAAACCCTGATTTTGAGTCCCATTGAAAATAGCAAGCCCTTTAAGAGCTTTTAATGCATATATAACTGACTATTCATTTGAGGCCCATGAGATGTTTAATATTTCTAACAACATGCATTCGATACATCTATGCATCCCATGAAGATAAATTTCCATTCCGAAACATTCTGTGAAGTCCCATTTTGAGCAATGTCCAATTCTGCATTTTTGGTCAAGTGTCAATCAATGATAGGAGGCCATGTTTGCTATTGAATATCTTGCACCCAATAATTTTTTAATGAATTGATGCTTTGGGAGTGTTTAGTATCCATAATAGAGAACCTATGCTTCAGATTTTGAGTCATTTTGAATCCGTTTGACTAGGTTTTGAGTCCCTTAAAGTTGGTCATTTATTGTTGTCATGCTAATGTGAATTGCTTAGAATTTTGGGAAGCCCTGTTTGACTTGTTATAATTTTTACCTAGTCGACCAAAATGAGAAAATTCCTTTTGCATTGCATTCTAGTGGTTAGAGACTAGCTATGTTTCAATTTTGAGCTTATGAAAAATCTGTTTGATCAATTTTTAAACACAATTCCAAATGCAATTTGTGATGTTTTACTAGTGTCAGCACATGAAGATTAGTTCGTACCCATATTCATGATGTCATAACTCAAAATTCATAATAGGTGAGATCAAATGGATTATATCAATGTGTTCTCATCTAAAAATATTTTAAGTGTGCCAATTTTGAAGTCTTGATGAATCCATCTGCACACTTTCCCATGTCCATTCCGTTTGTAAAAACCACCTTTTTGCTAGTATTTCCAATCTGCAAATTCCAAGTAGCCCACTTTGACCATTTTCCAAATGTGTCCAATTATCCATCATGATCCCTAATCATAGATTTATATTGTCCTTATAATAATGAACTAACACCATAGTTTTCATCTTCCCAAGTGTTAGTTTACCTAGTTTTAAAGCCAGAACAAAATGCGATTTTTTTTTTTTGACATGTTTTCTTGCAGACTATTTCATAAGGGCAACTTTGATAGTCAATATCTTTTGACTGGGAATTTTTCATGAGATGAGATTTGATAGGGTGCAAGAATGTGGAATAGAGAATCCATATGTTTGATTTTAGAGCTTGGTCAAGTATTTTTGTAGTTTTTAAAGCTAGTCAAAGGACCTCTTGGCACTAAATCGACAAGTTGCAAAAAAGAGTTAAAATGAGTTTTAATTAGTAGTTCAGTGATGTATTTTGATTTGGGTCTATACTAGGTGTTTGTCAGATCAATTTGAGATGTTAGTTGTTTGAGAATGAATTTTTTTATAGCCGGACCCTCTTGGGGCCCGACTAATTTCACCAATCTGTATGGCATCCAAATTATTTCGAATATGGACCAATTTTAAGTGGCATCTACAAAGATATATGAAATGCTTGAGTTTTTCTTTGTGGAGATGTATAATAATGAAGCTATGCCTACATTGTCACCTAATAAAATTGAAGGATAATGGTCAAGGATGTTTTAAAAATCAGCAAGATCTTTGGTTTCTTGGGTTTTCAACCACATAGCAAAGGAAATAGCATCCTTAATATGATTAAGGGGTAGGGTTGCAAATTTACCCAACTAAAAAAATGGGGGTGGAGAGAGGAGAAGCAAAAGGAATCTTCCATGGCAGGGATTGAAGGTTGGGGCTAAAAAGCAAAAGTATGAGAAAATAGATGAAGAAAAAACGTTGACTCCAATTGAGACATTATGGAAATCTTACCCCAAGGAATTTGCATCATATTTCCATTATTACCAGTCATTTCAAGTTGATGACAAGCCAGATTATGCTTATATGAAAGTTTTGTTTCGTGAACTCTTCATTTGTGAAGGTTTTCAATTTGATTATTTATTTGACTTTGGAATTTCACAAAGTATCATGAGTGTTTTCTTAGACCATGGAAGGGTGTTGTTAATTGTTAGGTGATGTTTCATGTTGCCAAAGTTCAAACTTCCTTGTTTAAATGCCAACAAAACTGGATCATACCCATGTGGACCTTGCTTTTTCCGTTGCCAACGATCTCCTCTCAAGAACAACAAAAAACAACTATAGGAAGGAGGTAGGATCTACTATATAACTCCTATGGCTTAGAGAATTGATGGAAAGGGAAGGCATATTTCATAATTATAAATTGATGCCAATCATGAATGATTGCCAAGCCCAAATGGAGAATCACTTGTTGAATGTGATCAAATATCAGCCATGCTAATTGTTACATTTTCTATTGGAAATAAAAAATTCAATCTCACAACAGATCAGTAAATTCTTAAAGTTGGTGAGGGCACCACATGTCAATGCATAAGTGGATTCATAGGCTTGGATGTTTCTCCCCCACTGAGGCCTATATGGATTCTCTGAGATATTTTCATGCAACTCAAATGCTTCCCTTGATTCTCCACTCACTAACTTGTTTAGACACAAAATCCAATGAATCACCCCATGGATAGCAAGGAACATGGCATTCATGTAAAATAAAAGGCACTTGTGTTGATTGCTAAAGTGACAAGAGGAGGCATTGATAAAGAAGCCAACAAAATTGCTTTGCTATAGACCCTCATTGCTAATAAAGACTATGAAAATGGATGCAAAGGAAAAGACTTTCAAATTGCTGTGTTGTAATGGTTGCTTTTTTGTTTCCCTCTGTTTCAAGCACACACCACTAAAGAAAGAAGCCATGACAAAGAAAGAAAACAAATCAAGTAGAGAGCATGTATGAGTAGAGGAAAAAGCCACAAACTAATATGCCACATTACTTAGGCTGAGTAAATTTTAAAGTTTAAATACAATCTTACTCAATATGTAAGATGTCTACAAGATAAAGGATTTTGGAAGCCATGGCCTATGTGGTGGAGCTGTGGATGGCCAGCTGGTGCAAAAACATAAATTTTGACCACACACACATATGCCAAAGAGATGGCATCATTAGATGATGTGGAACTTAAGAGAAAATCTTGAAGCAACACATGGTAGTTGACTGAACTTGATCAGATGCACTAGATGGTGACACATGGTAGATTCGACGGTGGTCGCTATGTCACCAAAGGAAAGATGCTCGAATGTTAATTATGAGACATAGTGACCAGCTAATGTGGTGATGACTAGGTGCTAAGGTGGCACTGATGTGGTAAGCTTAGGTGGATAATTGATTAGATGTTGAGGTGGCGAAAGGTGACATGTGTCACATGGTTGCTTTGTCATGATGATGTGACAGAATGCTGACTAGGATAGTGACATAGCGATCGATGACATGGTGAAGCAAGCAGCCAATGAGATGATGCCATGTGGCACCTAAGTGTTAGGGGTAAGATGATGAAGTAATAGTCAACCAATCAAGACATGACACATGTCACCAGTGGTCAACTAGGTTTGACTTGGATGGAATCTATGAGGGAAAATTCAAATAGTTTTAAAAATATTCTCCCTTGGCTAAACTTGCAAGATTTTTAAATAAATTTGGATTTTATTCTATAGTCCAAACTTTGTAAAATTTTAAATTTGCATAAATTTAAAATGAAGTGCAGTCTTGAGGTCATAGTAGGAGCCCAATTTTAAAATCAAGATTCTGAATTCCTAATAAGAAAATATAGGCATATTATATATCATCGAAACTAGGAGAAGACAAATATTTTGATTCTATAGTTTGTTTTTGCACATGAAGTCACTGGTTCAAGTTATAGGCGGAAATGTAAAATTTGGGCCTTCTCAGTCAAATTGGTGAAAATTGAAAATATAGTTACATGCATGGTAAAAACACATGGTAAAAGGTCTGTTGGGTTAATTTTGCGAATATTATGCCTTTTTGGTATAATTTGGCTCCAATTTTTAGTTATGATGAATATTATGTTTTCTAGCTGTGATGAATTTCAAGATTGAAGTTGGAGTCATAATTGAAGAATCAAATCTTTTTTGGTATGGAAGAGGAAATGAAAATATCTCTAGGTTAGGATTGAATTCTTTAGTCCTATATATCTATCTTTCTCTCTTTCATTTGAGGTTGGAAAAAGTGAGGGAAAAGTTAGGAGTTGGAAATTGAAGTAGAAATGGTTCTAGAACTAATGAAATTCGAATGGATGGTATCTACGATGTACTAGTTCTAGATCATGAAGCTATGCTTTGGCTATGATACCCCCTTCCCATCCCATTAGTTTCTCATTCCCATAATTTTCACTCTTGTATGACAACATATGTTTATTGTACGGTCTGGTTTATTAGGTATCTTGTGAGTCAATTTCATGCATTTTCATGTATTATTTCAAGGAAATCAATATAAAGAACAATAGGTGTTGACTTTCATTTTAGATCTTGTCTCCTTTATTAGTGATTTACAATATTTTATGATCTTTGAACAAAGAGTCTAGGTCATAGTTGCAGTCCCTTAAGGTTGTATGTTGTTTCATTGGTGCTTATAATTCAAAGAGTTATGTAAATGCTTCAGGGAAATCAACAAGGCTGTAGGTCTATTGAGGAGGATATTAGATAAGAATGAGATTTAGATTGAACATTGATATCCAATTTACAAAGTAAATGGATAGATTTGGAGTCTTGGCATAGGATATGTGTCTTAGAAATCCAAAATGCATGAGAGAGATTGGTGAATTGCACAATGGATGAGACACTAATTAGCTGTAGGATCATTAGTTTGTTGTCCATACTTGGTTTACATCCACTTTCCCCACCCACATAAAATCAAATCAAAATCAAATCATCTTTATATTTTATGTTTGAAGAGCAAAAATAGAATGCCCTCACTCAACTTGTGAATTTCATAGAGTTACAATTTGCTACTGCACATCTTTTTTATTGCATAATTATAGGAGATTAAGGGGTTTATCTACTTTTTTAGATTCAGGAATATGCTTTAGCACTAGTACTATATAAATTGAATCTGAGGTCCACCTACCTTGATTTTGTAGAGCCTAAAGTAGAAGAAGGGTCTAGCCTTATAGTTGGCCTATTGTCTGAAATGGTATGTTGATGATGGGAGTTAGTTGCCCCTAGATGTATTTGGTTCTCATGGGGATAATTTGAAACCTGTAGCATTTGAAACCACCAACAAAATGGAAACTCTACTAGGGAATGTATTGAATATGAATGATAGACAAACCTTGAGAATTTGAAAAAATAAGATTCAATACAACAGAAGAGATGCATGAAAAACTTGTAGCAGTAAGTTCTTTAATGTTCTTTTCAATTTTTTACTAGTGAAGTTTTATCCATTTGTAGTAGTAGCTTTGAGGTTAAGTGTAAATTGTATTGTTAAGAGTGTTCATCCTCGATCAATTCAGCTAGATTTTTGTTTTGAAAGTGCTATTGTAAAATTAGAGTCAAGAATGAACATAAGTTTGTGTTCACTTTTCGAGTTTGTAAATCTACAAGAGTGGTTTGATGGTATGAATTTCTCCTACATATGAAGGTATGGTTCAGATTTGTCAAGTGACAAATTATGTTTTATTTCTCACAACACTCAATCTCTGCACTAGTTTGTTCCTAGTTGATTTCATTGCAAAATTTTGAAGGACTTTTAGTTGTATGGGCAGATCCAAAACTTTTGATGGTCTCTTGAAAAGGAATTTTTAAATTCTTGATAAGTTTTTGAAGTGTTGTCTACAATCTACTATTGTAAAAAAGTGAAATGTAAAAAGTAAATCACAACGATGATTTCTTTATCCTCTAGCAAGGAGGTTGTAACTCTACGAAGTCTTATGAATGGTGTGAAGGAATTTTAGTATGCACCCATGTCAAATCAATGGTGTGAAGGAATTTCTTTATCTTCTAGCATGGAGGTGGTGACTCTATGAAGTCTTATCAATGGTGTCAAGGAATTTTAGTATGCACCCATGTCAAATTAGCAGATCTATTTCTTGCATTAGCACTTGAGGTATTTTGGTTTTCATGTTTTCTTTTCATGAAAGTAAAAAGTTAGAAATCAATGCCTCTATTCTGTGATTTCAGCACTAGGGTAAAGAGGTAGAAAATTTATTTTCAAAATGAATTCAGATTGTAGATTTCATAATGTTTTGTCAAGCTATGAAGAGGTACATGAAAATTTGTTCATATTATATGGAAAGCTTCATAATCAAGTTATTTATTCTATCCAAAGGAATGTGGGAAGTGTAGCTGATTTAGATGCAATCCAACTTTACATGAGATTCAAGTTGGATATCTTAAAGCTTCCCATTTTAGAAAGACCCAATGAATCATCATGGGTTTTTGTGTTTTTATTAGTTTTTGTGCCTGATTCAGTACATTGGATAGTGAAAGAAAGATTTGAAAAGATCTAGTATTTAGAGAATGTGAATGTTATTTAGAAAAGAATGGTTACTGTATTGTTGAAAATGAAAATGCTGATAGTCATAATGAAACTGATGAGTCCTATGATAGTATGTTTGAGAATAAAAAAAATTGTGACAACAGTCCCGAAATATCTTCTTGTAATGAAATTGAGTATACGGACACATCTAATGTTGAGATGTGGTGTAGGGAAGAGGATACATATTGTTAGAGTACCACTAAATTTTTAGATTGTATGACTAATGATGCTACTATTATAAGTTCTTTAGAGTATTCAAGATATGATTGCAATAAAGATGAAGAAATTTGTGAAAAGGATCTGTTGAATATTGATGAGGTTTCAGTGTTGTTACAACACGAGTTTGAAAGGTATGCATCAATGTGTGATTCAACTTCACCTTTGTTATGGCACACATCTCTTAAGGATGACATAAGGTATGATGTATACCCCTATGTTTTTTCTCCTACATATCAACATTGTTATTCTTTTGAGGACTTTCAGCATAAGCATGAGGATTTATTTGAAGAAGTGAAAACCAATCGAGATGTATTTATTGCTGTCATAAGTGATGATAAATTAGATTTATGTTATACAGATGATGATGAGAGGTTGTTGATATCTTTTGCTTTTGAATTAACATTTAATGAAGAGACTCCTATGATTGATGTTACTAATAATGTTGAGAGATCAATCTATTTTTTATCTAATTTGGATGGAGTATATGATAGTAATTTGTAGTTACATGAGATGATGTTTGATGACTCATGTAGTAAAGTAAGTATTGACAAAATTACACATGAATTAGAAAATAAATCTTCTCTATACGTTGGTGAGTCTTATGCTAATGAGTTTAATGCATTCAAAAGTGTCTCTAGAAATTTCTTTAATAAGAATATTGATGCTAGTAAACTTTGTACTGATGGCAATTTTAATGAGGATTCTTTTCACATGTTTGCTAAACCTTTGCTTGAAGACTATGATGATAAATTTTTAGTTAGTTTCAGATCTCACTTGGCATGTGATGACATGATACATGAAGATGATTCAGATTTGTTGTACTCTTTGCAACCGTAGGCACAAGGTGAGTTGCAAGTTTTTGGTACATGCAAGTTGGTGACTGGTGTAGAGTATGAAGTTTTTCTGTTTCTAATTGATAGCATGCATGAATCATTGTTGGATTTTGATTCTTAGTTCAATTTGTATAATAATGTGCATCCTGACGTTTTTTCTCATTGTGAGCATGCTGACAAAATAGTCTTTGAGTTTTATATGCTCTATGAGAATGATGGCAGTTATTTTGGTTTGAGTCATGAGCTAAGTGAAAGTGTTGTTGAAAATGGAAAGAAAATGAAAATGAAATATGTAGGTTACCTTAGGAAAATGAAAATGAAAATTAGGTATTTGACAGAGGTAAGAAGTTTGAGTAAGTTTTCTTGGCCTCAGGCTACCCCTTGTACAATTAGTGCAGTTTTCCTATTTTCAATAAAGCTATTGGAGAGAAAAGTTTTTTTAATGGTCTACTTCTTCTAGAGATCTAAATCCTTGACATACCCACAAGGTACATGCATCCCTAGATAGAGCCACTATTGGGACTCAAAATTGAAGCCCTGATTTTGATTCCTAGTGAAAAAATAAAGACCTTTAAGCACTTTTGATGCATATATACCTGTCTATTCATTTGAGGCCCATGAAGTGTTTAATGTTACTAACATCATACATTTAGTACATCTATGCATTCCATGAAGATAAATTTTTATTCTGAACCATTTCGTGAAGTCCCATTTTGAGCAATGCCCAATTCTACATTTTTGCTTGAAGTGTCAAACAATGACAGGAGGCCATGTTTGCAATTGAATATCTTGCACCCAATAATTTTTCATGACTCGCCACTTTGGGAGTGTTTAGAATCTATACCAAAGAACCTATGTTTTAGATTTTGAGTCATTTCAAATCCGTTTGACTAGGTTTTGAATCCCTCAAAGTTGGTCATTTATTGCTGTCATGTTGATGTGAATTGTTTAGAATTATGGGAAGCCCTATTTGACTTGTTATAATTTTGACCTAGTCAATCGAAATGAGAAAATTCCATTTGCATTGCATTGTAGTGTTAGAGAATTTCTATTTTTCAATTTTGAGCTTATGGCAAATTTGTTTGATCAATTTTCAAATGTGATTCTAGATGCAATTTGTGATGTTTTACTGCTGTTAGGACATGCAGATTAGTTGGTACCCCTGTTTGTGATGTCATAACTTGAGATATGTGATAGGTGAGATAAAATGGCTTGTACCATTGTGTTCTCCTCTAAAAATACTTTAAGTGTGCCAATATTCAAATCATGAAGAATCCATTTGCACACTTTCCTAGGTTCATTCCATTTGCAAAAACCACCGTTTTGCCAGTATTTCCAGTCTATAAATTCTGAGTAGCCCACTTTGACCATTCACCAAATGCATCCAGTTATTCATCATGATCCATAATCACAAATTTATATTTTCCTCATGATAGTGAACTAACACCCCAGTTTTTGTCTTCCCAAGTGTTAGTTTACCCAGTTTTTAAAGCCAAAATAGAACGCGATTTGTTGTTTTCTGACATGTTTTCTTGCAGGTAGTTCTAAAAGGGTAACTTTGGCAGTCAATATCTTTTGACTAGGAATTAGTCATGCGATGAGATTTGATAGGGTGCAAGAATGCGGAACAGAGAATTAGTATGTTTGATTTCAAAACTTGGTCAAGTATTTTTGTCATTTTTAAAAGCCAGTTAAAAGACCTCCTAGCACTAAGTCAACTAGTTGCAAAAAAGAGTTAAAATGAGTTCTAATTAGCATTTTAGTGATGGATTTTGATTTGGGTCTATACTAGGTGTTTGTTAGATCAGTTTGAGATGTCAGTTGTTCGAGAATGATTTTTTTTAGCCAAACCCACTTGTGGCCCGACTAATTTCACCAATATGTATGGCATCCAAATTATTTCAAATATGAACCAATTTTAAGTGGCATCTGCAAAGCTATGTGAAATGCTTGAGTTTTTCTTTGTGGGGATGTATAATAATGAAGCTATGCCTACATTCTCACTTGATAAAATTGGAGGATAATGGTCAAGGATGTGTTTAAAATCAACAAGATCTTTGGTTTCTTGGGTTTTCAACCACATAGCAAAGGCAATAGCATCCTTAATATGATTAAGGGGTAGGGCTATAAATTTTCCTGACCAATAAAACATGGGTGGAGAGATGAGAAGCAAAAGGAGTCTTCCATGGTAGGGATTGAAGGTTGGGGCTAAAAAGCACAAGTATCAGAAAATAAGTGAAGAAAAAATTTAATTTCCAATTGAGACATCATGCAAATGTTACCCCAAGGAATTTGCATCATATTTCCATTATTGCTAGTCATTGCAATTTAATGACAAGCCAGATTATGCTTATATGAAAGTTTTGTTTTGTGAACTCTTCATTTGTGAAGGTTTTTGATTTGATTATGTATTTGACTTTATACTTGCAAAAAGTATCATGAGCCTTTTCTCAGACCATGGTAGGGTACTGTTAACTGTTAGGTGACCTTTCATGTTGACAAAGTTCAAACTTCTTTGTTTAAATGCTAACAAAGCTGGATCATACCCATGCGGACCTTGCTTTTTCCATTGTCAATGATCTCTTGAGAATAGGACAAAGCAGTTGCAGGAAGGAGATAAGATTTTCTATATAACTCCCATAGATAATTGTGAATGTTTTTCAAGCCCAAATGGAGAATTAGTTGTTGATTGTGATCAAATATCAACCATGCCAACTATTACATTTTCTATTGGAAATAAAAATTCAATCTCAGAATAGATTAGTATATTTTTAAAGTTGGCGAGGGCACCGCAAGTCAGTGCATAAGTGGATTCATATGCTTTGATGTTTCTCCCCCACTGAGGCCTATATGGATTCTCTGAGATATTTTCATGCAACTCAGATGCTTCCCTCGATTCTCTACTCGCTACCTTATTCAGATGCAGAATTTGATGGATTGCCCCATGGATGGCAAGGAACATGGCATTCATGTAAAATAAAAGGCACTTATGTTAATTGTTAAAGTGACAAGAGGAGGCATTAACATAGCAGCCAACAAAATTGCTCTGTTATAGACCCTCATAGCTAATAAAGACTATGCAAATAGATGCAAAGGAAAAGACTTCAAATTGCTATGTTGCAATGGTTTCTTTTTTGTTTCCCTCTATTTCAAGCACATATTATTGAAGAAAGAAGCCATGACAGAGAAAAAAGAAAAATCAACAAGTAGAGAGCACATATGAATAGAGGAAAAACCCAAAAACTAATATCCCACATTACCAAGGCTGAGTAAATCTTAAGGTTTAAACACAATCTTACTCAATATGTAAGATGTATATAAGGAAAAGGATTTTAGAAGTCATGGCCTATGTGGTGGAGCTCGTGGACTGCCAACTGGTGCAAAAGCATAAATTTTGACCGAGCACATGCATGCCAAAGAGATGATGTTATCAGATGATGTAGAAATTGAGAAAAAATCTTGAAGTGACATGTTGCAGTTGACTAAACTTGATTAGATGCACTAGATGGCAACATGTGGCAGATCCAATGGTGGTTGCTATGTCGCCAAAGGAAAGATGCTCAAATGTTAAGTATGAAACATAGTGACCATCTGATGTGGTGATGACTAGGTGTTGAGGTACTGGCATTGATGTGGCACGCTTAGGTGAATCAATGATTGTGTGCTAAGGTGGCTGAAGGTAACATGTGTCATGTGGTCACTTTGTTGTGATGACATAGTAGAATGTTGACTGGGATAGTGACATAGTGACTGATGATGTGGTGAATAAAGTGGCCAATGAGATGATGCCACATGGCTCCCAAGTGGTAGGGGTCAGATGACAATGCAAAAATCAACCAATCAGGACATGACGCATGTCACCAGTGGTCAACCAAGTTTGACCTGGATGGAATCTATGATGGAAAATTCAAACAGTTTTAGAAAATATTTATAAAAATATTCTCCCTTGGCTAAACATGCAAGATTTTTAAATACATTTGGATTTTATTCTATAGTCCAAACCTTGGAAAATTTTAAATTTTTGCATAAATTTAAAATGAAGTGCAGTCTTTAGGTCATAGCAAGAGCCCAATTTTCAAATCAAGATTTTGGGAGTTATATAGGCATATTATATATTACCACAATTGGGAGAAGACATACTTTTAGATTATGGAATTTTTTTTTGCACAGGAAGTCACTAGTTCAAGTTATAGGTAAAAATGTAAAATTTGGGCCTTCTCGGTGAAATTGGTGAAAATTGAAAATATAGTTATAGGCATGGTAAAAAAACATGGTAATAGGTCTATTGGGTTAATTTTGAGAATATTTTTTCATTCTAGTATTATTTGGCTCCAATTTTTAGTTATGATGAATATTATGTTTTCTAGTTGTGATGAATTTTGTGATTGAAGTTGGAGTCATAATTGAAGAATTAGATCTTTTTCAGAATGGAAGAGGAAATGAAAATATCTCTAGGTTAGGATTGAATTATTTCATCCTATATATGTATCTTTCTCTCTTTCATTTGAGGTTGGAAAAAGTGAGGGAAAAGTTAGGAGTTGGAAATTGAAGCAGAAATGGTTCTAGAATTGATGAAATTTGAATGGATAGTATCTGCAATGTGTTAGTTCCAGACCATGAAGCTATGCTTTGGCTTTGATACCCCCTTCCCATTCCATCAGTTTCTCATTCCCATAATTTTCTCTCTTGTATTACAGCATCTTTTATTGTACAGTCTGGTTTATTAGGTATCTTTTGAGTCAATTTCATGCATTTTCATGTATTATTTCAAGGAAATCAATACATAGAACAATAGGTGTTGACTTTCATTTTAGATTTTGTCTCCTCTATTAGTGATTTGCAATGTTTTATGATCTTTGAACAAAGAGTCTAGGTCAAAGTTGCAGTCCCTTAAGGCTGCATGTTGTTTCATTGTTGCTTATAATTCAACGAGTTATTGAAATGCTTCAGGGAAATCAATAGGGTTTCAAGTTTATTGAGGAGGATATCAGATAAGAATGATATTTAAATTAAAAATTGATATCTAATTTACAAAGTAAATGGATAGATTTGGAGTCTTGGCATAGGATATTTGTCTTAGATAACCAAAATGCATGAGAGAGATTTATGAATTGCCCAATGGATTAGGCACTGATTAGCTATAGGATCATTAGTTTGTTGCCCATACTTTGTTTTCATCCACTTACCCCACCCACATAAAATCAAATCAAATTCAAATCATATTTATATTTTATGTTTAAAGAGCCAAAATAGAATGCCCTCACTTAGCTTGTGAATTTCATAGAGTTACAATTTGCTACTGCACATCTTTGTTACTACATAAGTATAGGAGATTAAGGGTTTTATCTACTTTGTTAGATTCAGGAATATGTTTTAGCATGGGTACCATATAAATTGAATCTAAGGTCCACTTGCCTAGGTTTTGTAGAGCCTAAAGTAGAAGACAGGTCTAGCATTATAGTTGGCTTGATGTCTAAAATGGTATGTTGATGATGGGAGTTAGCTACCCGTAGAAGTATCTTGTTATCATCAGGGTAATTTGAAATCTGTAGCATTTCAAAACACCAATAGATCCTACAATAAATTATCATGAGGTCATTGATTTTCAAGGATTAGAAAAATAATATTTGTCCCACAAGGATCAAATTAGGCAAGGAGCACTAAGAGGGCATTTGGCCATAATTGGAAACTTAACCTTTTCCACAACTTCTACCAAAGAGCCTTTTAAGAAATTTTTTTTTCAATTCTAGGGCTATAGATATAGAATTATTCCTTTAGAGTTGATATTAACTTTGATTTTTCTTCTTTTCTAGCCAAAGAAATTCATGTAGGTTTCATTGGAATTGCAAAAGGGAAAATTGAGAAAATTTTGTGTCTTTAATCTTTGTTAATGCACATGTTTATGTATAAGGGTGTCAAATTTTTTGAGAAATAGATGATGTTAACAAAAGAACATGATGGAGAATACCTACCAATCCAATCATGGAATGTAGATATGACTTGGGAGGCAAAGGAGGCTAGATTTATAGGATTTGATAGACATTTTTCATCTAGACCGACGAGCCTATTATTGAAAGAAAATCTCAAGATACCCAACGTATTGTTAGACTTCATCAAGCCTATGGATAAACCTAGCAATTTAAAAGTTTTCCATAATTGAGTGGACATTATACCATATCCAGTGTCAACAATATTCAAAGTATATGCATTTCAAGGAACTTCAAATGTGCTTCCCTACTAAAAACCTCTTAAGGTAGGAATAGATGAGATGTTATGGAAACTAAGTGGGTTGGAAGAAATAGAACTAACTGGTAGGTCAAGAGGCTCTATTTTCCCATCTTTCACAATAGCTCATCATTTTATAATCACAAAGAGTGGCTGGTTATTTTTGTACAGGATTCTCGACCCATACAAAATGATAGTCTCCCATGTTAGATTTAATGATAGTGAGGGATTTTTTGAGATATTCAGATAAAGGGCTAGGACTAATGCTTGCAAGCATCAATTCTATTTCCCTAAGGATGTAATAAGGAATGAATTTTATCTCCAAGAATAAGAAATTAAGAAAGAAAAGTAGAGAGTGTTAGATTTGGTGACTGATCAAGAAAGTATTGTACATACTTCATAATTAGTGGGGTTTGAAATTTTTTTTTTGGTATTATTTGCCAATCATTTTGGTACTATTTTCCATTCATAGATTCACCACTAAAGTTATGGCTAATTATGGCCCACATGTTATAACCCTAAAGTGATTTAATACTTGTATAAAAGGGTTTAGGGTTGGGTATTTTTTCATTATGTTGTGATGCAAAATTGGTTCTTGTGGTGGTATTAAGCTATAAGGGATTACAGATTGTAATCAGGTTGTAATCAATAGATTGTAATAAGATCAAACTTGCTATTTTGGTGGATGTAGCCCAAGGATTGGGTGAACCACGTTAAATCTTGGTGCCTTGTGTTCACTTTTGTGTGATCTATTATTTTCTGTTATTGGTTATATTTGCATGTAGTTTTTAAATTTTTGTCTGTGATTTATCCTAACAAGTGGTATCAGAGTGAGGTTGTCTTTTAGTTATCCTTTGCAGGAAAGTCTCATGGTTAAGTGGGAGTCTCATGGTTGAGTGGGAGTGATGGAAGATGAGGGTAAGCTAAGGATTAAAAGGTTTAATGGGCAGAACTTCCAACTATGGAAGATGCAAATGGAAGACTATCTATGTCAGAAGGATTTATGGAAGCTGTTGGAAGGCAAAGCCAAGAATCAGGGAACTATGTTAGAGGCTAAATGGGATCTTTTGGACAGAAAGGCACTCAAAAGCATTCGGTTATGCTTGGCACCATTGGTGGCATTTAATATTACAAAAGCAAATACGATAGAAGATTTGATGAAAACCCTAGCGAGACTATATGAAAAGCTCTTCGCTTCAAACAAGGTATTTCTCATGAAGCGTTATTTAATATGAAAATGGTAGAAGGTGGATCTATTGCAGATCATTTAAATGAGTTTAATACTATTACTAGTCAGTTATCTTCTGTGGGTATCAATTTTGATGAAGAAATTAGGGCTCTCTTGATTTTGTGTTCTTTGCTTGAAAGCTGGAATGGCTTGGTAATGGCGGTAAGTAATTCTGTTCCTAGATCTAGTACCCTAAAATATGATGATGTGATTAATGTTTTGAGTGAGGAAACTCGTAGGAAATCCTCAGGTGGATCTACATCAAGAAGTGCTTTGAATACACAAAGCAGGGGCAGAACGACTGAAAGAGGAAGTAACTCTAGAAATCATGGAAAATCAAGAGGAAAGTTAAAGGGGAGGAGGTCTCAATTGAGAGGACCAAATGATTATTGGTATTGTGGAAAACCAGGGCACAAAAAGAAAGATTGCTGGAATCAAAAGAAAAATGAAGGAGATAAATCAGATGGAGACAAGGAGGCAAATGTGGTAAGTAACAAATCCAAAGAGGATGCTTTACTTCTATCTTTAGAGAGTGTTGATGATTCATGGGTTTTAGATTTTGGTGCTTCATTTCATGCTACACCTCATAGAGGTTATTTCATTGATTATGTCCAAGGGGATTTTGGGCTTGTTTATTTGGGGGATAATGAACCCTGTCAGATTGTTGGAAAGGGAAAAATTAAGATTAAGTTGAAGAATGGGAATCATTGTCTACTACATGAGATAAGACATGTTCCAAGGCTGAGTAGAAATTTAATTTCAACTGGGCAACTTGGTGATGAGGGTTTTGTAGTTACTTTTAATGATAAAAATTGAAAGGTTTCAAAAGGTTCCCTTGTAGTAGAAAAAGGTGTGAAAGTAGGAACCTTATATCTTTGTATAGGTCATATTGTTCCTACTACTTTGATTGTTTCAAAGAAAAATGAATGTTCAGGAACAATTGCTGCAGTTGAGCAGGGAGAACAAATAGTTGTAGATTCTGATACAATGCTGTGGCACAAAAAACTTGGGCACATGAGTGAGAAAGGTATGAAAGTACTTCATTCAAAGAAAGTTTTACCAAGTCTAAAATGTGTTAATATGGATTTATATGGAAGTTGTGTGTATGGAAAATAAAAGAGAGTGAGTTTTGTAAAGATTGGGAAGGAAAACAAAAAGGAGAAATTAGATCTTGTGCATATAGATGTATGGGGACCAGCTCAGGTATCTTCCCTTGGTGGCTCTCATTATTATGTTACATTTATTGATGACGCAACTAGAAAAGTATGGGTTTATTTCCTTAGATAGAAATCTGATGTATTTCAAACTTTTAAGAAATGGAAATGCTTGGTTGAAAATGAGACTGGTAAGAAATTAAAATGTCTCAGATCTAATAATGGTGGTGAGTATTGCAGTCATGAATTTGAAGATTATTGCTCCTCTAATGGTATTCATAGACAAAAAATTGTTCCAAGGACTCCATAGGAAAATGGAGTGGTTGAACGCATGAACAAGACTATAATGAAGTGCGCAAGGAGCATGAGGTTGCATGCTGGGTTGCCCTTACACATGTGGGCAGAGGCTATCAATACTGTAGTATATTTGATTAATAGAGGTCCCTCTACTCCTTTGGGCTGTGGTATTCTAGAGGAAGCATGGACTGGTAAGAAGGTGATTTATTCTTTTCTCAAGACCTTCGGTTGTGAAGCTTTTGCTCATATAGACTCTGAAAATAGAACCAAGCTAGAAGCTAAATCAAAGAAATGTGTCTTTGTTGGATATGGAATTAATGAATTTGGTTATAGGCTTTCGGATTTTGAAAATCTTAAAATTGTTAGAATTCAAGATGTCATATTCGATGAGAAAGTGTTGTACAAAGATCTATTGCAGCAAAATGAGAAGGAAGAAGATGATTATGTAGTGCTAGATGATACTCCAAAAGCTGATGTTCTAGCCATTCCTCATGATGTGCAACAACTGCAACAACAAATACCACACACACCAGTGAATGTTAGATAGTCAACAAGGCAAATTAGACTTCCACAAAGATTTTCTCCCTCTTTGTATTCTATTTTACTTATTGATGCTAGTGAACCTAAAAGTTATGATGAAGCTATGTAGGTGGATACTAAGATTCAGTGGGAGTCTGCAATGAAAGATGAAATGGACTCTTTGCTTAAAAATAAGGCATGGGATTTGTGCAAGTTGCCTGCAAGTAAAAGGGCTTTACAAAATAAGTGGGTTTACAGGTTGAAAGAAGAGGAAGGAGGTAAGAAAATATTTAAGGCCAGATTAGTTGTAAAAGGATTTGCACAGAAAAAGGGAATTGATTTTGATGAGATATTTTTTCTTGTTGTTAAAATGACTTCTATTTGTACTATTTTAAGTTTTGTGGCTACTGAAGATTTTCATTTAGAGCAGTTGGATGTTAAAATAGCCTTTCTTCATGGTGATTTGGATGAAGAAATATATATGGCCCAGCCATGGTGATTTGAGGTCAAAGGTAAGGAGAACTTAGTGTGTAAATTGAAGAAAAGTTTATATGGCTTGAAGCAAGCACCTCGGCAATGGTATCTAAAATTTGACATTTTTATGCATGAGCATGGATATAACAGGTGTAATTCAGATTACTGTGTTTATTTTAAGAGGTTGGATGATGATAGCTACATTATTTTATGTCTATATGTTGATGATATGCTTGTAGTTGGGTCTAACATGGATCATATTAAGGGGCTAAAATGCCAGTTAACACATGCATTTGCTATGAAGGATTTGGGGGCAGCAAAACAAATCCTTGGTATGAAGATTTGTAGAGATAGAAAGAATAGAACATTGACACTATCTCAAGTTGATTATGTTGAGAAGGTGTTGCAACGTTTCTCTATGAAGAATGCTAAAGCTGTCAGCACACCTTTACCTGGTCATTTGAAATTGACTAAGGAGATGTGTCCCAAGACACAAGAAGAGGAGGATATGATGTCAAAGGTACCCTATGCTTCAGCTTTAGGAAGCTTTATGTATGCTATGGTATGCACTAGGCCAGATATCACACATGCAGTGGGAGTCGTTAGCATGTATATGAGTCATCTAGGATTTGAGCATTGAAATGTTGTCAAGTGGATTCTAAGATATTTGAGAGGAACATCCAATAAGTGTTTACACTTTGGGGGCTCTACTATTGATTTATAGGGCTATGATGACTTAGATTTGGCAGGGGATATTGATATGGGGCAGAGTATGACAAGTTATGTCTTTACTGTTGGTGGGGTAGCTGTGAGCTGGGTTTCTAGGTTACAAAAGATTAATGCTCTATCCACTACAGAGGCAGAGTATGTTGCTACTATAGAGGCAGCCAAGGAGATGATATGGCTTTAGTTGTTCTTGGAAGAATTGGGACATCCTTAGAAGGATAATTATTTTTTCATAGCTAGTCAGAGTGCCATTCATCTTGCAAAGAATTCAGCTCTGCATTCTAAGACTAAACACATACAGTTGTGGTACCATTTCATTTGGTCAGTTTTGGAGGATGGACAGTTAAAGCCAAAGAAGATACATACTAATGAAAATCTAGTAGATATGTTGACAAAGGTTGTAACATGGGAGAAGCTAAACTCCTCTTATACTTCAGTTGGTTTTTTAGACTGAACATGAATAAAAAAAATAGTAGAGTCCAAGGTGGTTTGATCCAATGGGATCCCCATGTGGTAGTGGTATTGCTACAGGATCAGTCTCCAAGTGGGAGATTTTTGTTTAGTGTGGAGCTTGATCAATCCCCAAGTGGGATATTGTTAGATTGTGGTGACTGATCAGGAAAGTACTATACATACTTCATAATTAGTGGGGTTGTTTTTTTTTTGGTATTATTCACCAATTGTTTTGGTACTATTCGCCATTTGTAGATTTGCCACTAAAGTTATGGATAATTATGGCCGACATGTTATAACCCTAAAGCGGTTTAATACTTGTATAAAAGGGTTTAGGGTTGGGTATTTTTTCATTATGTTGTGATGCAAAATTGGTTCTTGCGGTGGTATTGAGCTATAAGGGATTACGGATTGTAATCAGGTTGTAATCACTAGATTGTAATAAGATTGGACTTGCTATTTTGGTGGACGTAGCCTAGGGATTGGGTGAACCATGTTAAATCTTGGTGCCTTGTGTTCATTTCTGTGTGATCTATTATTTTCTGTTATTGGTTATATTTGCATGTAGTTTTTTTATTTCTGTCCGTGGTTTATCCTAATAGAGAGTCTATTCAAGGATTTTATAATTCATTAATTGTTTTGAGAAAGATTATAGTCCATTAAAAGATGTAAGGAAATTAGTAGAAAAATTGAAAAAATTGATGATCACCTTCTCAGAGATCATGGATGCAATGAATGAAAAGAAGGCTCTGCTTATCAATACTTATCCTAACAAAGAAAGGGAGGTAATGAAGAAGTTTTCTTTTACTCCTATAGTAGGATTAGGAAAATTGGTCATTCAGAGGAGGTCTGGCTATAGCATAATCAATAATAGAGAGTATGCAACTGATAAAGGAAAGAAAATAGTTGATCAACTAGTGCTACTTTAGGAGAAAGGACTGAAGAGCCAAGGCCTAAGAGGAAGAAGATAGAAGAGAAGAAGATGCCACAAATAGAAGATTACACTCCTTCTCAATCTCCCTTGCATATAGGAGAGGAATAACTTACTAGAGAGAAAATTGAACAATTAGGATCCCAATGGGGAGTATTTATTACTACTATATAATTAGAGGAAGGAAATCCCTAGGAAACTCCCATGCCTAGCCTTGAACTAACTATTTCTAATTATAGAGGGAAATAATTAGATCTTGCGGTAGAGCAAGCCAGACATTCATTTCTTTCAGATGACAATTTTGTCAAATCAAGAGCCTTCTAACAATTTTCTTGGAGAACTAATATTGAGAAATTTGAAGAAATATGTAACAAGAGGAAGGCCAAGCATCCAAAAAAGGAGGATGCAACCATAAAGATGAAATAAAGGATGAGATGATGCAAGAATTCAAAAGTTTGACTCTTGAAGAGGGAACAACAATGTTTAAATCATCTGGAGTTTTGCTTTTGCCAAATTGGGATATTGTAGATGCCATGGCTTTTAACACTATCAACAAGAAGATAAATGCTAAGGAAAAGGTGAAAAAGGGACATAGAGGTGTTAAGTTTAGTGAAGATCATGTTGCTTTAGTAATTTAGTCTCTAAGAAGAGGATCAAGAGTAGTTTTTCTCAATCTAATGATACTGGATTGGTCAAAAATTTGACTGTTAAGAGGGTAGAAGATACTCCAAATGATGAGACTATAGAATTCAATGTTGAAATAGCTAACCTCACATTGGCCACTACCAGGAAGGAGAAAAGACAAAAAATGGAATTACAAGAAAAATATGAACAGGTTCTAGATGTTTACAACAAAGAAGTGCAGAAGAGGATTGAGCTTGAAAATAAGATGTTAGGGTACAAAGGACAATCTACCAAACCCATGATTACTTATCCTCCTTTTCCCCCAATTGCACCCTTCAACATAGTTCCTGTAGTAGAGATACCAAGCACCCCAAAAGGATTCCAAACATACACAATAGAAGAACTTAAAGAAGAAAGGAATAAAATATGGTCATTACATGTGGAGCAAGGGGTTCAATATGAAAATAAATTAAGAGACTCCATTATGTATCTAGTAGATAGGATAGGCTGGCCTACTTTCTATGAAAATTTGTCAAAACTAATGGATATATGGAATGAGTTAAAAAGTAATGAGGACACCTTGAAGCCAATTATAAAAAAGTGGAATAGTAGAGATAATGACATAACATTTTTGTGTTGTTCAATGTCTCTCTTGTGAGTAGGTAGAGAAAACTTTTGATATAACAAGTGGCTTATCTAATTTTAATAATGACAAAGTTGTGTTGAAAAAGAGAATTATTAATTATTTTTAAAAATATCTTGGTAAGAGTTTTGACCTATTCCCTCATGCACTTGAGGCTATGGATAAATTAAAAGACAAAGAAGAATGGGATAAAGAGATGGATGAATTGATGTGTATCAAATTGAATAAAGTCATCAAAGAATGCCAAAACAACTAAAGAAGTTGTTCGAGTTCAAATATTCTTTGATTCTTTGCAAAAGGAGTTTGATGAAATCAAGAAATTGGAGAAGATGTTGTGAAGAAACAAAAAAAATAGTTGAATCTTAATTGGCTAGATGACTCACTATTTAAAAAATGGATGATAGATCTTGCCCAATCAAATGATGGTGGTGTGGACCTAGATGAATTAAAAATGATAGATGCACTAGAGGAAAGAAAAGAAGATCAACCTAATGCTAAAAATGAGGCAGTTAGTCAAACTGATGATTTGGCAGCAAAAAAACCAATTGTAACTGTTGGCTTGTCAGTTCATGATGATTCAAAGGGAGATCAATGAGTTGTATTGAATCTCTAGATATTAGAACTTGACACCTCATATGCAGATCAAGCTATCCTTCAGTTGGAAGAGAAATGACAATAAGAAGCTACAATAAAAATGGCCCAACAAAAAGAAGATTTATGTTGTAGAAATTCTGTTGCACAATTTTTTTTCTTATTATAAAAATAACCTTTTGTATGTAATATCTTTTGTCTCATGCTATATAAATGAGATCCCAAGGCTAGAGAAAGGGTTTGAATTTTATGTAATTTTTAGTATTATGCTAGGGTTGCATTTAGTCCAATATTTGTGATGTATTTTTCTTTGCAAATCTGAGAATACATTAACATTGAAGGATCATGTTGTCTTGTCTTGAATTGTTTTGAGTTTTACATCAATGTCATGTGATTTTCAGTTAAAATTAATACAAAGGAAAGTTACAGCCATATTTATTTTCTCTAAATCTTGTCTCCATTATTTTTGATTAAGAAAAATAGGTTTTATAGGGATGCTGAAACCCAAAATTTTTACATAATAACATAAATGTAAATAAAAAGTAAAGTCCAACTAGTATGCATCTGCTTATAAAAAGCCAAAACCAAAAGACAGGCCCGTGGCTAGGATATAAAAACTAGTAACTCTAGATAAGGGCGAAATGAAAGATGAAAACTAAAACTATTAGTTCTCCCTATCTAGAACCTGCAGAGTCTTTGTAGCTTCATTGGCCTTCCTATTGTTTGTGCCTACTTGATCCTGGTTCTGATTATCCACCGGTCCCCTGGTCTCTTTCTTTTCTTCCTCAATTTTCCTATAGTCCATACTAGCTTTATCTTCTTTTCCCCCACCAAAGCCAACTTTCTTCAGAGAATCACCCAAACTATTGATGCTCTCATTTAGGGTGTTCAAAGTTGCAATCACCTGGTTAGCTAGGTTCTAATTAGAAGTCTCCATCCTTAGAAATCTTTTTTCAACCATTAAGATATGGTCCTCCTGGTCAACAATGTGTCCTTGGTCGCTGCTTCTCATGTGGCCATCCTTCTAGCTCACTTTCTCCTTGAGTTCTTCTATCTCATGAAATAACCATTTGATAGAGAAAAAATTATCTATCATGCTATTTTTAGCATTGTTGAGTAGGTTGAACCCATATTCTCTTGCATTGTCAAAGATTACAACAAGAGCCGAGTCAAGAAGTTCATCAAAATGGACTTTACTATCTTTTTCCTCCATCACCTCGGGGGTTCATTGTCTCTCTGGCTATCCCCATCTTTGCCATTTTAGAGTTAAAATTTCTCCATGATCCCCTCCTATCTTTCAAAAACACCTCCCCACTATCTTCCACCAGAGAAATTATCTTCCCTTATGGCAAAGAAATGGTAGGGACTGGGCCTGAGATCAAAGGAGTCTGGTCTTTTGTTTCTTCTAGTAGCAAAGCCTCCTTAGCCTTCCTTTTCTTGAGGTTTTGTGGTGTAACTACCATTTCCTCCTCAACCTTCTCACTATCGTCCCCCTTCACCTCTTTCTCTGATTGTGAATTGTATCTTGTCTCCATTGTTATTAGCTGGCTATCTTGAGATTGTATAATCAAGGGTTATTTAATTTAATGCAACTAGGATAGGTTGTATATCAATTTTCTATTACTTTCAATTCAAGGGATTAAGTAAATGATTTAGTAGGGTGATAGGATTTCTAGTCAATAAGAAGGATATACATAAAAATGAGGTTTAGGGTAAATTGCTGATAAAATTGATTTTAATGCAATTAATTAAGTCAAAATTGTTGGGTAGACTTTGAATACCATTGAATAAGGCATTGATCATTTATTTAAGTTTTATATAAAGAAATCATAGAATTTCATGAAGCAAAATTTCATAATTCAAATCAAATTTACTTTCATATATGAAGAATTTAATAATTGGTCAACACTTGTTTGAATTTAATCTCTGTGTGTTGTGGTTAGCTACTATAACCTAGACTTACATGTAAATCTGAGAAGAACTGTGGCCAAATATTTTCTATAGGGGATACGTATTGTAAAAGAATATTAGTGAGTGGAGTGTACGGATAATATTTAGTATTGAACTCTTTTATCCCTCAGGTGCACCTGCCTTGGTTTTGTAGAACCTAAAGAGTAGAAAATCCTTGTGATTTTGTTGAAGTTGGGTCAAGATTTGAGAACTTCTTAGTTGAACATAGGAAATAGCTAACCCTTAGACTAAGTTGTTCTTCATTATCCTGGTGTCAAGTGTTTTGTTGCTTGGTAGTTTTGAGACACCAACAAGACATACATTCTTAAAAAAGGGTTATGTCCATATTTTTAGCTATCTTTCTAACCAAATCATTCATTGTTTTTATAGTTTCTATTGCCAACAAAAAAATCCTTAATAAATTTTTTAGTATTCAAAAGTGGTGGTACTAGGTTATCCTCAAATCCTTCTATCTAGTCTTTTAGCTCCATCATTTTATTTTCAAATGAAATTTTGGCAATACTAAAAAATTTCTCACTGATTTAACAATTTTCACAATGCCCATGGTATTAGTAGCAGGATTTGATCCACTCTTACATAGAGTTCAATTTGTCTTATTTATTCCAATATCCCTATCCACTTCTAATATGTAGGCTTGACCAAATTACTATCATCTTCCATTTTACTAATGGCTAAATAAAGGATTTTACACACTTCATGAATTCTAAATAAATTTGAGTTAATTCTCTTAAATAAATGTTGGAATTCTTTAGAATAACTGAGAGTAGGGGTGAATTAGCTATTCAAGGTCTAGATGTATAAATAAAACTTTTCATAGCTTAGTGAACTGATAAAACATTTGTCATCATGCATGCATCCATAAGATTATGCAATCACTTAAAAATTGTAGGTTACTACCAAATTAATTTATAGAAATGTAAGCATGAAACATAATAGATTCAACAACACACTTGCCACAATGATTTATGTTGAAATCTTATTTGGGAAAAACTACCACTAACATCATACTATTTTTCACTCTTTTGAAGTGATGCGCTATGAAAGGCCAAACTTGTTAAAGGTTACAATACACATTATTAATATGAACCTGTTAAAGGATTTCAATCATCCTATTAGGAGTGAACCTTGTTAGAGGACTTTAGACCATTCACTTGGAATGTCACCTAGTTAAAGGATATACAAATGACTGTTGGGTCAACCTTAATCCAAAGGATTTACCCTAAACTAATACAATTATTAAAGAGTAATAGTAAGGCTTGATTTGATAACAACTTACAACTCCATTTGTAGATTATAGATCTCTATTTTAGTCCTCCATGCTACTTGGCTTTTACACATTTCAAGTTTGATAGCTTGGTCACCATTCAAGCTTCCCTACTCTCAAGCCTTCTTGCTTAACTTTCCATTGTAGAACCTTTACTTAGGTCACTTGATGAAGCAAAATCCTAGACTCTTTGTCTTCCTTGGGTTCTTGCACATAAAAACCTTTGCTTCTAACCAACCATCCCTATAAATAGAGAATTGAGATATTTTGTCATTCATTCTCCATCATCCAATTTAGGGTTAGGACAGATTAGGTAGGATTCAATAAATCTACCTCTCATTCCATATCACTTCTAGAAACATTTAAACTTTCCACAAAAAATGTTTACCATGAATTCTATGTCACTAGCTCATCAATCTTATCTTCCACCTAGTTCACGCAATTCAAGAAAATAAACTTGTTGGCTCAGATCCATCAAATTCATGATCTTTTAAATAATGTTGATACTCAACATTAACTAGCTTCTGATGCTCGATACATACTATGTTTCTTGACATCCTTTGAAAAATCACTCAGCACGAAGTAAAGTTTTCTAGTGCTCGACATCAACTAAACTTTACATGGCATCAACTATTTTGCAACTTGACATATACTAACTTTTCTTGGTACCTACTATCCATTCGATCAAGCTTCATATACAAACTTTGTTTAACTTGTTCTTCTGAACTTGTTTAGTGTAACCAACCTTTGAAACCTTAAGTAGGTTATTAATGCACTCTGATATCAATGTCTTAGTTGATTCTTGTACTCTTCAAATCATAACTCGATCTTTCCTTTGGGTGCTATTGTTATATCTTTTGATCAAATCCTCTTCATCAATCAAATAGGTAATAGTACTTAAATCATATAAGCAGTTGTCATACCATAAAAATAGTAGGTTTGACAATAGTGACAAAATAATGATTGAAACACATTTATCATACTTGTATCAATCTAGTTTCAACAATCTCCTTCTTCAATAATCTCCCTCTTTGGCATTGATGACAAACTAAAATGATCAACCAAACTGACATGGTTAAAATAGTAAGACCAAAAAAATACCAAAAAGAAAATAATTCCTTGTATTGAAATCTCTCCCTCTATCACCAATCTTCATGTTCTAAATAGGTTACAAAATTCTATTCTATCTGATCGACATACAATCAACACTCAATTCATCCTTATGACTCCCTTTGAATTACTTCTTATATCTCCCTTCTATAGTTATCTCTCTTATACTATGTGTTAGGATTTCTCCCTCTTTTTTCAATATCCAATCTCTTATATTTCCCCTTTTAGGATTATATTTCCCCTTTTAGGATCAGTTTCTCTTGTATTTCTCCC
Source organism: Cupressus sempervirens (assembly GCA_028749045.1). Lineage (NCBI taxonomy): Eukaryota > Viridiplantae > Streptophyta > Pinopsida > Cupressales > Cupressaceae > Cupressus > Cupressus sempervirens. The sequence continues at coordinate 766,160,633 of CM053785.1, forward strand.
TCTTTGACAATAGTTCCAAAGACTTGTCATCTTAATATGTAGATATAAACTTCTTCAATTTCTCTTGTGTCACCTTGCTTGTGATTGATTTTTAGTTTCATCTCTTTAATTACTTTAGGTAGCTCCTAAAGTAAGATCCACTGCATCAATTTGTAACATATGACAATCAACTTGTTTGATTCAAAGTACTTTTTTTTTTTCTTATATAGCCTTTGATAGGGGTATCACCCCTAGTTTACCTCTTAGTTACTTGTGAGCACTCTTAAGTAATTCTTTTGTGAAGATATCAACAATTTGTTCTTTTGTGTTAACATATTAGATCTTCACCTCTTTATCTTGAATTAATTCTCTCAAGCAATGATACTTGATTGCAATGTGCTTAGTCTTTGTGTGCATCACAAGATTCTTTGATATATTTATAACACTTCTATTATCACAATAAAGTATCACTGGTTCATTGATCTCTTCATTCATACCTTTGAGTAAATGTTTGATCCTTACAATTTTTGTACAATTTATAGAAACATCAATATATTTAGCTTTAGCAGTAGATTGTGAACTACAGTTTTATTTCTTCCTAGTCCATGTAACTAGCCCCTTGCCTAAGAAAAATGGTCCTCCACTGGTGCTCTTTTTATCATCAATGTTTCTAGCCCAACCAACATTAGTATAGGCTCTTAATTCAAATTTCTCATTTTTCTTGTAGTATACACCATATTCTTCTATTCCTATTAGATATCTCATTATTCTCTTTACATGCATCAAATGATTCTCCCTAGGATTAGTAGAGAATCTTGCAACTATCCCTATAGATAATGCAATATCAGGTCTGCTATGTACTACATATTGTAATTTTCCAATCATAGACCTATATAATGTTTGATTCACCTTAGACAAATCATCATTCCTTGATAATTTATGTCCTATCACCATAGGTGTACTTATTGGTTTGGAATCCTCCAATCCATTTTTTTTTAGTAAGGTATTGACATATTTTGACTGGGTGATGTATATACCATATTTCATCTCATGTATTTGCAAACCCACAAAGAATTTGATCCCTCCAAACATAGACATTTCAAATTATTTCTTTATTTCATTTGCAAAAACCTTACATAAAGAATCTTGACCTCAAAATATGATATCATCAACAAAAAAATTTAGATAACAAAATACCTTTTCCTTTCTCTATCTTCATGTACAAATTTCTATTATCATCAGTCCTTTCAAATCCAATCTTCACAAGATAACTATGAAGTCTTATTACCCATTTTTGCCTCCTACCAAAATTTTAATTTAAACTTGGCCCATCCAACGGTTACTTCCATGTTTAATATTATTTAATTCCTCAAGAAATATAAAATTAAATGATTAATACTTTAGCATATTTTTTTGTTTGTTTTGGCCGGCCTGCAACTTTCTGCACCATCAGATCTTGCCTAGATCTACATTGGGTGCTTTCTTGCATTATTAAAACAAGAAATCTTTAAACATTAAGGGGAAGCCCCTTGGAAACATGTGGATTGATGGGTCCATGTTCTTTCTATGGGCTATAGAGGGAGGAAGTCTCAGTCCAGTTGGTGATTCTATTGGTGCCCGCTTTCTCGCATTCTGAGGTTTGTTAGACCTTCTGACAGTGTGGGGAAGCACTTTGGTGATGCATATCTAGATGACATCATGGTGGGTATTTGTAGAGGTCCAAAATGCACATGTTACAAGCACCGTCAAATTTCTTGAGATCAACAGTTGGTGCATGCCTGAAAGATAAAGATGCAAGAAGATTAAGGAATGCAGGCATGCACCCTGGGGAAACCTTTCCCACAACCTCACATGTTCCTAGCTCCACCTTCCATCATCTGATGTGATCAGGTCAATAACTAGCACATGCCCGCAAGATGAAGTTGCAAGGATATTAAAAAATGTAGGCATGCCCCTTTGTGACACGTGGCTAGTGTGACATCATGGGCCCACCCTTCTCAAGGAGTTAACAAAATCCCATCTTCCATGGAAATTGTCAAGAAAGTAAGAGTATGAAAAGGGTACTTCATTGGTCAGTTTCACTGACTAGGTATGTAGTCACATAAATCTCTGATCACCGTAGATTCAAAATAGATCAAGGGCTAGCACTTCCTTGCATTAACAAGATGCACAAAGATTAAACAATGTGGTCAAGCACCTTGTCACCGTGTGTCCCCATGGAGCCAAGTTGGTTTCACATGCTACAGAGTGATTCCAAGGTGGTGCTAGTTGGTTTGTAGGTGGATGTCAAAGTATTTTGTGGGCCCAAGTTTTTGTGTATAGGTGCAGTATATGGAGGATCTTTCACTGATCATCAATCTTGTAGAGTTCAATGACCGATGCTTTCCCACAAGATAAAGATGCGAGGACTTTAAGTTATGCAAGGAAGTGCATGATGGACACATGTCCTTATAGGCCTAGCCAAGGTATTAATAATGGAGGCAGTGTAGTTAAGGCTGATGGCTAGCAGTTACATTGGGGTCAGGGTTTGACAAGGTGGCATTGGTAGTAAAGAAGGTATTGGTCAACCATGTGAAGACTAGAAAAGTGGAAAAATAAAAGAAGATCATTGGTCTACATGGCTCATCCTGGTGCTAGAGTTAGGTTGACCTACTGATCATGCTAATTCATGAGCTAGAAGTAGGAGAATTTTGAGTTTTGTTGCACAATCTAATCCTTGTAATGAATGCCAACCACTCTTGGATAAGTGCTGAATTTAGTGAACACGGGAAACACTCCACCATATCTGATTTGATCCATCTACCTATTCAAAACTATTTAATGGTACCGTTTCTATCTTCTCAGGGCCCTATTCCAACAAGATCAAATATCATTGCATTTGGATCTGTACTCAGATCAGATTTTCTTCAGATCTTCATGATTATTCTCTAAAGGACTTAATGGCAATGGTTGTAGAGTAATTTTAATTGAGAAATATCTTAGTTATGCATGAACTATAAAGGCAATTTTTGTAAAATTTTGTAAAGGTCAACTCTTCTCTAACTTCTCTGATATTGCTCTGCAATTTTATCTATAAATTCCCTTTGCCTCGTAACTGTATGACATTTTTCCTCATCTCCTTAAGCTATTAATGTGAAAGTGCAAAAACTATTTGCCTCTCATTGGTGTTTTTTAGAGATCTATAACCTGCATGACTATATCTCTTTTGGCTTGTGAATGATATATAAGTGAATCTTCTCTTCCTTATGTTATTCATCTGAGTTTTTTGATCTGCATGAGGTTGCTAAGTTAAAGCAAGTCTGAATGTGTATATCCTTTGGTGTCATGATGGTTCAATAGTGCATATATGGGTAGGGATTGGTTGAACACTCTATTTTTGTGCATTACCCCCATAGGTTAGAATAGGTAGATTTTCTTTTCATGCATTTCTTCTCCCTTTTCCTCTCTAAGAGTAGTTAGGTGCACCCTGATAGTAAAGGAAGCCGACCTTCTCTGAAGACTCAACCTCATAGTTCAAGTCCCACAGCTTGGAGGTTGTTTCCATGTTTTACAAGGTTTTCCTTAGGTAAAAACTTTGGACAATGGTGCAAACCTCTATGACAATAGCTTTTGGCATACCCGATGGGACAAAAAAATTAGAAAATTTCAAGTGTACTAGTGTCAAAAAGAAGATTTCAAGATTAATATTGAAGAAATAGTAATGGATTCAGTGTTCAAGCCTTAAGGAGGTTCATTCTTCAAGTACTTGGTGACTCTGAGCTTCAAATACATCTGGTTCCAGACCAAAGTTGTAGTAATTCATGCCCAAAGCTTAAACAAGGGCATCTTCTAGAGGTAAATTTTAGTACTAAGAACTTTAATTTTCAAATCCTACAAGAAGGAAGACTAGAGTATCTTTATTAGTAGTTAGGAGTGAAATAGTAACAAATACCCCTGCAAGATCTATCTCTACTCCTCCTACTGTTAGATCTCAACCTAGATTTCCATCAACACATATCAATAGATCATTGGTCTATATGGCATAGCCTAGAGCCCATACTTTTGCCACCATTAATGGTGGAATCCTCTTTTATTGGCTCAAAGACATGACATACCAATAGCTGCACTCAAAAGTATACAAGATTTTTCTAGTAAAACTTCTATTTCTCCCTCAGAACACATTCAAGAAGTTGCAAATATCTGTAATATCCATGGTATTATAGAAGATGATGTTGCAGTTAGGCTTCTAGCCTCATCCTTGAAAGGAAAAGCACTACAATGGTATAGAGGTTTGGCTCATGGTTCCATAATAGATTGGGATGGATTAGGAGCAGGACTATGTAAACACTTTGAGGACCAAAGTGACCATTTATCACTTTTAGAATAGTTGACTACTATAAAAAGAGCCCCCCATGAATGTATGACTGATTTCAATTGTAGATTTCAAAAGACATGGGATAGAATACCTATTTCAGTAAAACCTACCCTTGGAAATGCCTTCTTGCATTACCTCAGAGCTTTTAATAGTGACATTGCCACTACAATCCAAACTATGGGATGAGATACCTTACCTAATGCTTATGACATAGCAATAAAGTCAGAAAACATCCTAATACAAGGAGGTAAGCTAACTCCAAGGCCTCTCATGACTTTCTTTCTTGATGTTCCAAATCACCAACCATAAGTGGCTCCTCTTCCTAAAACTTCCACATCACAATCCCTTGTTCTAGTCCTTCAAGCTTCCATATCTTCAAATGGAATAGATGAAATCAATGAGATGATGCAATCTATGATGTTAAACATAGATAAGAGATTGTAGGGCCAAGAAAAGAAACTAGAGGATATTTTCTTTGTGATGCAAAAAATGAGCAATAAGCTGGTGACTTTAGAGAGACATCAATCTCAAGGTGGCAAGGCTGTTCAATTGTAGCATCAAACTCTAAATAGTGGTAGGCCTTGAAATCATAATTATGGGAACAATTCCTTTGATCAAAATAGGTAGGATAGCCATGCTTCAACCTCAAATGTGAACCAAAGTAGGGCCATAGTCCCTCAAAACAATATGGCCTAGGATCAAGATTTTTGTCCCTCTTGTAACTACTCCTATGTTTGTTGCATGTGTTAGAAGGCTGAATCTTATTTGGCATTGACCATCCAAGAGCCTACAATAGGAAAATCATACAAGGAGGACCAATTTAAAGAGCCCCCATTTATGCAGGGACAAGGTGATTGCTCCTTTATGAATCATCAAATGGAGGAACATTGTAATGTAAACTAGGATTCCATTATTCACAATACTAGGAGTAAAAGAAGAGCTATTGAAGATGCTACTTTTCCTCTTCCCAATTAGGCCTCAACTTCAAATGCAATACCCCATGAACAAGTAGTAAATGATTAGTCAAATAGCCCTTAGCAGCAAGGGTGAAATGATGGCAGAAAGAATGTAAGTGATCCTCAGGTTGTTCTCCCTCAACCTCCTACAAATGCAGCTCTCAAGGTCTCTAAAAAAGCACCTAATATGCCATTCAGTGTGGTAGAAAAAATGAAGAAGACAAATGTGAATATTTCCATGTGGGATGCTGGTTCTACTATACCCATGCAAAAGAGGTTGCTGCAGCAAGAATTGGAAAGTATTGAACCAAAGGATCAGCTACCTAGTATGGAAAGTGCCAGAAGCCTAGTAAAACCATAAAGGGAGGAAGAAATAAGTAAAAAGGTTAGACCCCCTCCATTTTATGTTTCTTTAATTATAGGGGATAGACTAGTCCACAATTGCATGATCGATTTAGGGGCTAGTAGTTCAGCGATGCCTAGGTGTGTTGCTGATGCTTTGGGAATGGAATATTAACCCATTGTTAGGGATGTATTATAGTTGGATGGTAGTACTATCAAGATTTTAGGGATCCTTAAGAATGTGGAAATGGCCCTACACGCATGCCCTAGTTGAATTGTGACTCAAGATATATCCGTTGCTGAAGTTAAGACACATTTTGCCATCTAGCTGTCAAGAGATTTCACTACCCAAATAGGTGGTTACATATCTTTTGATTGGTCATATATGTTTTTTAGAACAAGATATGGGGCTAAAGCTTCAATTAGAGTAGAGCCTCTAACCCTCCATCATACCAAACCCTACACCCCTAATCTCATCAACATGAATTGCACTATCCTAGAAATGGATGAGAATGACATGGTGAATGAGCCTACTACTTCCCTAGAAAAGATACCTGATTTTCTCTTAGATGAATGGGATAATGCATATCAATTTGATCCTATGTGAGAAACCCTTGAAATAGGCCTTAGTACATATTGTATATTAGAGAAAGATGCTCTAGTTCCCAATCTTTTGGAGACTAAAGAAGATATGAGTGAGATATGGAGTATGTACTTTGATGGATCAAGGAATAAGAATGGATTAGGGGCTGGCATGATGTTGGTTTCTCCTACACAAGTAAGGTACTACTTCTCTATCAGGCTCCAGTTCAGTTGCACTAACAATGTGGCTGATTATGAATCCTTGATTCAAGGTCTCCTACTTGCTTAGAAAATAGGAATTTAGGCCTTAAGGGTATATGGAGATAGTGAGATGGTGGTTAATCAAGTGAGAAATCAAAATACCACCAAGAATGGTTTGCTCAAGTCTTATAACCATAGGGTATGAGATTTTCTTGAAGGTTTCAGTGCATTTAATATTCAAAGCATCCTTAGAAGAGAAAATAGACATGCTGATAGACTCGCATGAATAGGTGCATCTCATGATATGCCAAAGGATATTGGGGAGGAGAAGAAGCAAAAAATCAAGATGGTGGTAAGGCTTTCCATCCCTGATAACAACATCCATTGGCAAGTGTTTGAATCTGATGAACACATTATAAGCTTCTTGCAAAATGAAGCAAAATTTTCAGATAGAAACTAGTCAAGACTATAGGATCAGTATGGTGATCAAATCATTAATCTCAGTTCCAAAAAATTGCTTAAGGTCTCATTACTTTAGAGAGTGTTTTTAATCCTAATGACCAAGCAAGAGGCAAAGTCATGAACCTAGCTGCTGACCAAGATGATCACACTCCTGTCATGATTGCTGATGGAAAATCCTTAAACATGGGGAAGGTATGTTATGAGATTGAGCAAGAAAGTCTTATTCATCTATGTCAAGAATTTAATGATATATTTTCTTGGACATATGATGATTTAAAGGGTTTTGACCCAAGGTTGTTTTAGCATACCATAGATTTAATTGATAATGTCAAACTAGTAAGAAAAAAAAGAGGCCAGTGAATCCCAAGATTAAGCCCTTAATGAGAAAAGAGCTATCCAAATTGATTGAGGCCACTATAATTTTCCCCATCAAGCACTCATCATGGGTAGCAAAAATTGTCCCTGTTAGGAAGAAGAATGGAGAAATTAGAATGTGTGTGGAATTTAGGGACCTTAACCAAGCTTCCCTTAAAGATCACCATCCTCTCCCTTCCATGGAGTAGATTTTGTCCAAAGTTAGTGGTTCAAGGAGGTTTTCATTTCTTGATGGATTTTTTGGCTACAATCAAGTACTAGTCAAAGAGTCTGATAGGTTCAAGACTACATTTACCACCAAATGAAGTACCTACGCTTAGTGTAAAATGCCATTTGGGCTAACCAATGCAGGTGCTACATTTCAGAAGGCAATGGAGATGGCCTTGAAAAAATTTATTGAAAAGTTTGTATTAGTTTACCTCGATGATATCACAGTGTATTCAAAGGATGTAGAAGATCATTTTGATCATTTAAGGCAGGTGTTCTCAAGGTGTAGAGAGTTTGGGGTATCCCTTAACACAAGCAAGAGTGTCTTTTCCACCAATCAAGGAAAATTATTAGGACACATTGTATCTAAGGATGCTTTAACCATTGATCCAGAAAGAAAAAAAGAAATACTTGCCTCCCTCTTCCTAAACATAAGAAAGGGTTGCATAGTTTCCTTGGTAGGATAAATTTTGTGAGAATATTTATCCCTAATCTTTCTACCATGGTAAAACCCCTTATGGCTATGCTCAAGAAAAGTATGGTTTTTGCATGGACCAAGGAAGGGAAGGAAAGTTTTGAAGATATCAAGGTAGCCATAGCCTCAGCCCCTACTCTCATGAATCCAAACTTTGAAAAGGATTTCATCCTTCATACCTTAGGTGGTGAGTGCAATATTTCTACTATCCTGACTCAAACAAATGACAAAGATGAAGAGCAGCCCATAGCCTTCTTTAGTGAAGGGCTTAAAGAGTATGAAGAAAAGTACACCCATGTAGAGAAGAAAACCCTTGCAATCATTAGATCTTTAAAGAAATTTAGACACCTCCTATCTCATAATAAATTTCATTTGTTAGTATCCCATGACAGTGTGAAATATTTCCTTTTGAGAAAACACATTAGTGAGAAGAGGACTGGCTAGATTACTAAAGTAATGGAATATGATGTTGACATCTAGATCACCAAGATGGTAAGAGGGAAGGGGTTATGTAAATAGATGATATCATCTTAGGAATCTGATGAGGAAGTTGTTATGATACTAACAAAAAAACAAGAGGCAAGGAATGATGATCCAAGGAACTAGATGGATGATATGAAGAGTTTCTTGTTAGGAAATGGATACCCTCAAGGATTAGATAGAACCAAAAGGAGATAGTATAGATTATAGTCAATTCCTTATGTCATAGTTGATTGTATCATTTTTAGGAAAGATTTTAATGGAGCTCTATTAAGATGCATTGACATAGACCAAGCTGAAAGAATGATTAGAGAGCTTCATGATGGTCCTGATGGTGGTCGTTTCTCAGCAAGAACAATTGCAATGAAGGTCATGAGGGCTGGTTACTATTGGCCATCTCTATTCCATGATTGTCATAGGTATGTGAGGAAATGTGAAAAATGTGCTTTCTTTTCTAGTAAGCAAAAGCTTGGAGCTCTTCCTCTTCATCCCATTCAGGTAGACCAGCCTTTTGCTCAATGAGGATTGGATTTCATGGGCCCTATTAATCCTCCTTCTAGTTCTGGTCATAAATGGATTTTAGCTGCTATAGATTACTTTACCAGATGGACAGAGGCGATTGCATTGAAGGATGCCATAGAATATTCAGTTGTTGAGTTCCTTGATGGAATTGTGACCAGGTGTGGTGCCCCTTCAACCATCATTTTAGATAATGCAAAATCTTTTATAGGAGCTCAGATTTGTGCATGGCTAGTTGATCATAATATCTACTTAAGCACCTCCTCAAACTATTATCCCCAGGGCAATGGTTTGGCTAAGTCCTCCAACAAAAACCTGATTAGGATTATGAAAAGAACTATAGAGGATAACTAGAGGTGTTGGCATCAAAAGTTGAGAATTGCACTATTGGCTGATAGAATAACACCTAAGAGATCAATAGGGAATTCACCATTTATGTTGGTATATGGTAGAGAAGCAAGGCTTTCAATTTCATTAGAATTTCCATCCCTAGAGCTAACTCATCACCTGGAGCTAATTGAAGATGATGCCATGATAGTAAGAATGGTAGAGCTGATGGAGCTAGAAGAGAAAAGAGGTTAGGCCATGTAGACCCTAGAAATTGCTTCAGCAATAGGTGAAAAGGAGCTTTGACAAGAGGGCTAGGGTTAGAACTTTCAAAGAGGGTGACTTAATTTTAAAGTGGGATGCAGACAGGGCAAAGCCAGGGAGGCACTCAAAATTTGATGCACTATGGAGTGGTCCCTATTTGGTTGTCAGTTGCAAGCAGGCCAAAGCTTTTCAATTAAGCAAGCTTGGTGGTGAAATCTCACTTATCCTAGTCAATGGGATCTATCTCAAACCATGTTTTTGACAGGGCTTGAATTTTCCTCTACATAATAGTGTAGTTTTCTTTTTGTTGGTTTCCTATTTTCCAAGATGTGCATGAGCATAGGCCATCTCTCTATGAGACAGTTAGTTCTCCAAGTTTTGAAGGTTGTAGAGGCAAGGTTTTCAGTGTTTTACTACTGCAAAGGTAGGGTCAGGGTTTCACAGTGCATTGATCTACAATTTTTATGACCCCGTAGCCCAATGGATGCATAAGGTCACTGGTTATATGCATAGCTAGCTTGCATCCCCTCCGAGTCGCTAGAGATGTTACCCATTTTTTCCTCCTGCCAAAATTTGAATTTAAACCTGGCCCATCCAACAATCACTTCCATGTTTAATATTATTTAATTTCTTGAGAAATACAAAATTAAATGATTAAAACTTTAGTGTATTTCTTTGTTTTTTTTGGCTGGCCCATAAGTTTCTATGTCATCAGACCTTGCCTAGATCTACGGTGGGTGCTTTCCCACATTATCAAAGCAAGTAATCTTTAAACATTATGGGGAAGCCCCTTGGTGATGCGTGGATTAGTGGGTCTATGTTCTTTCTGTGGGCTATAGAGGGAGGAATTCTCAGTCTAGTTGGCGATTCTATTGGTGCTCGCTTTCCCACATTTTGAGCTTTGTCAGACCTTCTGACAATGCGAGGAAGTGCTTTGGTGATGTGTGTTAGGATGACATCATGGTGGGTATTTGCAGATGTTTATAATGCACATGTTATGAGTGCCATTATATTTCCTGAGATCAACAGTTGGCGCATGCCTGCAAGATAAAGATGCAAGAAGATTAAGGAATGCGGGCATGCACCCTGGTGACACTTGTCCCACAACCTTACAATTTCCTAGCTCCGCCTTCCACCATATGATGTGATCAAATCAACAACTAGCACATGCCTGCAAGATGAAGTTGCGAGGATATTAAACAATGTGGGCATGCCCCTTTGTGACACATGGCTAGTGTGATGCCATGGGCCCACCCTTCTCAAGGAAGTAACGATAGCCCATCTTCCGTGGTAGTTGTCAGGCAAGGCAGAGTATGAAAAGGGTACTTCATTGGTCAGTTTCACTGATTAGGTATGCAGTCACATAAATCTCTGATCATCGTAGATTCAAAATAGATCAAGGGCTGGCACTTCCCCGCATTAACAAGATGTAAGGAGACTAAACAATGTGAGCAAGTGCCTTGTCGCTATATGTTTGCATGGAGCCAAGTTGGTTTCACATGCTATAGAGTGATGCCAGGGTGGTGCCAATTGGTTACCAGGTTGATGTCAAAGTATTTTGTGGGCCCAAGTTTTCATGTACAGGTGCAGTATATGTAGGATCTTTCACTAATCATCGATCTTGTAGAGATCAACGATCGACGCTTCCTCGCAAGATAAAGATGCAAGGACTTTAAGTAATGTGAGGAAGCACCTGATGGACATGTGTCCTTGTAGGCTCGACCAAGGTATTAATAATGGGGGTAGAATAGTTAAGGTTGACAGCTAGTAGTTACATCATAGTTAGGGTTTGACAAGGTGGCATGGTTAGTAAAGAAGGTATTGGTCAACAGTGTGGAGACTAGGAAAGTGGAAAAATAAAAGAAGATCGTTGGTCCACATGGCTCATCCTGGTGCTAGAGTTAGGTTGACCTACTGATCATGTTGATTCATGAGCTAGAAGTAGGGAATTTTGAGTTTTGTTGCACAATCTGATCCTTGTGATCAATGCCAACCACTCATGGATAAGTGTTGAATTCAGTGAATGTGGGAAACACTCCACCATCTCTGATCCAATCCATCTACCCATTCAAAACTATTTAATGGTGCCATTTCTATCTTCTCAAGGCCCTATTCCAACAATATTAGATATCATTGCATCTGGATCTATACTCAGATCAAATTTTATTTAGATCTTCATGATTATTCTTTGAAGGACTTAATGGTAGTGGTTGTAGAGTAATTTTAGTTGAGAAATATCTTAGTTATGCCTAAACTATAAAGGCAATTTTTGTAAAATTTTGTAAAGGTTGACTCTTCTCTAAATTCTCTAATATTGCTCTATAATTTCATGTATAAATTCCCTTTTCCTCTGAACTGTATGCCATTTTGCCTTATCTCCTTCAGCCATTAATGTGAAAGTGCAAGAACTATTTGCCTCTCATTGGTGTTTTGTAGAGATCTGTAACCTGCATGACTATATCTCTTTTGGCCTGTGAATGATATATAAGTGAATCTTCTCTTCCTTGTGTCATTCATCTAAGTTTTTTGATCTGCATGAGGTTGCTAGGTTAAAGCAAGTCTAAATGTGTATATCCTTTGGTGTCAAGATGGTTCAATAGTGCATATATGGGTAGGGATTGGTTGAACACTCTATTTTGGTGCATCACCCCCTTAGGTTAGAATGGGTAGATTTGATTTTCATGCATTTCTTCTCCCTTTTCCTCTCCAAGAGTAGTTAGGTGCATCTTGATAGTAAAGGAAGCCGACCTTCTCCAGAGACTCAACCTCACAGTTCAAGTCCCGCAACTTGGAGGTTGTTTCCATGTTTCACAAGGTTGTGTTTAGGTAAAAAATTTGGACAAGGGTTCAAACCTCTATGACAACAAGTCTCTCATAGCATGCTCTTGGTGCTTGTTTCAAACCATATAGAGCTTTGTGTAATTTACATACTATTTTCTTATTGTTAATATCAACAAATATTTTTGGCTATTCTATGTAAACTTCTTCCTCTCATAGGCCATTCAGAAATGTAGATTTCACGTACATTTGATAGACTTTGAAACCTTTGTATGAAAAATAAGAAAGAAAAGTTCTTACTCCTTCCAATCTAGCTACAGGAGAAAATGTTTCTCCATAGTCAATTCCTTCTTCTTGTGCACTTCACCATTTTCATCTAGCTTATTTTTGTATACCCATTTGGTACCGATCACCTTTTTGTCATTAGGTCTAGGAACTAGAGTCCATGTTTTGTTTTTCTCAATTTGGTTAATCTATTCTTCCATGGCTTTACTCCAGTCCACTTCTTATAAGGAATCTTTTACTGTCTTAGGTTCTTTCATAATTAGCAAGCATGTATCATTTCTCAACTTGTTTCTTGTCATTGGTCCAACATCTTTATCTCCAATGATTTGTGTAGTAGGATGATCTCTCTTGACATATTTGGACAATCTTGGTTCAACTCTGGTTTTTTCATTTTGTCTCTCAACTTTAGAGTCACTATTTACATCTTTATCAAGTATTTTAGCATCTCTCTCATGTACACTAATCTTAGAATTAGAATGTGCCTTAAATTCATTCTATAACTTGACATCTGAATGAAGCTCAGTACTTGAATGCAACTCGACATTCATAGTGTGTGACTTGACATTCACTGAAACTTGCTGTTGGTTTGTAGTTTGATTTGTAGAACCTTCTTCAGCATACATACCTTCATAAAAGTATAAAAATGATTTGTATTCTTCTAATTCTTTCATAGGTTCAAACTCATATACTTCTATATATTCATCAAATTTTACATGTGCTCTTTCCACAACTTTGTTAGTGTTAGTATTTAAACATTGTTAAGATTTACTTTTTGTGGAATAACCTAGGAATATACATTCTTCAATTTTTGCATGTAGTTTACCATTTCTCAAAACTCTAAGAATAAAGCATTTGCTTCCAAATACCTTAAAATATATTACATTGGGTGAGTGTCCATACCATAGTTCAAAAGGTGCTGAATGAGTACCTTTCTTGATTTGTGCATAGTTCAAGGTACAAACAACTATACTTATAGCTTCTCTCTAGTATTTCAAAGCAAAATTTTTCTCCATCATGAGCATCCTAGCACAGTCCATTACATACCTATTCCTCCTTTCAACAATTCCATTTTGTGGAGGGGTTCTAGGAGTTCAATGTCTATATTTTGATACCTCTATCATTACATAACATCTCAAACTCATTTGGTGTAAATTCTCCTCCTCTGTCAAATCTCAAAAATTTTATACTTTTGAAATGTCCCTTTTCTGATTTTGTATGATATTTCCAACCTTTAATCAGATCTTTAAGATCAAACAACTGATATCACAAAGATCCACCAAATTTCTTAAGAAACCCCAAATTGGGTATGTCGAAAATAGTGCCAAAAAGCTTCACAGCTTCACCTGTTATTAATAAATCTGAAAGTAGAAATTTTTACAGAAATTTGAGCAGCATAACAGCCTATAAAATTTCATTTATAGATCTATATAGCCTTTACAAAACAGCTCACAAATGTAGGACAAAAACTATGGTCATCGGGCTCCCGAAATTAACACAAAAATGCCCGGAAACACCACAAAAACACTAATAAACTATCTCAGAAGTTTAATCACATCCCAATACATATATTCAGCTCTATTTTAATAGCTTAAAGTCTGAAATACAGCAGCAACCAAAACTGATATGAAATGCTCAACTGAAAACACCAAACTCATGCAAAAAACACACCCAAAAACCCACAAATCTACACTATTCAGCACAAAGGCAAACTCTGTATGAGCATGCACATGGAATGGCTTCAAACTCTCATCCTTAGCCTTCCTGGAAACTTGCAAAATCCCGTTCTTGGGTCTCCCTGGAAACCTGCAAACTCCCATTCTTGGGTCTCCTTCTCCACAGGTTTGGCAGCCTCTGAAGAATAACAAAGAAATCAGCAAAATCAAGTTTTGGAATGAGCCCAAAATGCCTCCAAACCCCTTAAAAGAGGGCATAAATGTAACTCACATCCAAGAGAGGTTAATGAAACTTATTTTAATAATAATTTTCATTTATTAGTCCAACGGTTTCCAAAGATTAACCCCCTTTTTCTGAAACTTCACTTTCTTGGGCCTGCCTACCTTAGCAAAGATTTTCTTTTTTAATTATTTGAAAAGGGGACATGACAAGTCCTCCCCTCCCAATCATTGCTTGTCCTCAAGCAATGGCTGAACAATAAACCAATCAATCCACCTGGATCCCAAATGTAGTCATGAACTATACTACTACCAATTAACACAGGCTCATGCAATATCCTCTGCAATATGACCAAGAGGAATCCATAATCAAATTGACAATTATAGCTCAACCAAACTCCGAAATCACCACTACCACAATAAAAAACCCATGAGGCACAAAATCTTAGAACATCAAAACCCAAGTAAAGTGGACAAATCAAACTACCAACACAGTAAATACCATCAACGCATCCCACTGGCCTATATGGAATGTACAATCCAACTCTGCAACAATGGTGAACCCTCTCGAATGAAACTGTACCAAGTATGGAGAATCCACACACTGTACAACTCCTGCAGTCAACACAACTCTGCAAATCATCGGCCACTATCTCATAACCATAACTCCCATACACTGCTGATCGTGAAAAGACATTACAAGATAAAGAGTAAGAAATGGAATCCAAACCAAAATTTTCTGCCATCAACTCCTCAGCACAAGGATCAAATGCTAACTGATGTACATACCCTGCTAAAGCATCACTCCAAAACTCCTGCTCTAAGTCATGTATTATCAACCTCACCGTGTAATGCCGATAGAATGCACCAATCTTAGTCAGTGGCTCAGACTGCAATCCAGATATAACTAACTGCAATCGATCATTAACCAAGTTGGAACTGACTACTACCTCTGAAGACATTGCGAAGGGAGTAGTATTACTAGTAGGAACCATGCCAACTATCAGCTCACCAACGTCACACATGGTCTTTGATACAACATCTCTAGTCTTCGTGCCATTAGTACTAGAGGTCAGCACCATGTCAGGCACACCACAAAAATCTGCTACAACACCCAACTCAATTGAACCTGACTCTAGTGGGAATGAACCTGATATGCCAGTGTTAGTATCAAGGATGGATGCATCCCCATCTCCACTGTCTCTAACAATCTCGGCCATGGACATCCTTGGATCACTAAACACCACAGCTTGTGACTATATAGAATTAGGTAAAGACTGTAGTCGCTCTAATTCCATGGTCACCTTAGCCAAATGAAACTGTGACTCCTTGAGAACCAACTGTGTACTCTCAAGAATCTCAGAAGTCACCTCAAGCTGCTCAGTAAGCTCACTCACCTCATCTTCCTTGGCCAACAATGCATCATATGCTGTACTTCCCCACTCCATAAGATAATCTCTGTCGGCTACCAACTACATATAATTTTGTCTCAAAATCAGAATAGCCTCCCATAAAGAGTGGATCTCTGTCAAGGAAAGATAACTTCCTCCCTGCTCATCACTAGTAGGAGAACCCCATCCATAAACTGCTAATAACTGACGAGCAGCATCGAAATGTTGGCAAGTGATAGCAATGTCTTGGTCACTAACTCTCAACTGATTAGACACATGATGGCACTGGCTTGACTGTCTCCTACAAACCTCCTCTGATGCACTATCTGAAGGAGTGTCCTCAAAGTTACTAGTCTCTAGAGTATTACCATCCATATCTTGTGAATCAAATCTAAAGCTCATATCAACATACGGAGTATCAAAAACATTAGCATTGCTGTCCAACTCCTCTATACCCAAGGAAACTAAGTCTTCAAAATTGCCCACTGCATCCTCCTGGATGTCATCAATGCCAATATGATCCTAGGACTCATCTATACACACTGCCAAATATGAAATATCATCAACACATTCCAGCAAGTATGGTCGACTGGATATATGAAAAAAGCCCAACATTGGTGTATAAAAACTAATACCAACATCAAACAAGATACTGGCACAAGAAAAGACAACACCATGTAATCTGCTAATCAAATCCATGATAGCACCCAAACAAACCCTGCTACCAAAAATTGTTAAAGATCTCCAGTCAACTGAATCCCAAATGCCAATATAACAATCTCGAGTCCATATCCGTAAACTAGAACCAACTGGTAACTCAAGAAAACTCCTCACCTGAGTAATATGACCAATACCAACTAACTCCACATACCTGTCATGATTAGATAATGAAGTCACAATACTATCTTGGTTCACCTTCAGCTGGCTGGACAAATCATGTGAAGTACTACCAGCCTCAACCTCATGTGATGAAGCATCTAACTATGCCTGGTACTCTTTCTCAGCAAAGTCATGAATGCTCAATTTCTGCCTTTCTCTACTAGGTATCTCACCACCTTGCACAATAACATCCTCATAATCATCATCTGAACCCACTACACTGTAGTCACTGCCTGTTGTAACTATACCATCTTGAATACCTGTGGCATCACCCTTTGACGACCTGTAAACAATTGTCTCAATTTGAGTATCAAGTTGACTGTTACTATCAATCTGTGTGATATCCTTTCCCACCACCTCCTGTGGCAGAGTAGACTCTGAGACCTCTACCTGGCTATTAGCTAGTTTCTCAAACTCCTCATGCAAGTTCTTGGGAATTGTGTCATCTGTCCTGTGAGAAAATCTGCCAAATAGAAATCCAGTCAACTTATCCACCTTAGTTGGGTCAGATAACATGTCATTTATACGGTGGTGCTCAACCCACTGTTTAGACATGTCATGGCTTATTTTCATAAGTTTATCTCGAATGTCTAAATAACCATCCTTTCTACTATTTTGACTCTGGCTATCAATTGTCCAAGATCATTCCCTCTGAGACTCTGTACTATACCTGTCCATTCTGGATAAAGTAGAGTGTAACCCCAATAGGATATAACTTCTTCAAGCACCAAGAACTAACATGCAAATGATTAGAAGTAGCATGAAACCATAGATTTGGACATGCAACTGATTAGAAGCAACATGCAACCACCAAATTATGACATGCAAGATCTGGGTAGTTGTCAAAACTGACATGCAAGATCTGGGTAGTTGTCAAAACTGACATGCAAACTTCTACAACCACCAAATTCACTAAGAACTAACATGCAAATGATTAGAAGTAGCATGAAACCATAGATTTGGACATGCAAATGATTAGAAGCAACATGCAACCACCAAATTATGACATGCAAGATCTGGGTAGTTGTCAAAACTGACATGCAAGATCTAGGTACTTGTCAAAACTGAAATGCAAACTTCTACAACCACCAAATTCACCAAGAACTAACATGAAAATGATTAGAAGTAGAATGTAATCATAAATTTTAACATGCATCTGATTAGAAGAAACATGCAACCATAAATTATGACATGCAAAATCTGGGTAGTTGTCAAAACTGACATGCAAGATCTGGGTAGTTGTCAAAACTGACCTGCAACTTCTACAAACCCTCAGGTTGGCAAGATCATGGTTCTGATACCACTGAAATGTCCCTTTTCTGATTTTTTATGATATTTCCAACCTTTAATCAGATCTTTAAGATCAAACAACTGATATCACAAAGATCCACCAAATTTCTTAAAAAACTCCAAATCGGGTATGTCGAAAATAGTGCCAAAAAGCTTCACAGCTTCACCTGTTATTAATAAATCTGAAAGTAGAAATTTTTAAAGAAAGTTGAGCAGCATAAAAGCCTATAAAATTTCATTTCTAGATCTATATAGCCTTTACAAAACAGCTCACAAATGTAGGACAAAAACTATGCTCATCGGGCTCCCGAAATTAACACAAAAATGCCCGGAAACACCACAAAAACACTAATAAACTATCTCAGAAGTTTAATCACGTCCCAATACATATATTCAGCTCTATTTTAACATCTTAAAGTATGAAATACAGAATCAACCAAAACTGATATGAAATGCTCAACTAAAAACACCAAACTCATGCAAAAAACACACCCAAAAACCCACAAATCTACACTATTCAGCACAAAAGAAAACTCAGTATGAGCATGCACATGAAATGGCTTCAAACTCCCATCCTTAGCCTTCCTAGAAACCTAAAAACTCCTATTCTTGGGTCTCACTAGAAACCTGCAAACTCCCGTTCTTGGGTCTCCTTCTCCACAGGTTTGGCAGCCTCTGAAGAATAACAAAGAAATCAGCAAAATCAAGTTCTGGAATGAGCCCAAAATGCCTCCAAACCCCTTAAAAGAGGGCATAACTGTAACTCATGTCCAAGAGAGGTTAATGAAACTTATTTTAATAATAATTTTTATTTATTAGTCCAAAGGTTTCCAAAGATTAACCCCCTTTTTTCGAAACTTCACTTTCTTGGGCCTGCCTGCCTTAGCAAAGATTTTCTTTTTTAATTATTTGAAAAGGGGACATGACAAATTTTACCTATTTCCTTCTCAACTCTTTCTAAGTACCATTTAAACATTTGGAAAGCATTAGATTTCTATTTCAGGAACATAATTGTCATCATTCTAGAATAATCATCAACAAGTAACATAATGTACTTATCTCCTTCGTAGCTTTACACTTCAATTGGTCCACACAATTCAATATGAAAAATCTCTAATATTCCTTTAGAGGTATAAGTTTTACTCTTAAAACTTGACTTTATCATTTTTGCCTAACAGATATTGTTTGCACATTATGTTATTAGGCTTCTTTAACTTAGGCAAATCTCTAACTTTTCTTATGTCACTGATAGTAACCAAGTTATCAAAATTAACATGACATAAGCTCTTGTGCCATAGCCACACATCATCAAATTTTACAATCAGACAAGTAGCATCCTCTATATCAAGATAGAATAGATTACTTCTAGTTTGATCACCCTTTCCAATCAGTTTTCCATTAGTATCGTATATCTGAGCAATCTTGTTTTCAAACTCAACCTTGCATTCAAAATTATTCAATTGTGACACACTCAATAGATTATAGTTAAGTGCTTCAACATAGTAAGCATTGACACATAAAATCTTTTCTATGAGTTTGATAAAACCTTTTCCTTTTATCAAGCATGGTGCATCATTACCAAATCTTACACTATTTACATCATAACAATTCAAGGTAATGAACTTACTTTTATCTATAGTAATGTGATGTGAACATCCACTATCAATGATCCATCTATCATTCTTGTTCACACAAGACACAAGTGTAGTTGTATCATCTTCATGAGATTCATCCTTCATTGCAACATACACCACATTATCATCATGTTTATCAGATTCATCTTTTGTTTCCTCTTAAGAAATGTAGCAAGACTTCTTGCATTTTTCTTTGTAATCCTTGCTATCTTCATCTCTTCTACTTTTGTACTTGTGACCACCTCTATAATTTTTCTTCTCTAGACATCTAGTATCAATATGACCAACCTCATTGCAATTGAAACAAATGATAGGTAATTTATCTTTAAACTTTCCTTTACCTTTGTGAAATCTCCTTTCTAGTAGTGCTTCAAGTTGATCTACACCCTCCTCATCTATATCACTATTACTAGACACATATTTTGTATTTTTCTTCTTATTCTCATTAGATTCTTTCAATGACAACTTATCTTTGAAAGTGAATTCAAATTTTTTAGATTTGTAATTATCAAAGTTAGATAGCTCAAAAGCAGTGAGCCTACCTACTAGTCCTTAAAGAGATAGATTATTCCTTGCTATACATCTTAGTTCTTGTATTATAGAAACTCTAATATCATATATAGGTAGCAATGTTCTTAAAATTTTTCTTAGTATAATGTCATCATCTATTGTACCAGTAGCTCCTCTTATTGCATTAACAACATCTTTTATCTTGAGCAATATTTAGCAATATTTTCACCTTCTTGCATTTTCATATCATCAAACTTGCCTTTGAGACTTTCAAAAATTTCTCTTAGAACATTCATGTCTCCTCCATAGATGGTGTGTAGAGCATCCCACATTTTATTTGCACTATCAAGACTTGTGATATCATCAAATTCACCATAGCTTAGGGCAAAGGAAATCTCTAGCATTTCCTGGTTGTGTTCTTTCTTCTTTTTCATATCCTCAATAGTTAGGGCTACAGTAGGATCAACATGCTTAGTAGTAATGGTAGATTCTGTATAATCTCCAAGTCCTCCAAGGTGTAGCTTCATCAAAATTTTCCATGTAGAAAATTTATCTCTATTAATCTTGGGTACATCTCTTTTTGACATCACAATCTTTGTGCTTCTTGTACCTTCAAATTAGTCCTCTTAAGCAAATGGATCTAATACCAATTGTTTGAATTCTTTAGAATAACTAATAGGGGGGAGGGGCGAATTAGTTATTCAAGGTCTAGATGTATAAATAAAAAATTTCACAGCTTAGTGAACCCATAAAGCATTTATCATCATGCATGCATCCATAGGATTATGCAATCACTTAAAACTTGTAAGTTACTATCAAATCAATTTGCAAAAATGTAAACATGAAACATAATAGATTTAGCACCACATTTGACACAATAATTTATGTGGAAACCCAATTTGGGAAAAACTGCCAACAACATGCTACTCTTTTTCACTCTTCCGAAGTAATGCCCTATGAAAGGCCAACCTTGTTAAAGGTTACAATACACACTATTAAATGTGACTTTGTTAAGGGATTTCAATCACCCTATTAGGAGTGAAACTTGTTAGAGGACTTTAGACCATTCACTTGGAATGTCACCTGGTTAAAGGATTTACAAATGACTGTTAGGTCAACCTTAATCTAAAGGATTTACCCTAGACTAATACAATTATTAGAGAGTAATAGTAAGACTTGATTTGATAAAAAGTTACAACTCCATTTGTAAATTATAGAGCTCTGTTTTAGTCTACCATACTATTGGCTTCCACACATTTAAGCTCTGATAGCTTGTTCATCCTTCAAGCTTCCATACTCTTAAGCCTTCTTGCTTAACTTACCAATGCATACCCTTCACTTAGGTCACTTGATGAAGCAAAACCATAGACTCCTTGTCTTCCTTGGGTTCTTGCACATAACAACCTTTGCTTTTGACTAGCCATCCTTATAAATAGAGAATTAAGATCTTTTTCTATTCATTCTCCATCTTTCAATTTAGGGTCAGGATGGATTAGGTAGGATTTAATGAATCTACCCCTCATTCCATAACACTTCTAGAAACTTCTCCTTCAATCTTCTTTGAATTTTCCTGAAAAATGGTTTACCATGAGTTCTATGCCACCAACCTACAATCTTATTTTCCACCTAGTTCACACAATTGAAGAAAAAAAAATTCTTAGCTTAGATCCATTGAATTCATGATCTTTCAAATAATGCTAACACTCAACATTAACTAGCTTCTGATGCTCAACACATCCTATATTGCTCAACATCCTCTCAAAAATCACTTAGAATGAACTAAAGTTTACCTATGCTCGGCATCAACTAAACTTTACTTGACATCAACTATTTTTTTGCTCAGCTTGTACTAACTTTTCTCAACACCTACTATCTATTTGGTCAAGCTTGGCAGAAAAACTTTGTTCGACTTGTTCTTCTGAACTGTCTTAGTGTAACCAACCTTTGCAACCTTAAGTAGTTTATCAATGCACTATAATATCACCGTCTTAGCTGATTCTTATACTCCTTTTCAAATCATAACTCTACCTTTCCTTTAGGTTCTAACGTTACATGTTTTGATCAAATCCTCTTCATCAATCAAATAGGTAATAGTACTTAAATCATATAAGAAGTTGTCTTACCAGATAAATAACAATTTTGACATTAGTGACAAAACAATGATTGAAACACATTTATCATACTTGTATCACTTTGGTTTCAACAATCTCCTTCTTCAATAATAAAAACATAAGTGTAGTCCTAACTATAACTTCTTTGTTATAATCAAACTCACTTTGCTTTATTTCTAACCACATCTAAAATCTATAACCTCATTTATTAAGACAATATCATCCCTCACATTTTTTGATGAAGTTTCCCTAGGAGGTTATGTCAAAATTGTTGGAACAAAAGGAATCATAGATAACAGCCCTAATGTAGTGGCTTCCCTTGAAACAAGTGGCTAGTTCACACTAGATGTTATTGTTTCTTCTAACTCTATTATCTTCTTCTCTAGTGAATTGGCTTTTCTTTTCAAATCAATATTCTCTTTTTTTTTCTCTTCATATGCAACATATACATGATTATATTTTTCTTGCAATTGTTCATGTTTTTTCCCCATTCCTTCTTCTACATTATGAACGCATGTCATATGTTCTTGCAGGTTCTTGGTGGAATGGATAATCATAGAATGTTCAACTCTATATAAGACCACATTACCCCTAACTCCACTATCTTCACCAATTTCTTGACTGAAATGAGAGGGAGAGATAGACCAATTGGGTCGGATAACTAGGTATTCATTATACTACATCCCAGAAGTCAATGTTTCCACCTCTCTTTAGAGTTTATTCAACCTCATATCCTTCATGATAAAATCAAAATAAATTGCATCTATAATATTGGGGTTTGGGAATAACCGAACTCCAGATTCTTTCACTATCCTCCTCCCTTCCACTAGGCTAAGGGTATCAAAATTGATCATAATTTCTCACTCTACCTCTTTGCCAATGTCATGAAGATTGTCATCTAGGTTTTGCATCCTCTTTTTACCTATCATCCTGTGATAATCTTCTCTAAATGTTTCCATAACAGTCTCTTGAAAGGGACTGATTTGACAAATTTATCATCAAAGACATCCACTTTACAAGACTTTATTCTAAGCTCTCTTGGAAATAATCCATGTATCTCATGAATAGTAATATCATAAATTGGTGCTTTAGGAACTTGGAGCTCTACTTCAGTAGCATCTTCCTCAAGAATATGTATATATTTCTGTTCTTCATCATCACCATTAGCATAAGGAAAATTTAATTCTCCAGATTGCTCTACTCTTTGAGTATGATATGTTTCTACTAAAATCTTCCCTTTATCAATCTCTCCCTCCTTTTCTTCATAAACCTCTTTACTATACCTGTAATGTGGATAAACTATAGGAGGTGGTTTGGGAGATTTAGGGGATGGAGATCTTCATGCTGGATCATATGGTACTATAGCTTCCATATCTTGGATTTCAACTATGTTGGGGTCAACAAGCTTCTCTCCAATTCTCCTTCTCTAGTATACCCTTAAACTTTCAAGATTCTTGAGATCCTTTTTTGGTTCTACATAATGGACTTGTGTTTCCTTTCTAGTCCTTTTCCATCCCTTTCTTTCTTTTTAGATTATATAAGTAGATTGCAAAAAAGAATTCATACTTTCTTGATCATCAACAACAATTACTTTTGTTTTTCTTCCCTTCCCCAGCTTCTCAGTCATGGTGTCATATATACTTTTAAAATTTTCCAAAATTATCCTCAATCTTTTCTCTAAAATTTTTCAATATGAGAGTGGACATACTTAGGGTCTTTTTCCTTTATTTCTTTTAAGGTCTCTTCATATATGTACCCAAATTCTTTCTTCCCTTTTTAAACCCTTAGATCCTCTTCATTTATGATAATGTCCTTACGGTAATCAAGTTCATGCTTACCCCTTGGAGCCTTTTTTATCTTGCAGATCAATTTTTCATAAAAACCCTCAATGTCATTCGTCCTTTTTGAACTCACATTCATGTTGTAGGGTTTGAGTAATTGAATCAAATTATTTTTCCCACTAATAATGGAAAAATGATGAAAAACAGTTAGCTCTAGAAATAATTTCCTCCTTTTGGCCTTCTTTGGAGAAAAATCAGTATCTTGCAATAAGGAAATTTGTTTCATTATCTCTAAGAAACCAATTCTTAATGAAACATATCTTGAAGCACAAAAGGTCTTCTAGTTTAATCGTATAGTAATCTAATAACTATTGTGGTTCCACAACACACAACCCATTTTTGACTACCCCCTTTTTTTGGTTCACAAAAGGTTGCTTATTAGAATAGGGTATCTTCCAAGGTTCCTTAAGGAGTGAAACTTTGTAATTTGGGTTTAGGAGTCTGGTGAGTTAGAATTATTTTTAACCCCTAGCAATAGTAAATGTTTATCTTTTGTGTAGGTCATCATGGCATCCTCATCATCTATAGCACATAAAAACTGGGTATCTTCCAAGGTTCCTTAAGGAGTGAAACTTTGTAATTTGGGTTTAGGAGTCTGGTTAGTTAGCATTATTTTTAACCCCTAGCACTAGTAAATGTTTATCTTTTGTGTAGGTCATCATGGCATCCTCATCATCTATAGCACATAAAAACTACCATGGTATTGCATGTGCATTTTCAAAATGGATGCCTTGGGATTTTAGATAGAAGAAGCATAAGGAGTCCAAGTCTATGACAATGTTGGGCTACAAATAGGTCTAAATAATGAAAAAAATCAAAATAAGTCCATAGGAGTGATTTAAAATCCCATTTGAGAAAAACTTAGAAACCATTTTCAAAACTAAGAACTTTGTTTTTTGGTGAATTGCACAATTCCCTGAAGGTGCACATGTATACAACTTGAATATTTGGTGAATGAATTGTCTCTAGAAGGTGCACAGGTACACATTGTAATTTTGAGATATGCATAAGTTGAAGAACTCTAGAAGGTGTGCACGTGCTAAGGTGCACAAATGTGCAATTTTACAAGTTTTGACGAGAAAAGTACATAGGTGTGAAAGGTGCATAAATAGGCCTAAATTATCAAAAAGATAAAAATAAGTACACAACAGTGATCTAAAACCCCATTTAAGAAAAACCCAAAAACTATTTTCAAAACTGAGAACTTTGATTTTTTGGTGAATTGAGCACCTTGCACAATTCTCTAAAGGTTCATAGGTGTGCAAGTACATAGGTGCACAATTTGAAGATTTGGAAAATGAATTGTCTCTAGAAGGTGCATAGGTGTGCATTGTAATTTTAAGATATGCATAAGTTGAAGAACTCTACAAGGTGTGCATGTGCGAAGGTGCACAATTTTACAAGTTTTGAAGAGAAAAACACATAGGTGTACAAGGTGCACAAAGAGGCCTAAATCATCAAAAATATCAAAATAAGTACACAAGAGTGATCTAAACCCCCATTTGAGAACAACCCAAAAACTATTTTCAAAACTAAGAACTTTGATTTTTTGGTGAATTGAGCAGCTTGCACAATTCTTTGAAGGTGTGAAGGTCTGCAATTTGAAGATTTTGTGAATGAATAGTCTCTAAAGGTGTGCAGGTATGCATATATAAAACATTTAGAGGTCCCCTGAGGTCCTGAACATTCCTATGGCTTCTTCATGTTCTGCAGTATTTAAGATCACACTCAGACCCATGACTTTCAAGTTCTAGGGAATGCCCAAGAAGTCACACTTCAAGATTTCCACAAGGAAGTGAGGGTGAAGTATGAAGATTTAGACTTATCAACTCCTCAATAAATTACCTTTTTCATCCAAAGTTCAAAGGAAAAAATCCACACATCATTTTAACATAAAGGAAAAGAAAATCCAGATGCTAGAAGTCAAGTTTTGACACTTCAAAGATTTTTTGGATTTTTGGGTCTTGTCACTAAGGTGTGCACATGTACCTACACATGTATGCTTTTCTCAGAGGTGCACAAATTTTTTTTTTGAAGAATTAATGCACTGATAGTTAACTACCAATTTCTATTTTAGAGCATTCCATGCATCAAAAACACATTTTGATGGTACTTCAACTCCCATAAATACTAGAGAAGGACGATTTTTAGAGCTTCTAGGGATTCCCAGATCATCTTACACCTACATTTTTTTTTTCTCATTCTTTTATTGTTTTAAGTCATGTAAATATAAGGATAGAGACCTACTTAACACCATTTAGAGAGTTAGTTTATATATAATTAGATTTAGTTTATTAGTTTTTAGCATGAGTGGAATTTTAAAAACTCTCTCTCCTAACATAAAGGGAGGAGATGATTTATTATAAATACATGGATGTAATATGTACTCCAGACTATTATTTTGATAGAATAATCTATGCTATTGGTGCTCTCATGCTGAGTGTAGTTATTCTTGCTAGAGTGTATTATTTTTGTGAATAATATTGAAGCCAATGGTTTTATTGTGTTATTATCATTGTGTGACCTTTTAGTTTTGGTGTTTTCCTTGTGTTAACAAATTTTTATGATGTACCAAGTTGGAGAAAATATCACCTATTTTTCTTGCATAGCTTCTTGTCTTGCATGAGCACACTTTTTGTGGCCTTGAAATTCAACAAGAAGTGAAACATCTTTAAGTTATTATTGAGTTCCCATCGATGATTGCATCAGTGGAATTGAGAAAGTGCTGCTCCTATTTTCATTGGTTTCCTACCCAATCCTTTTGACAATTTAACTCGCAAACATGTTGTTAGCATATTTTATTTCCACTAGAAATTTCCCTTTTAAGTTATTTTCTTTAATCTCTCATTACCTTATCTTTCTTATTTTCTTTGCTAACACTTGGCTAAAATAAGAATTCATATAGTTGCATAGATAAATTACGTTCATCATAAAATATAAAATACCAAAAATATATATCTTTTGTGGTTACTTTTCAAATAGCAGATCAAACATCTTATCAAAAATCATTCAAACCAGAAAAGGCCTCCTAATGAACATACAAATTTGTCTTCAATTGAGTAGATTCTGGTAGGTTGCAAGATTACCAAGAACCTTGGCATTGATCATAGATTAGATTTTCAAGAGAGGAGTTTGAAAGGATTCCTACCATTAACAATCGTTCCAAATGAAAAATCAACATAAGTGGCACTAAAGGAAGGCCTAAAAACCATTTAGCTTAAAAACTCAAGTTATTGTTTGAAAATTTTGCAATTTTTTGAAGTTCAAGAAAATTTTCAAGTCTGTCACTATGCATAGGTGCACTTTTTGAAGAGGTGTTCTTTTCAGAGGTGCACTTCTTAGAGGTGTGCTTTTCCAAAATCAACACAAACTAGAAGATCTTAAGCCATCATCTCATTTTAGTGAGATTTAAGGTCTTTTCCCAGTGCACAAGTTCCCAAAACTTAGTCATTTTTGCAATCTTCACAATGATAAAGGGATACTTTGTTGGCAATATGTCCAATCAATCAGATAAGGTAAGTTATGGTTTTCATTTATGTTGACATTTCTTTTTGTAGATCAATCTTGCTCATCTATAAAGAAAATTGTCTAAGTGTCAGACAATGTTACAATAGCATAACAGTTTTGATGATAACAAAATATTCCCTTGAAATATTCTCTTGTGTAGTTAACCAAAGATGCAGGACATTGTAACAATGATGTATACTAGTGCGCATGTCCATATGATCAATTGAGTTTGAGTTATGAAGGAATTAGTAATGAAGTGATGATTCAGCGCAAAATAGAGCATGTAAGAAAATTGTGTTAAACGACTTGATTTATTATTTTAATTATTATTTCTATATGAGCCAACTCTAATGAAGTTATGTAAGACAACTAAGGAAGAATTTATCAATATGTTGGTTTAAGTAAAGAACTTCATTTGTGAAGTTAAAAAAAAGAAAATATATGATGATAATGATGTGTGATCAGTGATTGCAATGTTGATATGATCTTGTGAAATGTGAGTAACAAGTGAATGTGACATTGTGATATATGATGATATGATGTAGATTAAGTTGTGCACAATCACTCTTGTATGAAGAATTATCAATTAGAATATTTGTCAAGTATGACAAGTATCTTACAATTGTATGTATACTTATTTCTTGAAGATCACATTGTATAGTTGCATGTTAGGGTAGTGGGCTCTTCTTGCACACATTTGTATATGATCCACTAACTCCTAATAGGGTTGAAGCAACTCCCAATAGGATTGAGGCTTCTAACAAGGCCTAGTCTCCTAACAGGGACTTGAGACACTATAAATTCTTTAGAGACTCCTAATAGGATCAATATCCTTAACCAAATTCTTTATATAATGAATCATCCAATGGGTTTCATCCCCACCAGGGTTTTCCCTTGGCTATGGTTTCCCTAGTTAAAAAAATATGGTGTTATGATCTCTCTTTACGTATGGTTGTTTATATTGTTCAGCATTATTGGTTTACTTTCTTATGCATGTGGTAAAGTAATTAATAATATCCAGTTGTTGGCAAGAAGATTGAAAATATTGATTCGCCACCCCAGTATTATCTATTTCTAACAATTGGTATTAGAGCCTAGTTATTCAAAAGAGGCTCAACAACTTGAATAAGATACCTATGGATATGGAACAACTGAAGAAGAATCTTAAAGAAACACTTAAATAGATTAATCTCCTTACTAATGAAAGAGATGGCCTTAAAGGCATATACAAGGATGCAAAAGCCTACATTGGTGAATTAAAGGACAAAATAGATAACCTAAAATAGAAAGGACCTAATAATCAAACTAGTGATGATGAAATTGAAGATTTGAAGAAAGAAAATGAGATCCTAAAACATGAGTTAAAGATAGTTGAACTTAAGCTGAGTCTTAAGAAAAATGGAGGAAAGAATGACTTTGAAATTAAAGCCAAAAATGCAGATTTGAGATCCCAATTAAGCAAGGTAACATCTAAATTAGAATCTATTAAGATAGAGTATGCAAAATTAGAAAAATACAACACCATTTTGAAAGGTGAGTTGGTACAGACCAAACAACAACTTGAAAAATTATATACTAGCAGTTATAAGATTGAAGAAAAAATATGTGCACAAAGACCCAGTTATAATAAGACTAGACTTGGATTATTTCTTGGTCAATCCACCAATAAATTTGTTCAGAGAAAACAACTTGATACTCCTGAAAGCAATAAAGCAAGATAAACGATACACCCAAGGACAAAGAGGATATCACTCATTCTAAGAAAGATAAAGAATTTGATCAAGATATGGACAAGAAAAGAAAGGAATCTTTTGCTTGGTGTGATGAACCTAAAGACACTGAAGTCAATTGCAAAGATAAGTCCTTCAAACCCATTTCAAAGTTTTATTTCCATAATTTTCATGGATATGGTCATCATGCAATAGATTGTAAGAAACCTAAATTTGATAGCAATAATACAAGTAGTAGGATATATAGGAACACTAAACATGTAGGTAATAGAAGAAGATCTCACAATAATGAAAGTGGAGAAAGAAGAAAAAATGTTTGCTATAGATGCAACATTCTTATACATATTGCAAGGAATTGTAGAGAACCTGATGACTAGAAAAATGAATAGAAAAGAAATATACCTATATGTTAGCTATGCAATAACTTTGGACACACAACAAAGTTTTGTAGAATGGACAAAAGAGACCTAAACAAGAATCAAAATTACAGATTAAACAATAGAAGAAATGATGATAGTTTGAAGAAAGAAATAAAGGAGCAAAAAAATGAATTAAAGGAATCATTTGTTAAGGCAAAGGAACCAAGATTTTCACATATAGTTTAAGAAGATATACCTGACAAGATAGTGAAGTCACTTATTGTTTATGACTCTTCTTACTAGAATTAAGCACTCTCAGTAAGACAGAGTATCAGTTATTGATAACTGATGTTAGAGTAGGTATTAAAGGTTGCATAGTTGACAGTATGTAGTAGACATTGAGAGAAGCCTATAGAGAAGTGAGCATAAGATGATAAGGTCAAGATAAGGATATATAAGAAGATTAAACTCTCTATTGCAAAGAGACAATATATTGAAATAGTGGCAGGCATGCATTTAATGCGAAGTACAGATTGTGCAAGATTTAAAGGATGCAAATTGACTTGCATACATCATTTTCTTGTGCAAAGTTTGTGTACAAGATTGAAGCAAGATTTGGAGAATTAAAGAGGCCTACAATTACGCAAAGTCACCAAAAAGACTAATACGTGAAATTGAGGTATTTTCTAAATTGTTGAGCATAATCTTTCAAGAATGGAAAGATAAGAAGTCTTTAGTGTAAGAAATAGGCCTAGGTATAATTTCAAGAAACATCCATTTGTTTCTTTGCTTGCTGACCCTATTGGAGCATTTTCAAAAATTCCAAAAAATGTTCTTCACATCAAAGATATAAGAGGACATATTCATTGTAAAATTGAAAGCATAGGTGACTCAAAGATTTAGAAGGAATTGGAGAAGATATGCAATAATGATTTGTCATTGAAACCTGAACATAGATACTTAGAACAACTTAACCTAGTTAAGAAAATGTTCTACATGAATTTTGATAACAGCAAATGGACAAGGATAATTATGAGTAGAGTACATGATGATTTTCAATGGCTGGGAGATTCTATCATTTGTATTGACAATGACTTAATTCACAAAGCCACATGTTTGAGCAATGAAGGATGCAATCTAGTAAACATTAAGAGTGTGTGCAAGATAGTTGAGATGAATCTCAATACATATTTTGATGGCTGAAGCATGAAAGTCAACACCATTCAAGATGATGGAGTAAGACTCATTTTCAAGATTTTGGGATACAAGTACAATCATGGATCTATGATAGATTCAATACCTACAAGATTTCTTCATGTAGCTTACTTGGTAGTAAGAGGTGAAGATGTTAACATGTACAATATTATCAGAATACAATTGTTGGACAACATATCCAGAATCAAGAAATCAAGGAGTGCAGTCTTCAAACTTGAATCCCTATTGACATATATATTTTTCTATGGTACTAAGAAGTTCCCTAGAATCTCAAGTTGGAATGAGAATGAGTGCACAATGTAGCTAATCACTTGTGCATATATGTCAAGACCTGAAGCAGTTAGGGATAGTGATATTGAAAGAATAATGAAATCCTTCCAAGTTGAAATGAAGCAAAGGTATAGGATACTTCTTGTGCTAGTAGAGAAGTATAAGGATGAATTGTGTTTTATGGTTGAGATAGATTTCACATGTATGGAGGTAGCAATTCCTCAAGTAAAATTTATTGAACCTATGGGATATGAGATGAGTGAAGAATTGATTAAAGGATATGCACAGATAATCCTTCATTCTGAAGTTGATTTTGAATGTCCTAGATGGGGGACATATTATGAGAAAATGGGAGAAGTTAAAACTAGTCAAATAATAAAGGATTCCAAGAAAAATGTGTAGAAAGTAATTGATTCTATTTTGAAATAATCTGGGTTGTCAAGGAAAGAATTTGATGAAGTGAAAGGGATAGCTATGGGAATGAAGGCTAGTGGCCAATATGAGCTTTTGACCCCTACACCCATTGTAGTAGTAGGAATTACTAAAGAGGTTACAATTGCTCAAACAAGTGTGTAGACACATAATGTGCCTTATGCAGTAGTTGCATAGTAGCAACACCCAAGGAACCCAATAAAGTCTGAAGAAACATCAGCTGCAAGGAATCCTACAAAGCCTGAAAGGAAAAAAAATCCTCCTAAAAGAAGAGTGAAATAGAATACAAGTGGCCCAAGAGAAAAGAGAAGAACCTTGTAGATTAGCTCATTTGAATTAGAAGAAGAAACTAGTGACAAACTAGTTGAGCTAGCTGATCGAGAAGCAAAAACATCAGTAGGGCAAAGAGTGTGGAAGCCAAAGGTAGAAAATCTAAACATGCAAATCATTAATGACAATAATTTTGTATAGTTGAATAAATACTATGGTTTTTATAATAATATGGATAAGAGATAGCTAGAAAATGCTATAGTTAGAAACATGATTCTTAAAGATAAGAGATTTGATAGTAGAAGAGGTTAGATACTCGAAGACTTGTATAGTAGATTGAGAAATAGAAAGAGCATAGTTGTAGAAGAAGACAAAAAAATAAGAATGAATATGGTGAGAAAGTTATGTTCTTTAAATAATGAGGAAGAAATAAGATAAATTTTGAAAGGTATAGCACATTGTTGAGACATAAGAAGAGATCCATTTTCCTCATGGGACAAAATTATGAAGAAGTTAATAAGGAAACTCAAGAGGCTATAGTTTCATACATGTCTACTATGCCTAAGATAAGTGCACAAGAAAAGGAGGCAAGACAAATGGCTAGAGAAAGTGCACAAATAAAGGAGGCAAGCCAGAAGCCCAAAGAAAGTGCACAACTAGAGGAGGCAAGCCAGGCACCTAAGAAGTGTGTGCAAACAAAGGAATGTAGTCCTATAACATGTAGTCCTCCTCACAATTTTGATCCAGTAGCTACACCAAGTTCTTCAACACATATTACTATTGGTAGTGAATCTATGCAAATATATAACACTAAGGTGATAGTTGACAAAATAGAGGATCCATTTAAGGATTTTGGTACAAGAATTGTTAGCAATATTGTAGATTATAGTAGCTCACCAGATGAAGTGAAAGAAAAGGATTAGGAGCCAAAGGAAGAAGAAGCACCTTCTACAAAGTAAATTGAGTCTAGTAGTGAAGCAACTACTACAAATGCACCCTTGCCA
The DNA here is from genome assembly GCA_028749045.1 of Cupressus sempervirens. Lineage (NCBI taxonomy): Eukaryota > Viridiplantae > Streptophyta > Pinopsida > Cupressales > Cupressaceae > Cupressus > Cupressus sempervirens. The sequence continues at coordinate 766,193,554 of CM053785.1, forward strand.
AGTTAGTAGCAATAAAATCATCCACACCACCTACTCAAGCAATAGTTGTAGCACAATCAGATGATGAAGATCAAGCAAAAAGTCTCTTATCTTCTTTGAGTAAATTTCTTGAGAAGAACAAATTAGTCAAGTCAATTAAGAAGACTTTGACCTTAGTTTTGAATAGAATAGAGAAAGTAGTAAGCCCTATTGACACCCCTATAGATATTGAACAGTGCACAATAATTTTGTGCAAAGCTTTTGATGATGAGTTCACAATGCTCATAAATACGGCTACAATTCCAGCACAAATAGAGCATGATGGTAAACTTCTTAATACCATGTGCAATAACATGAGAAATGATATAGAAATTTTGAATATATATATATTAAAGAATTGAGAAAGTGCATAAAGGAAGGAAAATAGGCTTATGCTAAGTGGAACTTGGCATATAATTATCTTCAAGAATTTGATGATCAAATCAAAGGAAAGGTAACTAAGCTTCAAACGGTCACTTATAACTTTTTGAAGTAAAATCAGAAGATGGATACCATTGAGCCCTCAATAAAAATACTTCATGTTAGCATTAGAGACTTACAAGTAGAAAAGGAGAAAGCCTTGAAGAAATTCACTCTCCTAAGAGAACACTTGTTCCCACAAATAACATTGTTGGAGAATCAATTGAAGAAATGTTTGTCAACAAAATCTTCTTATGACAAGATTGTGGATACAAATTTGAATATAGCAGAGTCGATAGCATATGCTCTATGTGCACTTATCAGTGTATTTGATGCACTAAAAGATAGTTAGAAGAAACATTTTGTGTAGTTAAAACCAACTTTAGTGATTTCTTTTCCAAGTTTTGATGCAGCTACCAGATTTTGAAAGTTTCTTTTTGATACCTTTGTAATTGATGTCAAAGGGGGAGATATATGGAAAATTGTAATTAATTATAATTGTAAGGGGAAGAAATAAGTTGTAATAGGAATTTATAAGGGATGTAACCTTTTTAACATGAATAAAAATGTTTTTAATTATGTTATGGTTATTTGTTTTGATTGGTATGACAGCATGTTTGGGACTTAGCCAATTTTCCCAAAATGTTGCCATCAATGCCAAAGGGGGAGATTATTGGAAATATTTCCAATCAATCAAATAAGGTAAGTTATGGTTGTCATTTATGGAAAAATACTTGTTTTGCAGATCAATCTTGCTCATTTATAAAGAAAATTGTTTAAATGTCAGACAATGTTATAGCATCATAACAATTTTGATGATAACAAAATATTCCCTTGGAATATTCTCTTGCATAGTTAACTAGAGATGAAAGACATCATAATGATGATGTATACTAGTGTGCATGTCCATACAATCAATTGAGTTTGAGTTATGAAGGAATTAGTAACACAATGATGATTCAATGTAGAACAAAGCATGCTAAAAAATTGTGTTAAATGACTTGATTTATTATTTTAATTATTATTTCTTTATGAACTAACTCTAATGAAGTTATGTGAGCTGACTATGGTATAATTTATCAATATTTTGGTATAAGTAAAGAACTTCATTTTTGAAGTTAAAAAAAGAAAAAATATGATGATAATGATGCACGATCAGTGATTGCGAAGTTGATATGATCTTGTGAAATGCAAGTAACAAGTGAATGCAACATTGTGACATATGATGCCAAGCATTTTTATGCTAGATATGATGTAGATTAAGTTGTGTGGAGTCACTCTTGTATGAAGAATTGTCAATCAGAAGATTTGCAAAGTACAACAGGTATCTCAGAATTGTATGTATACTTATTTCCTGAAGATCTCATTGTATAGTTAGATGTTAGGGTAGTGGACTCTTCTTGCACACATTTGTATATGATCCACCAACTCATAATAGGGTTGAGGCTTCTAACAAGGCCTAGTCTCCTAACAAGGACTTGAGACATTATACAATGTTCATAGACTCCTAACAAGGTCAATATCCTTAACTAGATTCTTCATATAGTGGATCATCTAGTGGGTTTCATCCTCATTAGGGTTTTCCCTTGGCTAGGGTTTCCCTAGTTAAAAAAATATGGTTTTATGATCTCTCTTTGTGTCTGGTTGTTTATACTATTCAACATTATTTGTTTACTTTCTTATGCATGTGGTAAAGTAACTAATAATATCCAGTTGTGGGCAAAAAGATTGAAAATACTGATTCACCAACCCCCACCCCCCCTCTCATTATTATCTATTTCTAACATACTTAGGCTCCAACCATTCACATTAAAAATTCCATCATCATCATCCACTCTACATTATACTTCACACATTCCCATCATTATGCAACATGGCTTTTTTCAAAGCCCAAAGTTCAAATTTAAACCTAATTGGTCCATTACATGACTTGCCCAAAAATTCAAAATATTTTTGCCCATGGTTCATCTATGGAGAATAAAAAATAGTAGAAGATTATATTAAAATTTTCAATGAAATTTGTAATGGAAATCAGATTTAGCACATGGACATGGTCTGTCACCTTTTACCTTACACTTTTGGGGAAATGGTGCTCAGTTGGTACCTCAATCTGTCACTAGCATCAATAAGGGATTGGAACTTTTTTGAGAGAAAGTTTCTAGTAGAATTAAAGGTTTATATTGATCCAACTATCTTACATCATTAGGTCATCTTAATTAAGAGGGACCCTCACAAGACCATTTCACAGTTTAATCATCACCTCTATAGGATGCATCAAAGAATGGAGTTTCCTTACACTATACCACAAGAGGCTGTCATCCAAATCTATTTGGAAACAATGGATTCATTAACTTATATTTTTCTAAGAAGACTCCCACCTAAAGACATTGATACCATTGAAAAGGTCTTCAAAGAGGCTATTATATTCATGAAGTAGGTAGATAACCAATGTGGAGAGAACTATGTGCCTTCCTTCACTTTGAATAATACAATAGGCATACCACCATTTCTTGTAGGAGTATCTACTATGCCCAATAAAATGCTCCTATTGAATCCAATACCTTTATTGCAAGAGGTTAATAATTCTCCAATGCCAACAATTACATATTCAAGATATGAGTGCAAAAGGATACATTCTATGAGCAAAAGACTTCTCCACTTGCTAAACTCAAGAACAATATGGCTAGTGAGGTTTAAGCCATGAAGAAGAAGATGTCTCTTTTATCTAATGAACTTATAAGAATAAATTTGAATTCCTCAAGAAACTAAGGAAATTATCCAAGACAACTTGTTTCCCAAAACAATTATTCTCAAAATTAGAATAGAAATTATGGCCCCTATGATAACATAACAATGAGAATAATGGTATTATAGGTATGGGTGCAAGTGAAAATGGATATGTGTGGAATGATGTTTCAGATTAGCCTCCCAAAATCATGAAGGAATAACTTTTGTATTTTAGTGCAATGGTGTTAGAATCATATGATACATTTGAAGGAGGAAAAAATGATGAAGATGATCAAGAGGAGTTTGTGTTCCCATTCAATGAAGAGAAAGAGCATGGACCGTATGGGATACATATTTATTGTAGCAATAATAAGAACACATAAAGTTTTTAAAGTAGAGAGGAATCTCTAATGGGTGATGTCTCTCTATGGTTACATCCTACTCCTGTAGACATGTAGGTCTATAATACTCCAATTCATTATGAGTCTCCCACCAACATTACCGTGATAGTCCAGAAAGAATTACTTGTAAAGGATGAGGTTTTGAAAGGCTTTATGGATAAAATAACAAGAAATTTGAAGTATCTTGGAGAATATTATAAGTCAAACATCCTTTTGCTTCCTAACTATTGTTTCCTTCATCAAAGGACTCATTCAGAGTTGGAATGTTTGAGTTGCCAAGATATAGTATCTAATGTGTTAGCGCAGATAGATCAAACTGTTAATTTTTTGAAAGTAATGAAATTGTCTCATTTTTTTATGTTGCCATAAGTGTGGATATCCCAATAAATTTTGAGGGTGCAAAAAATTTTGAAGTGCCAAAAATCCATGGAGTTGCGAAAATTCTCAAAGTTGCAAAAGATGATGGAAATGTAGAAGACTCTAAGATGGCTAAGATTTTTGAATCAAGAAGCCATCAAGATGAACATACCAATTCTTCCTACTATGATTTTGATTCCCCATTAGATAATGATAATATACCTCCCTTAAAAAAGGATATGTCATTAGAAGAGATGGATAGAGTTCTTAATTTGGTCTTAAGCTTGACTAAGGAAATGTCTATATGTGGGTATTCTACAAAAATATTAGACAATGCAATAACTAATTCATGTAGAATCCATCCATTCGAGTTCCATTTAGAGGTAAGTTGTCCTAATTTCTTGTTACCTTGGGAGATTGCAATGGAGGATAAATATAATTTTAAACATGCTTCTTTGGAATATGAGGTAGAAAACACCTTAATTAGTGATATTAATGAATCTTGTAATTTAAAAGGAAGGATGATGATTGAGTTTTCTAGTCCCAAGGAGCCTAAAGGTGTCAGTTCATGGTTTAAGGCTAATGATGGTTATAATAAGGACCATAAAGATAATGTTCTATCTTTTGGGTCTTGTTCTGATAGCTATATTACATCATCAACACTAGTGTTTCCATGTCTGTGTGGAGTTGTGTACCATAAGATAAGACCATCCAAAGGAGAAATTACAGTGTACCCCTATGGCAGGGGACTCACTAGATTAGGTGATATCTTCCCATTATCGATGATTTTCAATTTGAATATGATGCTAAAGGTAGGAGAACTTGTTTGTGGATTAATCATGGCCATGGAGAATCACCATAACTTTTGATTTTGTGTGATTTATACCCAAAAATTGAACCAATATTGTCCAAATTTTATTTTTCTGAGTACAAAGACAAGTCAACATTTTTTAGAACTATATGGGTTGGGTTATTACTATTGCACAAAATTTGAATTCTACTAATAACCACCCTACATTATTTTTATTTAGATTTTTCTATATATATGTTTTTGTTTTTATTTATTTATTTACTCTTTTTAGTTAGGTGTTAGTTTTCTTTGTGTTGATTCTATTTTGTTTGGGTTTTTTCACATTTTTCTTGTTCTTTTTTAGTCTTTAAGTTGGGGGAGTTAGTGTGTATTATTGGGCTATTCCCAACATTTGGTTCATGTTAGAATGAATGCTAATGATACTACATTGGGGGATTATATTGAGCATTAGAGAGTATTGATATGTTGCATTCATGATTGTGTTTGTCATTGATGTCAACATAGGATTGTTTTTGTAAAGACTAGCTGAGCAACAAAAAAAGATCTTGATGGTACAGACAATGGTTTGATTATCTAGTCATGTCTAGTTATAGACATGTACAACATAGTGTCTTGATGATGTGGTTAAGAGTGTAGATTCTAAATTGATGGTGTATAAAAGTTGTAACTGATTTATAGAGATTAGTTCATGTTTGAGTAAATGGTTCTCTTCCATTTAACTCTTATATTAAGTTTACTTAGGTGAGCTCATAAATTAGGAGGAATTATATATTCTTGGATATTACTATTAGGAGAATATTGTGAGACATCCTTTTGACTCCAACTACTCCTAAGATATTACATGTGGTTAATTCCAATTTGGACACCACCCTTCTAGATGGTAGGTGGATGATAGGTGGATGGTAGGTGGTTGATTCTATTAGGAATTTACCTCCTCCAAATTCAGACACTTGTCTCACTCTTGTCAGAGTATCCTTCTAGCTCTTACCTATCTAAATAGGCTAGCTCACATCTAATAGAATGAATTGAATCTCTCATTGTAACATTATCGTGTAAGTTTTTCTCTTGATGAATATATTAGATATTTGAGAGCATATTTGTGTCCTTACTTTAGTTCTTCCTTGTATCTAGTATCTTGCTATTAGATTATAATCTTGACTCCTTTAGAGTTGTTATACAAATTCTAACATGGTATTAGAGGCTTGTATCTGAAAGCTACTTGCTCATGTTTGAAGAAATTTGGAGCATTTGATGGATTTGAAGGATTCAGAGGTTTTCCAGTTGGATATGTAGAGGAGCTTTTTTTCAAAGAATCTTGGGCCCAAATGAACCTCATAATTGGATTGCTGGTATGTCAAAATCCTTGGCATGCAAATCAAGGTGGTTTTAAAAAAAAATTTGTATTTCACCTTTGTTTTGTTAAAAAAATTTATTGCACCATATGCACATGCAAGTTATTTATTTATTTAAATATAAATATAAATATATATCTATATTTTTAAATATATTTATATAAAGGAATAAAAAATTTAAAAAAATATTTATTTTGTTTACACTTTTTTGTGGAAGTTTTAAATAAATAAATAAATAAATAAATAAATAAATATATATATATATATATATAACAAAAAAATTCAAAATAAATAATAAAATAATAAAATAATCTTTGGCCCACACCTTCACCCGAGTGGCTTGCCTCCAAACAACACCACTAGATAGCTTTTCTTGAGTGGAGCTCTTTTACTACCACCACTGCAACTTTTTTGGTGGTTGGACTAATTTTTAGGAAGATCAATGTTTTTTCGCAGCTTAGGGGTGTTGTTTTTTTAGTGATGACCATATAGCCATAAAATTTTTTCCATGACATGTTGATCTCAACATGAGATCAACACTGTCTAGGCCTTCTACATGCCTTTCTAAGCCATAAGGAACAATGTTAAGTGTTTTACTCATATCTTGAGCATCCAGACATCATTTTTGGAAAGCTCTTGTAGTGATCTATTCTATTCCAATCTTTCCTTCTTTATAATTAATAATGTGGTAATTGTATAAGCACTGAATTATAAAGTGCCAAAATCATTACAAATTGGGGAGTGATTCTTGATCTAGTGAAAAGGTGGGTTGTCTCATACATTTGTGCATTCTCTTGACGCATTCCACTCTTTGGGAAATTTAATCTTGTCTCATGATTACATTCATCCTTTTTCTATTAAGCTAAATTCATAAAACTATATGTTATGGAAGAAAAGGATAATGAATCATTGCCTTGAGCAAGATCTTTTGCCCTATCTCCTGGGACATGTTTATGAGCCAAGCAATTATGAACAAAAATTAGCATAGTGAAATTGTAATGAGATGGTCTATGGACTAATATGTCTTACTATATCTAAGGAAATTTTATATCATATTAAGCACATAGAGTGCCCTTTCATTGCTTGGAAAATCATCCAATAATTGTATGGAGACATTGGATCTTCATTTGAAAGAATTATTTCCTTAGATAACCAGGCTTCTATGGATGAAACTAAGACTTCTATTTCCTTGTCTCACTTGGATGATTAGTTTGGTGATCTTTCTATATTTCATAAAAATGTAATAAATGGAATAAACACTAATCAACTAACATCTATTCCTACATATTCATGCAAATATCAAAATATGCAAGAGAACATGTAACTAAGAATGACATGAAATAAAAAAGATCTTAAACTATTAAAAATAATAGCAATGCAAATCTCATGAAATCACCAAGTGGAGATGATTTCACATTATGGGATGTGGTTTCTCACAATTCCTATAGCATGACAATGAGGTAGATAGTAGATGTGGAAATGAGGAGAGGGCTCTCCTTTTATAGGAAAATAGTTGCAATGAACGGTTGAGATTAAAGGCAAGATGAAGGGCTAGGATCTCTTAGAATTGATGAGGTGTCCATGAGGTGTGGGCCAAGTAGACTCCATGTGGATTAGGGTTTTTGACCATTCAAAGGGGGCAAGATACTCACACATGTGTGAGCAACATTTGATGGTGACATGTGCAAGAGGTGTGAGAAGCATGGTTTCTCACATATGTGTGGGACACCTTGATTCTAATGCAAGAGGACAAGTGTGCAAGAGGTGTGGAAGGAATAAGGGGTGAGGAAAGTGTGAACATCCCTCACACATTTGTGAGGATTCCTCACACATGTGTGAGCACACACTTAGGATTAAAAGTTGGTTAGCAAGGTGGTTAGGAAAAGTAAGCAGGATTAAGGAAGTGGGTAGGTTTAGAAAGGTGGGTTAGGTTAGAGTAGTGAGGTTAGGTGAGGGTTAAAGTTAGAATCCATATGCTCAAATAGGATTAAATTTAATATTTAATTCCAAGTGGGATTAGAAGGGGTTAATTAAGTAAATGAAGTACTTTACCTAATTAAAGTGAACAGGTTAGGATGCAAGTGGAAAGGCTAGGATTTAAATAAACCTTAGTTTATTTAAATCAAGGAAAGGAAAATGTAATTAAATAAATGTAAATTTATTTAATTAAAGGTAGGGTAATTAAATATATAATAAATATCTATTTAATTGGTCATGAAATGGGTATTTGGACATTTTTAAGTGTCTACATTTTGCCCCTCTTTGATATAGCATTAGTAATGTTATATCAAAGAAAAATAAAATATAGAGGCTGGAAGGATAAGACTAGTAGCATGATACCCCAGTCATGGAAGGATGAGGAAGGATGAAGAGGGTGGAAAGGTATGCCCCCTTTAGAGGACATGAGGGTTGGGAGAACATGAATGTTCTCTTAAAATTGACAAGAGTAGGGAAGGGAGTGGAAAATAATAAGATTGATCAAGTTATACTACAATGGTATGAACAACCTAAGTTTGATATTGTATTTGACACTATGCACCAAGGTATGAGGAACCAAGATGAAAATGTGTCAAGTACATGATAAAAGAGGGTCTAATAAAGCCATATGCCTTATGAAACCATGATATGGAAGACCATGATTCCTTCGGACAATAGGATGCAAAGACCATGATAAATGAAAAAAAATACTAATGCATACAAGTAACAAGCAATCATGCGCAATAAACCAAAAGCAAACAAAATTTTTGCCCCTAGTCAAGCTAAAAACTCATTAATGGATTGATTGATGATATTGATTAAGGATGTCAAAGCTAATGATAAGCATAATGCACATCCAAAGATTGGGAAGGATTCATCCCATGATATTGATGTTTGAATATGGGTAGTGGATTATCAGCTGTGTTGGTGTTTGAAAATGCTAGAGGGGTTTCAATTATCCCAATGAGAATATGACATATCTAGGGGCAGCTAACTCCCATTTTCAACATGCCATTTTAGACACTGGGCCAAGTATAAGGCTCTAACCCTTCTTCTACTTCAGGCTTTGCTAAACCTAGGTGGGTAGACCTAAGATTCAATTGATACCATACCAGTGCAAAAAATATATCCCTGAATCTATTAAGCAGATAAAAACCCTTATATCTCCTAATAGTTATGCAATAACACAGATCTACAGTAGAAAATTACAATTCTACGATATTCATAAGCTGAGTGAGGGCATTCTATTTAGGTCCTTCAACATAAAATTTAAAGAACGTTTGATTAATAATGATGAATTCAACAAACCCTTAGATATGTAGTAGTAAGACTTTAATGATCCTGTAGCTAACCAGTGCCTAATCCATTGGGAAAATCCATGAATCAAATGCATGCATATGGATATTTGATACTTATTTATATATTCAGATATACGATCTATCTATTCAACTTGTAAATAGACATCAATGCTCAATCTGAACCTCATTCTTACATGATATCCCTATTAGTAAACTTACAACCCTATTGATTTCCCTGAAGCATTTACATAACTACTTGAGTTATATGCAATAATGAAATAACATACAACCTTAAGAGAATGCAACTACGATCTAGGCTCTTTGTTCAAAGACCATAAGACATTGAAGCTCACAAATAAAGGAGACACAATTCAAGATGAAACTCATGAAATTATGCTATTCTTTGTATTAATTTCCTTGAAACAATACAACCATATGCATGAAATGAAAGCTCATGAAAACACCTAACAGATCTGAACTATTTGTATTATCCTTCTTAGTGCTATTCATACAAGAGAAATTTTGCTGAAGAAAATGGTTTCACAGTAATAACTAGAACCCTACTGGTATTACCTAGAGAAAATTGCCAACCTATTGGTTTCTCAATGACAAAGACTGGAACCCTTACAATGGAAGAAAGAAAGCAAGATATAACAAGAAGTGAATTCTCAGATCTATTATGCAACTGCCATTTGTCCACTTGAAATTAAATCTCTTAGCAAAGAAAAGACTCTCTCTAACCTCTCTCTTCCATTTGATCTAATTTGATTTCATCATTTCTTTGTAACCAACTCTAAATATCTCAGCTAAATGATGAAACCTTTATGCAACCAAAAATTTGAACTGCATAAAAAATGCTAATAAAAATTACACTTAACTAACTTAGAACTGACCCCAACTACATTTTCACTGTGTTTTAACCATATTTAGGTCATTACCATATTGGAAAACAATTCTGAACTTTGATATCTGAATTTGGTTACAAGTTTGAAATCTGAAAGAAAACCTCTTGTAGCATGAACACACTGCTTCCTGTGTAGAAACTAACTGCATAATAAGAAAGTTCATCTTCTCCCAATTTTGGTGGTATATTAGAGCGCATATTTTTCCTACCAGAAACCCATTAAATCTTAATTTGAAAAATGCTCCTCTATTGTAACTATCAAGTCTGCAACATCTTTAATTTTAAATTTTGAAAAATTTAGAATGCACTAAGGTTCAAACTTTATACTAAAAGCCCTCTTGAATTTAAAATAACCTGACATGGGCATTTTATTTGAGGAAATAACAAAATATTATTTTATTATTCTTTTCAAACTTTCCCCTACTCTCTGACTTCGAGCCCATTCGGTGCAACTTGGGCTACCACATGGTGGCCCCTGATTGGTTGTCAACATACCATAGTCTACCACAACACCCTTAGCTATCACCAACTAGCCTTGCCATGTCACCTGCACCCTAGGCCCATTTCCACATGGTGCCAAAGGGAATGCCTGCATTACTTAACGTTAGTGCAGTTTGATATTGTAGGAATGCACCTATGACAAGATGCACCATGTGGTGGCATCCTATGCATCATTGCCACATTAGCGTATAAGCATGTGTTTTTAAAATTTCTCCCATTGTTGTGCCAGCTAGCCAACCAAGTGGGTCCCCTATGTAAGCTCTACTTCACAAAAGACCTTGTCTCTTAAGACACAAGGCTTATTGTGTTGTTTTCTATTTAAAATTATAAATTTCCTCTATCCTCACCAATGTGGGACATTTGTTTTAAAATGCTGAGACTCCTTTTGATGGTGCTAGTCATTCCTTTCTTAACATGGTGGCTCAGCCTTCTTGCATGGTGCCTCCCTGCATCTTCAACCTTTGACTAGTGGCTTCTTTTAGTCTTGCATGATTGCTCTCTTCTAGCAGTGACTACTTCCTCTTTTCTACGCCTACCGCTTCCTTGATGGCAGCTTTCCTTCATCTTTGGCAGCTTGCTAGAACATAGATGCCAAGTTGTGACTGACCTGATTAATGCAGATATTTGACTACAACCTTGGTGTGTTCATCTTGCCAGGTGTGACAAGCTTTCTTTCCATCAACTACTACCCTATTATACATTTTTGCTTTGACTGCAAGTGACTTCATCCTTTTTGCTTGGTCTGCAAGTTTCTTTTTATGTTGTGGGCAGTCTCCTTTTCTCTAGCGGCTTAATCTTTGACTGCTTCCCTTGCTTCAATATGTGGGGTGCTTTGTTTCCTTTCAGTGTAAGTTTCTTTCAAAATGGTAGTTCTTTCTTTGTGATTTGTGGCTTTACTTGCATTCAAACTCCTGCCCCTTCCCTTCCAATGTGGGCTCTGTTTTAATTGGTGGCTTCATGGTGTGGAAAAGCTACTTCAGAACATGGCTTCTCCTTTTGCTTGAGTGATCTGCCCTTTTTATTTGGTGTGTGTATGTCCACTGCCTCCTTTCAAGCCATGCCCATCTACCTTCAATGTGTTGGATTTCATTTTCAATGTTGATGATGTGCTCATGACTTCACATAATGTGACTCCTCTTGCACAAGGTCTTTGTTTTAACATGGCACCTCCTTTTCGCTCTAACGTGCAGCTTTCTCTTTAACAAAGTGGTGCCTCCATCTTTGCATGAGCTCTTCTTCAAATTCATGGGCTTGGTTGATTCTTTTGTTCATGCAAGGATGACTTTTTGGCCAGCTCCTTGTTTCGCTGTTGACCCCTGCTGTCAAACTATTTCTTCCTTTAAAAACATTGATTGATCCCTTTTTATGCATGGGAGGCTTGCGAGGTAAATGGAAATATTTGCTTCTTATCTATGCCCAGCTCCTATATGGGTGTCTGATCTTTCTTGTGCCATGGCTTATATCACTAATGGCCTGGACTGTGACTTGGTTAACATCTCTTTTCTACTATGCCCCAGAGTGCTCTTTTATATGCATGCTTTATCTTTAATATGTTGTATTTGCCATCGTGGCTTTGTTTTACCTCCTATGCTGCTCACATGGATTGCAAACATCCTTCTTCAATGAGGGTGGAGGGTTTGGCTTCTTCTCTTCAAACTCCAATGACTTCCCTTTCTTCAATGTAGCTATTCGCCAAATTGCCTCAGATGCTAGTCAATTTCATCCAATGCTATGGACTTCATTTAATTGCATGAGTACTTTGAATATGTGGGGTCTTAAGAATAGTCAAACCTGACCTTAGAACTTTTAAATAAGGCCCCATGGAAAACTTTCTAAGATTCTGTAAGCTCACAATAGACTACTTGGACACTAACTAGAGTAGGAACAATGATAGGTCTGCAATCCTTGTAAGTATCATCTTTTATCCTTTGCAACATTAATGGTTATGAGATAGCTTTGACAAACTTCAATCCATGTTCATCGCCCTCCTCAAATGGCTTCTAAGTCAATTTGTACCACCATCCCCAATTGCTCCAAGGTTCAACACAAAGAAAGTGAAGAAGACTATACACATCCTCCAAGTCATTTTGATCATTTATGAATGCAGATTAGTTGATTCCATTCAAGACTTTTAAAGTAATTTCTACCTCCCCATCTTATCTCACTATTACATCCTCTCATTAGTTTGATGAATTTAGTCAGGCCCCAAAGTGGGTCCAACTAAAAAAATTTTGTTTCCAAACAAATGAACCTTCAAATTGATCCATCAACCTTCTCAGACTGTTGGGAATCCAATTCTAGTAGTAAATGATATTTAAAAAACTCATTTTTCATTAATTTGCAACCTGTCAATTTTGCACCAGGAGGTCCATTGACTGGCCTTAAAAACTGATCTGAACATCTGATTATGCTCTAAAAACTGACCCACCGATTCTCTATTCTGTACACTTTCATCCTATCAAATCTTGTCTCATAAAAAATTCTCGATCAAAAGATATCGGCTGTCAAAGTTGACCTTTCAGAACTTCCTGCAAGAAAACATGTTAGAAAGCAACAAACTAGGTTTGAAATCAGTTTCAAAAACTAGGAAAACTGACACTTGGGGGCACAAAAATTGGAGCATTGATTCTTTGTCATGGGGAGAGTATAAAAGTGTGATTTAGGCTCATGATGAATAACTGCGCGCAAATGGCGAACTGTCAAAGTAAGCTACTTGGAATTTGCAAATTAAAAGCACTGACAGAAAATATTTTTTGCGAATGGAATTGACCTGGAAAAGTGTACAAATTGATTTGTCATGACTTGGAAATTGGCACACTTAAAGTATTTTTAGAGGACAACACGATGGTACAATCCACTTGATTCACCTATCATAGATTTTGAGATATAACATCATAATCACCGACACCGATCAATCTGCATTTGCTGACACCAGTAGAAAGTTAAAAATTGTATTTGGAATTGCATTTGAAAATTGATCAAATGAATTCTTCATGAGCTGAAACTTGAAAGATAACAAGTCTCTGATGTCTACAATACAATGCCAAAGGAAATTTAGCATTTTAGTCAACTGGGTCAAAGTTATAGCACGTCAAACATGGCCTCCCAGAATTCAAAATTAGTTGCAAAAGCATGAAAACAATAACTGACCAACTTTGAGGGATTCAAAACCTAGTCAAACAGACTCAAAATGACTCAAAATATGAAACATAGGTTCTTAGATATGGACACTAGATAGTCTCAAAGTAGTGAATCATGAAACATTTCTGGGTGTGAGATATTCACTTGCAAACATGGCCTCCTGTCACTGTTTAACACGTGTAAAAATGCAGATTTGGAAATTACTCAAAATAGGACTTCACGAAATGACTCAGAATGACAATTTAACTTCATGGAACACTTAGACAGGCTGAATGAAAGGTGCTAGAAGCATTAAACACCTCTTAGGGCTTCGATGGTATAGTTGGGTACAACCAGGTACATATGCATTTATGGGGCTTGATTTGACTCAAAATTTTAAATGGACGCTCGAAATGAGAACACAATTTTGAGCGCCAACAGTGGCTCTGTCTGGGGATGCATGTCCCTTGTGGGCATGGCAAGATTTTAGATCTCTGGGAGAAGTAGACCACACACTTGACTTCAAAAACTTCTCTCGAATAGCTTTATTGAAAGCAAAGAAACAACTACTACAATGTACAAACGATGGCCCCAAGCCACCAAAAAAATTTCAAAAGTCCTTACCTCTATCATATACTTGATTTTCATCTACATCTTCTTGAGGTAAACTAAAATTCTCATCCTTATTTGTTTCACCAAACATATCAACATTTGCAATAAGCTGATTAGGCAAAACAAAACTACTATCATTACTTCCATAGTGCATATAAAAAATTAGACATATTTTCCTCATCTTTCTCACTATGAAAAAATGATTCAGCATGATCATAAAAATTGACATCAAATTGAAACTGATCACCATTGACTGAATCATGGATTCCTTCAACCAAAAACACAAAAGCTTGGTACTCTACTTCATTCAATGAGTTACATGAATCAAATTGTAACTCATCTTGTGTCTCCAGGTGTGAAGAGAATGTAAAATCTGATTTCTCCTTGTCTGTATTATCAGTACTCCATAAATCAGACTGAACATACGCTGCATTTTCTTCACACTCAAATAAATGATTAGATCTCAAATCACACAAAATATCATGAAATTGCCTTCTAACAATATGTTGATCCGTATCAAATTTTCCCTTAAATAACTCACTAGGATAAACCACTTCATTAGTACTACTTTTCTCATCACATGAGTAATTTGAATGTATCTCAGCCTCATGAAAATAAGAAGAAAATGAATCAGCAATAGACCTTATCTCCACATTTTCATTTTCAACATAGAAGTCATCATGTGTATTGATGCATGAATTACCATCACATACACCTCTGAAACTTGACAGAGCTAATTTTGAAACTACATCTTCTTCAACATCAAATTGAGGAGAACAAACTTCACCATATGAAATTGCAAAATGTGGCAAAGCACCAATATCCTTAGATAGATTAGCATACCTTTCAAAATCATGAGCCAACAAATTAGAAATCTCATCAACACTTAACAAGACTCCATCCTTAGTTTCTTCTCCTTGGCTGTGATTATTATCCGGATGGCTTGGCAAATTTACAACAATATACTTATTAGTAACATATTCTAAAAAATTAGAATAGTGATTATCCCATAGATCTCCTTCTTTTGACAACACCTCAACAACCAGCATCTTAACACAATCACATTCATCACTAGAAGGAAGACTATTACTACTGTCAGACTGTTCCTCTTCTTTATATTCATTATCATAAGAAGATAAACCCACATTATGCCTATTATCAAATTGCTGATTACTATTCTCTGATTCATAAAACTAAGACTCTTCATTTTCCATATCATCTTCAAAGGATTCATTACATTCGTTAACATTAGACTCATTAGCTTTATAAAAATTTTCAACCTCCATGATAAAATCTTGGATTTCACACATCTTATCTAATCTTATCTTGGCTGGCCAATCAACTGAACATGGCATAAAAAATTCTAAGAGTACCACTGGCCATGAAGACTCCTCAGGTCTGAAAAACTCATCAAGATTCATAACTATCGATTTGAATTCCATGTAAATTTGAAATCCACTAAGACCCTTAACATCACCAATTGTACTTCTTAACATTAAAATAGTCTTATCATGAATCCTTCTTTTCAATCTAGCAATATTTGCATGAACACTTTCAGGGGTTGGCACATCATTTTCAGACCTAGACTCAAAATCCATCTCTTCGTTTCAAAAACTCCTACCTCTATTTTTTTAGTGCTGAAACACTAGATGGAGGCATCCTTTTTTATCATTCAATGTTCACAAATGCACATACATGAAAATTGAAAATACCTTTATGTGTTGCTATCTGAAACCTCAGATCTGCTGACTGGCACAGGTGTAAATATGAAATCCTTCACACCGTAGATAAAATCTTTTGTAGAGTCGCCACCTCCTTGAAGAGGAAAATGAAATCACAGCAATGATTCACCCTTTGAAATGAATCTCTTCAGTAGATACAAGCAACCACATAAACCATTAATCAAGAAACTTATACTTTCTCTTTCCCAACAAACTAGATCAGACCACAAATATTGAAAGCCTTTGAAATTAAAACAAAACATGCACTGGCACAGAGATTTTGACTAGAGTCGCCATTCACACTTCTTGAGAAAGATTTTGAAATTATTTTACCACTTGTAAATTCTAAACTAGACTTTCAATACAAAAAATCTTGCATATTCACAATTCGCAGTAGATCTATACAACCTTCTACTAAATGACTTTCATCAAATACACTTCAAAAACTTAAATACAACAACTGAAGCTCAATCCAATGAAGTGTATGAAACCTATCAACTATTCTTCTCCTCTTAGTGCTAAGAATCACCTGATGGAGAACATGCTTCTTAACAATCAATTTTCATGAAAAGAGAACACATGAAAATGAGAATACCTTAAGATTTAGATGACTGAAAGTTCTCTGTCCACTATTTACAATAGCAGACCCAAAATCTTATCAAATCCTTGCTAAACCTTTGAACCAGAACATCACAAATCTTACCAAGCTTTTGAATGTTTCAACCTCTTCAGATCTGTTCTTCTCCTATAGAAACTAATCACAATTCATGTATAATACTACATTCATATAGAGATTAACTTCGAGTCACCACTCACACCTCATGAGAAATGAATTGCATTAGTCCTAAAGATACCACAAATTGATTTGAAACAATAGCAGATAGAAGACCACTTTTCAGATTTATCTTGACTTTGAAACTTCTACGCAAAGCTAAAACATAACTTTCTTGACTCTAAAATTACAACAACACTTTGAAAACAAGATCTGATTGAATTACGTGAAAATGAAACTCAATGACAACACAATCTGCATTCAACCTCAAATCTACTACTGCAAGTGGATAAAACTTCATTGGGGTGCACGATTTGGTGTAAGAAAATTGGAAAGAACATCAGAGAACTTATTGCTGAAACTTTTTAATGCACTTCTCCTACTGTATTGAATCTCTTCTTTTCAAATTCTCAAGGTTTGTCTTACATATGATTCAATACAGTTCCCCAGTAGAGTCACCATTTTTTTGGTGTTTGAAAATGCTGGAGGGTTTTCAATTATCCCAATGAGAATATTACATATCTAGGGGAAGCTAACTCCTATTTTCAACATGCCATTTTAGACACTAGGCCAACTATAAGGCTCTGACCCTTCTTCTACTGTAGGCTCTGCTAAACCTAGGCGGGTAGACCTGAGATTCAATTGATACTGTACTAGTGCAAAAAACATATCCTTGAATCTATTAAGTAGATAAAAACCCTTATATCTCCTAATAGTTATGCAATAACACAGATCTACAGTAGAAAATTACAATTCGAGGATATTCATAAGCTCAGTGAGGGCATTCTATTTAGGTTCTTCAACATAAAATTGAAAGAACATTTGATTAATAATGTTGAATTCAAAAAACCCTCAAATATGCAGTAGTAAGACTTTAATGATCCTATAACTAACCAGTGCCTAATCCATTGGGAAAATACATGAATCAAATGTATACATATGGATATTTGATACTTATTTATATATTTATATATATGATCTATCTATTCAACTTGCAAATAGAAATCAATGCTCAATCTGAACCTCATTCTTACATGATATCACCATCAGTAAAATTACAACCTTATTGATTTTCCTAAAGCATTTACATAACTACTTGAGTTATAAGCAACAATGGAATAACATACAGCCTTAAGAGACTACAACTACGATCTAGGCTCTTTGTTCAAAGACCATAAAACATTGAAGCTCACAAATAAAGGAGACAAGATTCAAGATGAAACTCATGAAATTCTGCTATTCTTTGTATTAATTTCCTTGAAACAATACAACCATATGCATGAAATGAAAACATGAAAACACCTAATAGATCTAAACTATTTGTATTATCCTTCTTAGTGTTGTTCATACAAGAGAAATTTTGCTGAAGAAAATGGTTTCACAGTAATAACTAGAACCTTGCTAGTATTACCTAGAGAAAACTGCCAACCTATTGGTTTCTCAGTGACAAAGACTGGAATCCTTACAATGGAAGAAAGAAAGCAAGATATAGCAAGAAGTGAATTCCCAGATCTGTTATGCAATTGCCATCTGTCAACTTGAAATTCAATCTCTTAGCAAAGAAAAGACTCTCTCTAAGCTCTCTCTTCTAGCTGATCTAATTTGATTTCATCATTGCTTTGTAACCAACTCCTAAATATCTTAGCTAAATGATGAAACCTTTATGCAACCAAAAATTTGAACTACCTCAAAAATGCTAATAAAAACTCAACTTAACTGACTTAGAACTAACCCCAACTACATTTTCACTATGTTTTAACCATATTCAGGTCATTAGCATGTTGGAAAACAATTCTGAACTTTGATATCTAAATTTGGTTGCAAGTTTGAAATTTGGTAGAAAACCTCATGTAGCATGAACACATTGCTTCCTATGTAGAAACTAACTGCATAATCAAAAAGTTTGTCTTCTCCTAATTTTGGCGATATATTGGAGCACATATTTTGCCTACCAAAAACCCATTAAATCTTAATTTGAAAGATGCCCCACTGTTGTAACTATCAGGTTTGCAACATCTTTGATTTTAAATTTCTAAAAATTTAGATGCACTAAGGTACAAACTTTATACTAAAAGCCCTTTTGAATTTAAAATAACCCGACGTGGGCATTTTATTTGAGGAAATAACAAAATATTATTTTATTATTATTTTCAAACTTTCCCCTACCCTCTGACTTTGGGCCCACTGGGCACCACCTGGGCTACCAAGTGGTAGCCCCTGATTGGCTGTCAACCTTCCACAATTTTCCACAACACCCTTAGCTATCATCAACTGGCCCTACCATGTCACTTGCACCCTAGGCGCACTGCCATGTGGCACTCGGGGGCATGCCCAGATTACTTAATGTCTATGCAGTTTAATATTGCGAGAATGCATCTATCACAGGATGCACCATGTGGTAGCATCCTGTGTGTCACTGCCACATTAGGGTATAAGCACATTTTATTAAAATTTCTCTCATTGTCATGCCAACTAGCCAACCGAGTGGGTCCCCTCCGCAAGCTCTACTTCACAAAAGAACTTGTGTCTTAAGTCACAAGGCTTATTGTGTTGTTTTTTATTTCAAATTATAAATTTCCTCCATCCTCACCAATGTGGGACATTTTTTTAAAAATGTTGAGAATCCTTTTGGTGGTGCTGGTCATTCCTTTCTTAACATGGTGGCTCAGCCTTCTTGCATGGTGCCTCCCTACATCTTCAACCTTTGACTATTAGCTTCTTTTAGTTTGGCATGATTGGTTTCTTCTAGCAGTGACTACTTCCTCATTTCTATGCCTACTACTTCCTTGATGGCATATTTTCTTCATCCTTGGTAGCTTGCTGGAACATGGACGCCAAGTTGTGACTAACCCGATCAATACAAATATTTGACTGCAACCTTGGTGTGTTCATCTTGCTGGGTGTGACAAGCTTTCTTGCCATTGACTACTACCCTATTATACATTTTGATTTTGACTACAAGTGACTTCATCCTTTTTGCTTGATCTGCGAGTTTCTTTTCGTGTCATGGGCAGTCTCCTTTTCTCCAGCGGCTTGGTCTTTGACTGTCGCCCCCTACTTCAATACATGGGGTTCTTTGTTTCCTTTCAGCATGAGTTCCTTTCAAAACAAGAGTTCTTTCTTTTTGATCTGTGAATTTACTTGTATTTGGACTCTTGCCCCTGCCCTTCCAACATGGGCTCCATTTTAATTGGTGGCTTCATGGTGTGGAAAAGCTGCTTCAGAACATGGCTTCTCCTTTTCTTTGAGTGATTTGCCCTTTTAATTTGGTGCATGGATGTCCCCTTCCTCCTTTCAAGCCATGCACCTCTACCTTCAATGCATGGGATTTAATTTTCAATGTTGATGATGTGCTCATGACTTCACATAAAGTGACTCCTCTTGCATAGGGTCTCTGTTTTAACATGGTGCCTCCTTTTCGCTCTAACGTACAACTTTCTCTTTAACAAAGTGGTGCCTCCATCTTTGCATTAGCTCTTCTTCAAATTCATGGGCTTGCTTGATTCTTTTGTTGATGCATGGATGGATTTTTGACCAGCTCCCTATTCACTATTGACTCTTTCTCTCAAACCATTTTTTCTTTTAAAAACATTGATTGATCACTTTTTATGTGTGGGAGGCTTGTGAGCCGAATGGGAATCTCTGCTTCTTATCTATGCCCAGATCCTACGTGGGTGTTTGATCTTTCCTATGCCATGGCTTATATCACTAATGGCCTAGACTTAGACTTGGTTAGCATCTCTTTTCTACTACACCCCGGAGTGCTCTTTTATATGCAGGCTTTATCTTTAATATGTAGTATTTTCCATCATGGCTTTGTTTTACCTCCTATGCTCCTCACATGGATTGCAAACATCCTTCTTCAATGAGGGTGGAGGGTTTGGCTTCTTCTTTTCAGATTCCAATGGCTTCCCTTTCTTCAATTTAGCCATTCCCCAAATTGCCTCAGATGCTAGTCAATTTCATCCAATTCTATGGACTTCATTTTATTGCATGAGTACTTTGAATACGTGGGGTCTTAAGAATAGTCAAACTTGACCTTAGAACTTTTAAATAAGGCCCCATGGAAATCTTTCTAAGATTTTGTAAGCTCACAATAGACTACTTGGACACTAACTAGAGTAGGAACAATGATAAGTCTGCAATCCTTGTAAGTATCATCTTTTATCCTTTGCAGCATTAATGGTCATGAGATAGCTTGGACAAACTTCAATCCATGTTCATTGCCCTCCTCAAATGGCTTCTAATTCAATTTGTACCACCATCCCCAATTGCTCCAAGGTTCAACATGAAGAAAGTTAAGAAGATTGTACACATCCTCCAAGTCATTCTGATCATCTATGAATGCAGATCGGATGATTCCATTCAAGAATTTTTAAGTAATGTCTACCTCCCTATCTTATCTCACTATTACATCCTCTCGTTAGTTTGATGAATTTAGTCAAGCCCACTTAAGTGGGTCTATCTAAAAAAATTTCATTATTGAACAACTGAACCTTCAAACTGATCCATCGACCTTCTCAAACTGACTAGAATCCAATTTGAGCAGTAATTGATCTTTAGAAAACTCATTTTTCATTAATTTGCAACCTATCAATTTTGCACCAGGAGGTCCATTGATTGGCCTTAAAAATTGATCTGAACATCGGACTAGGCTCTAAAAACTAACCCACTGATTCTCTGTTCTGCACACTTTCATCTTGTCAAATCTCGTCTCATAAAAAATTCCTAGTCAAAAGATATTGGCTGTCAAATTTGACCTTTTAGGACTTCTTGCAAGAAAACATGTTAGAAAGCAAAAAATTGGGTTCGAAATCAGTTTCAAAAACTGGGCAAACTGACACTTGGGGGCACAAAAATTGGTTCCTTGATTCTCTGTCATGAGGAAAGTATAAAAAATGTGATTTAGGCTCATGACAAATAATTGGGCGCAAATGGCGAATGATCAAAGTAAGCTACTTGGAATTTGTAGATTAAAAGCACTGACAAAAAACACTTTTTGTGAAAGAAATTGACATTGAAAAGTGTGCAAATGGATTCGTCATGACTTGAAAATTGGCATACTTAAAGTTTTTTCAGAGGACAACACGATGGTACAATCTATTCAATCTCACCTATCATAAATTTTAAGATATAATGTCATAAACAGGGGCACTGATCAATTTGCATTTGCTGACACCAGTAGAAAGTTAAAAATTGCATTTGGAATTGTGTTTGAAAATTGATCAAATGGATTCATAATGAGTTGAAACTTGAGACATAACAAGTCTCTGACATCTATAATACAATGCAAAAGGAAATTTAGCATTTTGGTCAACTGGGTCAAAGTTATAGCATGTCAAACAGGGCCTCCCAAAATTTAGAATTAATTGCAAAAGCATGAAAATAGTAACTGACCAACTTTGAGGGATTCAAAACCTAGTCAAACGGACTTAGAATGACTCAAAATTTGAAAAATAGGTTCTTGGATATGGACACTAGACACTCCTAAAGTAGTGAATCATGAAACATTTCTGGGTGTAAGATATTCACTTGCAAACATGGCCTCCTATCGCTGTTTGACACTTTGGTGAAAATGCAGATTTGGAAATTACTCAAAATAGGACTTCACGAAATGACTCAGAATGATAATTTAACTTCATGAAACACTTAGATAGACTGAATGAAAGGTGCTAGAAGAATTAAACACCTTTTAGGTCTTCAATGGTACAATCAGGTACAACTAGGTACATATGCATTTATGAGGCTTGATTTGATTGAAAATTTTAAATGGACGCTCAAAATGAGAATGCAATTTTGAGCGCCAACAAGCTGATTGGGTCATATTGATGAATTTATTAAGGATTGATGTACAAGATTGCAATTTGGGTGATTGGTGAACTTTATTTTGAATATTACAACTAGCGATGAACAATGAAAAATACCCCTTACGAGGTGGGGATGATGTTTTTTGAGGATTAAGATGATGGTTTTTGGCATGAAGGTCAAAGTGTGGGGAATTGCATGGAGGATTTGGGTTGGATGGGACATGAGGACTATGGTCTTCAAAACATGGGGGAAGAGGACACATGGCATGAAAGGTGGACTGTTGCTACTAACTTGCCAAGAGATAGTGCTTTAGTTCCTCCATTTTCTTGGCAAGGTCATTTGTGTTTGAGGAATTGTGTGGGCTATGAATGGAATTGTATGTGGTGTAAGGATGATGAGGTGGATTTCTCTTGTCAAAGGTAGAAGAATAATGAACATGAGATGGATTAGAGTTTGATATGAAGTTATGAGGATGGATTTGATATGTAGGTTGAAAGGGAGGTAGAACTCCATGATATTGCCTTTGAAGATCGTCAACCATTTGATTAAGCAAATTTGGATCCATAGATGTTAGATGAAGAGGTATGAAAGATTTGAGGATGGATGGAATATGAACTTAGGACTAGGAGCAATATTGGACTTTGTGTTAATTTGATTTGAAATCGATTGGACTTGATATTGATTTGATTTGATTTTGGTTTGATTGGATATTACTATTGAGATTGACTAGGGTTTTATTTGATGTGATAAAAACCCTATGATATTGTAAATGAGTGAATGTGGGATTTGAATGAAAGTCCAATGTTCATGACAATGCTCCTATGTCCAAAGGAGAATATTTGGTGAAAAGTTGAATTAGAAGGAAACATGAATGAGACTAGAAAGATTGATTATGGATAAAGATGTAAATGGATCAAATTAAGACTTGATTAGAAATGACTTAATTTGACAAGGAATTATATTAGAAGAATGATGACTTGAAGGATTGAATTAAGGATGAATGATGAGATTGGCCAAGGAAATTGAATCTGGATGATGATGAATCATGACTAGGATGGAGATTAGGAATTAGATTGAATGATTAGGAAGACAAGGAAATGATTTGGATGAATAGAGATGATTAAGATTTTGAGGAATGATTTGAATGATGAAGATAAGAGATGTATGAGGGTGATGAATTTGATGGAAAGAAGATGTGAGGTGGAATTGATGTGGAAAACTTGACTAAGAGAACCTAAACCAAGACTTTTTTTGTTGTTTTTGAGATTTTTTGATTTTTTTGGAATTTTGAAGTTTTATAATTTTTTTTTGGATTTTTCAAATTTAGAATGCAAAATCAAACAAGGAAATATATAAAGGGCAAGTGTAGCTGGTGTGTCCCCTTCAACTGGGGAGGGTTTCAAACACTCAAGCACATCAAACACACCAACAAACCTATAAGGTTTCAACTAGGATGTACAAGGATCAACTAGAGGGCGTCATCAATATATGCAAGGTATGTGAGGCCCAAATCTATAGAAAAAAGAAAATAATGCCACACAGTTGGGGGGAGATGGTAACCCAAATCTCCTCCTTCACTTCCCAAAGGTATAAAGTTCTTTAGGGCTAAGCTAAGAGTGACAAGATTTTACTTCCAAGAGAGGCATCTTTCGATTCACCTCCCAATTTTTATACTTTTCTAGAACACTGGAGTTGAGGTCATCCCAAGGGGTGATGAAATCCCCAAGAAGGCCTCCTAAAAAAAAGAAGAAAAAGACCACTTATTTCTTGTGCACCCAAGATCACCCGAAGGTGTGAGGGGAGATAATACATAAGTGGCCTCGAGGTTCAAAAGACACACATTCAATGAAACTTTAAGTTTTGTAATCTACTTGAAGACACGTGATTAAAACATACAATGTTCTTTCCAATTTGACTACGTGATAAA
This sequence comes from Cupressus sempervirens, assembly GCA_028749045.1. Taxonomy (NCBI): domain Eukaryota; kingdom Viridiplantae; phylum Streptophyta; class Pinopsida; order Cupressales; family Cupressaceae; genus Cupressus; species Cupressus sempervirens. The sequence goes on from CM053785.1 coordinate 766,218,280, forward strand.
AATTGAGAGTTTTCCAATATAAGTAAATCAAGCGTCATCCACATAAGAAAATTTGATAAGGAAATAATCAATTTCTATTATGCATTCAAGATTGAGTGATTGTTCATTTTAAGCACCAAATTTAAATGTGTATTGCAATGTTCATTGATCCTTAGACATGCAAGATTATGTTGTCATTCATTCCAAAGAAAAAGTGTTTGATTTCCTTATAGCATACAAGATTGAGTTTGATCGCTTAACCATGCATTCAAAGATGAGTGTTTAGGCATACAAGTTCATTCCAAAAACAAAATTAAAGTTAAACCTACAAGCAATACGGTTAGTGACAAAATATCCCTGCAAAAAAAATAAGTTAGTGCATCAAAAACTTATGACAAACGTGAAACAACCTTGCAATGAAAGTGTTAAGAAAAATTTTAGCATTTGATAGGAAAACTAGGGATCTAAATAGCATCAAAATCTCATGAAACTAGCACCATGACGATGGGCTCAGAATAAGCTTTTCGGTGATGCTTCATTTTTTGAAAACAGAGTCTATATGCTCAAGTTATGAACAAAAAACCAAAGGCTGCTCCTTATGGCTTAGAAGGGAATGTGGATTGTTGATGTAGTGATGATGTCAACAACTTGTGAGGTTAAATTTGACAGTTAGAGGCATGTCAAGCAATTTTTTTTTTGTTTTTTGACTTTTTTGAAAAAATAAAACATGAAATCTATCTTGTTTAGTAAAAAGATAAATTTTATTTTAAAAAGAGAAATGAAAATACAAGCTCAAGTTAGATTTAAAAACATTTGTTTTGTTAAAAAAGAAGAAGAAAGAGATGGGTAGAGGTGGGTGGAGTTTTGGTGTAGGTGAGGAGGGCTTTGGTAGGGTGGCAGAGTGAAACATTATGGGCAATGGGGCAGAGGGGCCACCACAGACATTGAGCAGGTTGAGGCTATGGTAGAGGGGGTGGTGGTGGAGGTGATCATGCCATGAGTAAAGGGTTTTTAGGGAGGGAAGCACAGAGGAGTGGTAGTGGTGGAGGATTGGATTAACAGTGGAGGTAGGGGTTAGGTTTTGGTTGAGCAGAGGCATCGAAGGTAGGAGGGAATAAGCAGTGGTGATGTGGGTGGAGTGAAAAGAGAAAATGCAGGGAGGCAATGGACTGTAGAGGTGTGGAGATGATGTGAGGTAGAGTGTAGCGGGGCAGTAGTGGAGTGGTAAACTGACCATGGTTGAGCAAGGTTGCAGGGGAGGGCAACTATGGAAGAATGGCAGTGGTGGCATTAGTGGAAGCGGCATTGGGAAAAAATGTGGAGGAAGTGGCTTGGCTATGGTAGATGGATGGGGAAACCAAGCAGTGGCCACAACAACAACACTCACAAGCACCATTGGTGGTGGCATCGGCAGGAGTTGGCCCTGCTCAACCAAAAAAAATAGTTTTAAATTTTATTTTGTTTTGTTTTTGTTTTAGTTTTTTTTTAATAAAATTTTGAATTTATTTTCCTCCCTATTAAAAGTAGCAAAATTTTAAAAAATAAAATTAAATAAATAAATAAATAAATAAATAAATAAATAAATAAATAAATAAATAAATAAATAAATAAATAAATAAATAAATAAATAAATATATATATATATCTAAGATTTAAAAAAAAAAAGGAATAAAGAAGATAAAATAAGACAAAATGAACCCTCCCCCACCACCACCCCACCCCCCCTTTTTTTTAAGCTATTTATTTTTTAATAAAGAGGGAGATTTTTTTTTAATTATTTTTTTTTCCTAATAATGAAGAGTATATTCAATGTATATACATTCTAGCTTGAAAATAAAGAAATAAAAACTATAGAGTGTAATATGTCAAAAAACTTCTCTCGTGTGCTTCAAGCATGATGATGGGCTTTGTGGCATGATTAGAGACTCTTTGTAAGATTTGATCTCCAAGTGATTCTTCAACCTACAAAACTCACAAAATACTCAAAAACAGATTAGATAGTTAGTTCAAACTAGTGAAGTGGGTCCCACTGGGCATCCCAAAATGTATTGCATAAAAATGTAATAAACGGAATAAACACTAAGAAACTAACATCTATTCCTAAATATTCATTTAAACCTCAAAATATGCAAGAGAACATGTAACTAAGAATGACATGAAATAACAAAGATCTTAAACTATTGAAAATAACACCAATGCAAACCTCATGAAATCACCAAGTGGAGATGATTTCACATTATGGGATGTGGTTGCTCACAATTCCTACAACATGACAATGAGGTAGATAGTAAATGTGGAAATGAGGAGAGGGCTCTCCTTTTATAGGAAAAGAGATGTAATGGACGGCTAAGATTAAAGGTAAGATGAAGGGCTAGGATCTCTTAAGATTGATGAGGTGTCCACAAGGTGGGGGCCAAGTAGACTCCATGTGGATTAGGGTTTTTGACAATTCAAAGGGGGCAAGATGCTCACACATTTGTGAGAAACCTTTGATGGTGACATGTGCAAGAGGTGTGAGAAGCATGGCTTCTCACACATGTGTGAGACACCTTGATTCTCATGCAAGAGGACAAGTGTACAAGAGGTGTGGAAGGCATGAGGGGTGAGGAAAGTGTGAACATCTCTCACACATGTGTGAAGATTCCTCACACATGTGTGAGAACACACCTAGGATTAAAAGGTGATTAGAAAGGTGGTTAGGAAAAGTAAGTGGGATTAAGGAAGTGGGTAGGTTTAAAAAGGTGGGTTAGGTTAGAATAGTGAGGTTAAGTGAGGGTTAAAGTTAGAAGCCATGTGCTCAAATAGAATTAAGTTTAATATTTAATTCCAAGTGGGATTAGAAGGAATTAATTAAGTAAATGAAGTAATTTACCTAATTAAAGTGAATGGGTTAGGATGCAAGTGGAAAGCCTAGGATTTAAATATTTTTCCTTTAGATGAGATCTTAATAAATATTGCATGATTGTATGTGGAGTTACACTTTGAAGATTTGAGAGACATCATTGGTGACATTCATCTTCCCTTTGAGGATGATTCTTCTTCAACTATTGTGAGAGAATACTCTATATCTCATTATTATCATCAGTATAATTCCTTTGAGTTTGATGTGATAGAGGATACTTCTCTAGCACATTTGGAGGATATTATTTTTCCTTTCAGAGAAGATATTTGAGTCTTTGGAGGTTGATATTAATGATTCTTCAACTTCACTTGAGAAGTCATATTGCATGACTCTGTATGATCATACTCATGTGTTGGATATTCTTCTTCTTACTTCCTATCCACAATGGGAAGCATTTATACATGATCTATCTTCTTCCTTAGGGGGGAAATGTTGTTTGTAGGCATTGGATTATGATTGGCCTTCAAAAACTTACACTGACTAGGAAGACAATTGTGTTTACTCCTGATTGAGTGCACATCAAGACCATGATATAGGACATATTGTTAGCACCAATATTTTTGATCATATATCCTACTTGTACTCCTTCTCACATTTTGGTCCACCATCTCCACTTTTCGAGACTCGCTCTCTTTTTTCACAAGAACTCGTTGAGGTGAAGCCGAGTCAATTAAACCTTTGTATTGTTCTTGAGACTTATGTTGAGACTTCCACACCTCTTCCTTCTATCTAGATTGTACATGATTCCTCTTCAACACTTCCTGACATTGCAACTCCTTTCATCGAGCCACCTAGTGTAGTTATTGCAAACATTTTAGAGGACATTCATCTCCTCTCCATTGATAGATTCAACACACCTAATATCACACCACCATTGAAGATTCCATTTCAAGATTCTTATGCACACTCATTTGCATGTCAAATCAGACTTCTAGTTTCTCCTCACATTCTAGGGTTTTTTCTTCTTTGTCCATTACGTTTGTTTCTTCTAGATTGGAGTCACATTGATTTGATCAGTGACTTAAGGGTTCTACCATTTGGGGGGGCCTATGGAGTCTTGAGGCCCTCTTTTGTGGGGGGGAGGGGGGGGGGGGGGGTGGTATTATTGTACTTATGGTTTTTTGAGAGTTTCTTGAAACTTTTCACTTTCTCTTTCAACTATCTCTTTTTGGAGTAGAGTTTTTCACATTGGATTTTCTCTATTTCTCCACTTTATAGAGATTTGATTGTAATTAGGTACCTAATCAGGCATTATTGTTGAGACCCAAGTTTGTTTGTAGTTTCGTTGATTTTCATGCATTATTTGTAGCTACATTTTAAGCTTAATTACATCTCCCTAAGTTGCACTTAAGGGGTTGTGGTGTTAGAGTAAATGGTTCTTTTCCATTTAACTCTTATAATAAGTTTACTTAGGTGAGTTCAAAAATTAGGAGGAATTATATATTCTTGGATATTATTATTAGGAGGATATTGTGAGTTATCCTTTTGACTCCAACTACTCCTAAGATATCACATGTAGTTAATTCCAATTTGGACACCACCCTTCTAAATGGTAGGTGGTTGATTCCATCAGGACTCTACTTCCTCAAAGTTTAGACACTCGTCTCACTCTTATCCAAGTATCCTCCCAAATCTTTCCTATATAAACATGCTAGCTAACATGAACTAGAATGACTTGAATCTATCATTGTAACATTATCATGTACATTTTTCTCTTATAGAATATCTTTGCATATTTGAGAGAATATTTTTATCTTTTCTTCAATTCTTCCTTGTAGTTAGTATCTTTCTGTCAAATTATAATCTTGGCTCCTTTAAAGTTGATATAAAAATTCTAATAATTTAGAGATAGAGTATTGGGAAAATAGCTCCTAATGTTTGTTGTACATCCAAGATGTAATGAAGTATTATGAATAGTTAGGAAATGATAAAGGATAGTCAGATGATGATGTTAGTGAGTGCACAAGCCTTAGTATCACACTGTGAAGTTTTATATAGACTATGAGCTAATAGTGCTATTGGAATTATAATTTAATTAGTTATCTTATTTTAATTCATTGGGAAAGCCTTGAGGCCAACTCAAGGAATTATTATGAATATTTGGTATAAAGGAAAGATGTTTTCCATGATTGTAAAAAATATATTGTGTATTGAGATGGTTGTTGAAGTACAAAGTGCAAAAAGGAGAAGACTACTTATTGGATGCATAGTTCAAGATCTGGTTACAAGATCTAAAGGAGAAGAAGTTTTCTTGAAAAGATACAGATAGAGGAAGGAAGTACATTTTAGCTCTATTATTCTGCAAGGAATAATACAAAGATCATTTGGATAGTTGGTTTATTGGTTTTTCCTTTGAAGCTATTTGGACAATTGGTCCAGCTATCTTCCATAACTCCTAACGGGGTTGACACAACTCCTAATAGGGGTGGAATCTCCTAACAAGGATTCAAAGTCTCCTAATAGAGACTCATATGTATTGAATGTTGTAAATGACTCCTAACGAGGTCTATCTTGTAACAAGGAATATTTATATTAGTACATCATCTTATGGGTACCATCCCCTCTAGGGTTTTCCCTTTGATCAAGGGTTTCCCTAGTTAACATATATGGTGTTATTGTGTATGAGTATCTTGTTGTGGTTTCAATTTACATTACTCATATGGTTAAGATTTTTTAAGATTTTTAGTTGTGATATTAGTTGGATAACTGATTCACCACCCTCCCATTTCAATTATATTGGTGGACTATATATTCTAACAATTGGTATTAGGGAATTAGGTCTTTGAAGAATAATCTTAACTTTGGGAGATAAATGGTAAATATGTTCAAGAACAATAGTGCAAGATTTGATGGGACCAACTATGATAGTTGGAAAGAGAAGATGAAGACTCATCTATTGTGTATGGGTCCAAGATATTGGATCTTGACAAAAACTTAGAAGTCAGTCATTGAAGAAGAAAATCTTGAAGGGTATATTAAGAAGAGAGAGATCTATTCATGTGTAACATGAGAGAAAGAGAATCCCTACTAACAAAACTTCTAAATAATGAATATAGTTTGGTAAAGTCACGTGTAACTTCTCATGAAATTTGGAAAGCTTTAGCATATACTTTTGAAGGTGATGATCACATAAAAAAAATGAGATTATAGAATTGGATATGTACATTTCAAGATGCTAGAATGATGGAAGATGAATCTATAAGAAGTTATATTTGTAGAATATTAGAAATGGTTGCAAGTATTCAGTCTCATGGTGGAACCAAGGAAGATGATGAAGTGATATGGAAGATCTTGAAAAGTTTGATACCACCATTAAAATTAATAGTGAAGATGATTCAACTAATGATGCCTTGTACTAAGGATTTCACTACAAAAACATTATTTGGAAGATTAGAATTACCTGAAGTAGATCTAAGATAGTTTACTGAACTCGCAAGAGTTGAAACAACCTTTAGTGCCCTAAATATTTGACCTAATTTGACAAGGAGTGCAAGCATCCATGGAGATTTTTCTGGCAGCAAAGAGATGATGAAGACAAGAAGATTGAAGAAGGAATGGTCCATATAGTGAGAAGAAAAAAAGATGGTAAGAAAATATCTAAATGTTGGACTTGTAATGAATTTGGTCATTACCCATCTATCCTAAAAGAGAGAAAATTATAAAAGGAAGTTTAACCATAGAAGATATAGAGGTAGTAATTGTTTGTATGAAAATGAAGATGAAGAATTAGATAAAAAAAGGTCAAAGTGAGAGTGATGATGAATTAGGATTTGCGGCTATCAAGGAAGATGATCTTGGTAGAGAAATTAGAGAAGAAAGAGCTCTAGTTACCCAAGTGGAAAATAAGTTTGATTTGATAATTGATAGTGGTTGTTCACATCATGTGACTGGTGATATGAATAAGTTTGTTAAGTTCAAGAATCATGATGGAGATATTGTTAGAGTTGGTAACAATGCAGTCTGTCATATAATAGGAATTTGATCTATTACTCTTGATGGTAAAACTAACACTGTTCATGTCTATTTTGTTGATGGATTTAAGCATAAATTTTTGAGTGTTGGATAATTGGTGGATGTTAGATTAAATAATTATTTATTCTTTTACTTAAGTTTACTTAGGTTAATGCATTTATTCAGTAGTTGTAGTCTAGGAGTTGTTGATAACACAAGAGTTTGTTCCTATCTAAGTCATACTTATCTTTTCACCTTGATCAAGGATATTCCACCTCTTTTGGATGTATGCTTAGTTGTCAACCTTATCTTCTAGCACTTTCTAGCTTGTCCTACAAGCTTCTTAGAGGCCTTTATATTCGGTCTCTCTCATTGTAAATTCATATCATATTGTACAAAAATTTACTTTTTATCTGAGAATACAATTTTCTTATTTTTAGACCAAACCCTTGCCTTTTCTTTTCTTTTTCTTCTCAATGATAGGTTTTCTACATGCAAGTGATTCGAGGGCTTGTGGATTTGATTTGCATATTTGCTCAAATCCAACATGGTACTAGAGCCAGATCTGTTGTAGCTTGTTCAACATCTAGAAAAAAGAAGAAAGAGGGTTTGAAATAATAGATCTAACATTTTTTGGGCTTTTTCCTTTATTTTTTGGAGGTGTGACAGTGATGATTTAGAAAAAAATAACTACATAGGTGATTTTCAAATAGCGATATGTCCCTCATACAAACTCATTTTTTCAAGCAATTTTTTTTGTTTTGGGGTAGAATTTCATGATCTACACATTGGTGTAGGAAGTTTGACATCTCTATTCCTAAATTTTTTTTCAACATGAAAATCCCATTTTTTGCACCTTCAAAGGCTTCATTCGGGCTCATATGGACACATATTTCAAAGCTTTTTTTTTAAAAGTACATGATTTATTATCTACTTTCCAGATCTGGAATTAGTTTGGAGTAATATTGAGCTCTTATTTTTTCTGTTGAAGTAGAGGCTTCAATTTCCTTCCTCTTTGCATCTGAGATCTATGTTCTTTTTCTTAGTTTTTGTGCTTTCTATAGTTATTTCTTTGGTATTTTAGGGATATCTTTAAACATTGTGGGAGGGGGGAGCATTTTCTTTTATGTAATTTACTTTAGAATAAGACCCTTCTACTTCCATCTTCTTCACTCAATGTTGGATCCTTCTATGACCTAGCTCATGCCGCACAACTATCACACATGGAAAGCAAAAATGACTAGGCTTCTCATGTCAAGAAGATTATGGTCATGTCTGGATGATAACCAACCTATTCTACAGTGCCCTTTTGAAGTTCTTCAACACAAAAAAAAAGGATAAAGCCATGGAATTGATTGCATTGAACATATCCAATAGTCTACTATTTCACTTGGATGGTTTGACCACTCCTTGGGCTATTTGGACCAAGTTTCATAACTTGTTTGGCATAGTGAATGAATTCCAGAAATTACAGCTTGATGTAGAGTTGACTTCTTTGACACGTGACAGCTTTCCCACCATTGAGGACTTCTTGATGAAGTTCAAATCTTGACATACACTTTTGTAGGGATGTGGAAAAACAAAATAGATAATGAATGTATCTTTTTGATACCCTTAAAGTTATGAGGACAATATTGGATCTTTTCTTCCACTTTCTACTCCACTATGGATGCCTTGGGTAATAGACATCATATGCCATATTTTTAGACATTTTGTGATTGGTTGACATGGGAACAATCCAAGATCACTCAGATGGACTCACTTTCAAGTTCACAGTCATAGGCATTTCTTGCCAAGGATAGATAGGAGTAGAAGCCAAAGTAGATATCAGATTACTCTTCTACTAGTTCATCATCTTCTTCTAAGAAGAAGGAGAAATGGAAGATTGAGACTCCTACATATTCTTATTTTTGGAAATGATCTCATGATGAGGCACATTGTTTTTAGAAGACATTTGATGGCTATGAGAAACAGATTGCCAATTTGCAAGCTCTCCTTTAGAAGAGCATTGTTTCCACTCCATTCTCTTCTACCTCACAGGGGTTTGCCTTTTAGTCTTCTTCCACATCTTTGATATCTACACTAAATCTTGTAAAGGGTCATGCATTGTGATCATCCTTTGTATCCCCTTCACAGGACCCTTAGATACTAGATTTAGGTGCTTCTCACCATATGACATCTTCTCAAGGTATCTTCTCTACTCTTGAGGTGTCTCCCATTCCTCATATTCTCATGGGTACTAGCACTACCCTACTAGTCTACATGAAAGGTTTAGTTTGCATCCAGGATGGTATATTCAATGATGTGTTGTATGTTCCATCTCTATCTGCAAACCTTCTCTTGATTTCTCAGATAGCACGTGGTGGATCAGGGAAGACAGTTGAGTTCATTGCTGATTCAATCTTCATTCAGGATTGTGTAATAGGATGTCTTATTGCTACAAGGGTAGTTCATACTTTCACTCATATCTACACCTTCTCACACTTTGGTCCACCATATCTATTGTTAGAGCACACTACTTCTCTTTCATAGGAGCATCATGTGGTATAGTTTGGATACTTGAAGCTTTGTTTTATTCCTGAGATCCCTGTTTTGACTACCACACCACATCTGGTTGAGGTTTTTTCTCTTTATTAGGATTATTCTTCTACTCTACCTGATCCTTTGGCTCCATTCATTGAGCCTCGAGGTGCACCTATTGTGGATTCTTCAGTGGACATTCATGACAGTATTATCACACCTGCCTTGGGGATTCCATTTTAGGATCCTCATATTTTCTCCTTTGAACATTAGCTTGGCCTTCTAGTTTTCCCTCTCATTCAGGGGTTCCCTTGTATACTCTGCATTGGAGTTTCATTGGTTCAATTTTTTCTCTAGGGGCTCCATTATTCTAGGGGGGCTTTGGTGTCTTTTCTATCTCTCATGGGGGGGGGGTTGGTTGTACTTATGGTTTTGAGAGAGCCTCTTGAAACATTTCTGGTGGAAGTTGTCCTTGGGGGGTCTTGTTGAGGCCTTCCTTCCTTCCTTCCTTCCTTCCTTTTTTTATCATGTTTGTACTTACCTCTTTTTGGGGAAGGGTTTTTCCCATGAGGTTTTCCCTCTTTCCCTATTTTTAGAGGTTTCATTTCTTTGCATTGTACATGGGCACCTAATATGCCCTAGTTGTGGGGACCCATTTTGCATTTCATCTTAGTTTTTGTGAGCTTAAGGCATTCCCCTAAGTTACACTTAAGAGGGGGTGTTAGAGTAAATAATTATTTATTAATTATTTATTCTTTTACTTAGGTTAATGCATTTATTCATTAGTTGTAGTCTAGGAGCTGTTGACAACACAGGAGTTTGTTCCTATCTAAGTCATACTTATCTCCTCACCTTGATCAAGGATATTCCACCTTTTATGGACATATTCTTAATTGTGAACCTTATCTTCTGACACTTTCCAACTTACTTTTTATCTGAGAATACAATTTTCCTATTTTCAGACCAAACTCTTGCCTCTTCTTTTCTTTTTCTTCTCAGTGACAGGTTTTTTACATGTAGGTGATTTGAGGGCTTGTGGATTTGATTTGTGTATTTTCTCGAATCCAATAGTGGATAGGGGTTATCTATTGTAGTTCACTGAGAAGACCTAAACTATCAAAGACAAAGATGGTAAGATGATTGGAACTAGCACTAGATCTAGAGGTAATGTATTTTAGTTGAATCCTACTGAGATGACATGTCTAGTAGCTAAAGTGGATAATAGTTGGTTGTGGCATAGAAGATTTTGTTACATAATCTTTACTAATATTGTGAAGGTTAGTAGCACTTTTGTAGTCAGAGACTTGCCTATGATTGTTAAGCCTACTAATGTTATGTGTAAGGAATGTATTTTGGCTAAGTAGAAGAATCATTCCCTAGGAAGAAATTCACAACCATAGAGAAGTTGGAGATTGTTTACACAGATTTGAGTGGTCCTTCTAGATCAAGAGGATTCTATGGTGAAAGGTATTTTATGATTTTTGTTGATGATTTAACCAGAATGATGTGGGCAACATTTCTTAAAGAGAAATCTAAAGTTTTTGAGAAGTTTAAGATATTGAAGAATAGAGATAAGAAGGAATTTGGTGTTAAGATTGAGTGTTTGAGATTTGATAGAGGAGGAGAATTCACCTCTAGAGAATTTAACATATTTTGTGAAAAAAATGGAATCAAAAGAACTATTTGCACCTAGAACAGCTAAGAAAAATGGGATTGATAAGAGAAGAAATATGTCCATAGCAAAGGTAGCTAGAGTGATGCTATTTGAGAATGATGATTCTAATACATTATGGAGAGAAGCAACTAATACAATAGTAAATACTCTGTATAGAGCATAGTTCATAAAAGGTATAGATAAGACACCTTATGAACTATGGTTTGGATATTCACCATCAATCAAATATTTCAACATATTTGGGAGAAAATTTTATATCAAGAGAGATGATGACATTGGTAAGTTTGATCCAAGAAGCGATGAAGGTATGTTTCTTGGCTATTGACTAAAAAGTAAAGCTTATAGATGTTTCAATTATAGAACTAAGACAATAGTTGAATATGCAAATGTAAGGATTGATGAGAAGTTTGGAACTAAAGAAAAGATGGTAGATTATACTTAAGATGAAGAAGAGAGTAAACCTAGAATTATTAGATAGAATGATAAAGTTTTGTTTAAGACTAACAATGACTTGTAGAATGATGTGCTAACTTTTGAGCATAAAGGAGAATAGAGTTCTAGACCTAGAGAAGAGATAAGGGCATTGTTATTTGACTAGACTAAATGATGATGCTTCCTATATGGGGGAGTATCTAGTATGTACCTAGTCATTGATGACTCTTGGCATTTGGCATTTGGTATTGAACACTATCCTTGGACACTCGAGTTGGTTGATGACTTAGAGCAGCTGACTAGTAATTGGTATGTAACAATTGGTATTGAGTTTGACACCTTTGAAATTGATGTCAAATGGGGAGATATATGCATGAAAAAAATCTCCTAAGGCATGGGGGAGAGTATGTATGGAAGAACTCCTAAAGAAATGTGGGAGAGATATGATCAAGCAACAATAACAAAAGTTTACTTGTTATTCTTTGAACTTAGATGTTTTTAATCTACATTTCCTTCAATGCCAAAGGGGGATATTGTTAGTAGGAATGCTAATGATACTACATTGGGGGAGTATATTGAGCATTGGAGAGTATTGATATGTTGCATTCATGACTTTATTGTCCATTGATGTCAATATAGCATTTTTCTCTAAAGATTGGTTGAGAAATAGATAAAGATCTTGATGGCATGGACAATGGTTTAATTTTTTAGTCATGCATAGTTATGAACATGTACAATACAATGTCTTAATGATGTGGTTAAGTGTGTATAGTCTAAATTGATGGTGTATGGAAGTTGTACCTAAGTTACAAAGAGTAGTTTATAGATAGAGTATTGTGCAAGTAGTTTCTAATGTTGGTTGTCTTTCTTACATCCCAAATGTAATGAAGTGATGCATAGTTAGGAAGTGATAGAGGAAAATTAGATGATGATGTTAATGATTGCACAATCCTTCATCTTGCACATGTGAATTTTTGTATAGACTATGAGCTGAGAATGCTATTGGAATTGTAATTTAATTAATTATCTTATTTTAATTAATTGGGAAATCCTCAAGGATGACTCAAGGAATTATTATGAAGATGTGGTATAAAGGAAATATGTCTTCCTTGATTGTAAAAATATGATGTGTATTGAGATCATGTTGAAGTATGAAGTGTAAAAAGGAGGAGAGTTCTTATTGAATGTTTGTAAGTAATCTAAGGGATTATTGGATGTGTAGTTCAAGATCTATTTAGAAGATTTGAAGGAGAATAATTTTGGTTGATAGGATAGAGATAGAGGAAGTAAATTTTAGTGCTATTATTCTATAAGGAATAATATAGAGATCATTTGGATAGTGGGTTCATTGTTCTTTCCCTTGAAGCTATTTGGGTAGTGGGTCTAGCTATCTTCCACAACTCCTAACAGGGTTGGGACAATTCCTAATAGGGTTGGAATCTGCTAATAGGGATTCAAAGTCTCCTAATAGGGACTCATATGTACTAAATGTTGTAATAGACTCCTAATAATGTCTATCCTCTAGCAAGGAATATTTATATTAGTACATCATCTTGTGGGTACCATCCCCACTGGGGTTTTCCCTCTGATCAAGGGTTTTCCTAGTTAAAATATCTGGTGTTATTGTGTATGAGTATCTTGTTGTTGTTTCAGTTTAAATTACTCATATGGCTAAGATTGTTTAAGATTGTTAATTATGATATTAGTTGGATAATTGATTCACCCCCCCCAGTTATATTAGTGGACTATATAATGTAATAGTTCATCCCATCTAGTCTCAAATTTATAGAAGAGGTATTTCTTTCTCAAAGCATTTAGATGATTTTGTTTCTTATACCAATTGAAAAAGGTGTTGCTCATAGTTGTAGAGGAATTCTAGTCTTAAAATCAAAATAATAGATTGATGGCTCTCAACACTTTACAAATTTAAGAATTGATTGTCTAGGTGATTTTTGAATCTAGGTTGACAAGTAGCAAGGGATAATTAAAAACTTGCCGGTCAAGAAAAGGGTCTTTTCAAAGAACTACTAAGATCACTATTTGGCATGAGAGCTTCTCAAATGTTCATCAAAAGAGGAATATGAGAGTTATCAACTAAAGTATAGATCTAGAAAATAACACCAATACCTTGGCCACATAGTCTAAGTGTGGTTAGTGTAGAAAAGAAAGAAAACAAGAATAAAAATCACTATCCTATTCTATGAAAATGCTCCAAGGAAGAATTAGTTGGAAACATGCAAGATCTACAAAGCAAGCTAAAGAAGATTACCAAAGACTCAAAATGGAAAGAATTGATAACTCACTAAGAGCCCTCAGAACAAATTCTCTCATCTGGTTAGATAGTGATGGACAAACAAGTTTATAAGAATTCCTAATAAATGGATTGGTCAAGCGAAAAAAATTCTCCAAGTTACTAGATACTCATGATAAATTAGACCTCGAGATCTCAAAGGAAATTGATACAATAAACACACATTGAGCTAGGAAATCTAAAATTCTAAGGTTTCAACTTCCAAAGGACTTGAAAATTGCTTGAAATATTTGAAATCCAATTGTCACTTGACAATGTTATAAGAATTCTTACTAATGAAGAAATGCCTTTGTCATTTCTTCCTTTTTTCAGGACTATTTTTTGTGGTTCCACAACACAAACCCCATTTTCAACTTTAGAAATGGGGATCCCCTTTTTTGTGGCTCACAAAAGGTTGTTTGTTAGAATAGGGTATCTTCCAAGGTGCCTTGAGGAGTGATACTTCATAATTTAGGTTTATGATTCTGGTTAGTTAGCATCATTTTTAAGTCCTAGCACCAATATATAGATGTTTATCTCATCACGACATCCTCATAATCTATAACACAAAAAAATTACCATGGTATTGCATGTGCATTTTCAAAATAGATGCCTTGGGATTTTAGATAGAAGAATCAGAAGGAGTTCAAGTCTAAGACAATGTTGGGATACAAATAGGTCTAAATAATAAAAATATCAAAATAAGTACACAAGATGAATCTAAAAGCCCATTTGGGAAAAACCTATAAACTATTTTCAAAACTGAGAACTTTGATTTTTGATGAATTGAGCACCTTGCACAATTCCCTGAAGGTGCACAGGGGCACCATTTGTAGGTTTAGTGAATAAATTTTCTCCAGAAGGTGTAGAGGTTTGCATTGTAATTTTGAGATATGCATAAGTTGAAGAACTCTAGAAGGTGTGCATGTGCAAAGGTGCTCAATTTTACAAGTTTTGAAGAGCAAAGTACATAGGTGTGAAAGGTATGCAAATAGGCATAAATAATCAAAAAGATCAAAATAAGTACACAAGAGTGATCTAAAACCCCATTTGAGAAAAACCCAAAAACTATTTTTAAAACTGAGAACTTTAATTTTTTGGTGAATTGAACACCTTGCACAGTTCTCTAAAGGTGCATAGGTGCACAATTTGAAGATTTGGTGAATGAATTGTCTCTAGAAGGTAAATAGGTGTGCATTGTAATTTTGAGATATGCATAAGTTGAAGAACTCTAAAAGGTGTGCATGTGTGAAGGTGCAAAATTTTACAAGTTTTGAAAATAAAAGTACATAGGTGCACAAATAGGCCTAAATAATAAAAAAGATCAAAATAAGTACACAAGAGTGATGTAAACCCCATTTGTGAAAAACCTGGAAACCATTTTCAAAACTAAGAACTTTGATTTTTTGGTGAATTGAGCACCTTGTACGATTCCTTGAAGGTGTGTAGGTGCACCATTTGAATATTTTTTGAATGAATTATCTTGAAAGGTGTGCAGATGTGCATTTCTAAAACATCTAGAGGCCCCCTGAGGTCCCAAAAATTACCATGGCTTCCTGGTGTTCTATAGTAGTTAAGATCACAATTGGACCCATGAATTTCAAGTTCTAAGGAATGCCCAAACAGTCAAACTTGATGATTTCCATAGGGAAGTGAGGGTGAAGTATGAAGCTTTAGGCTTATTAACTCCTCAATAAATCACTCCTTCCATCTGAAAGGTCAAAGGGAAACATCTACACATCATTTTGATATAAAAGGAAAAGAAAACCCAAATGTTGGAAGTCAAAATTTTCACACTTTGAAGATTTTTTGGACTTTTGGGTCTTGTCACAAAGGTGCGCATGTGTACATGTGTGTAGGTGCACATGTACGCTTTTCTTAGAGGTACACTGATAGTTTCAAAGAAGTAGTGGGTTCATAGTTGACTACCAATTTCTATTTTAGAGCATTCAATGCATTGGAAATGCATTTTGATGGTAGTTTAACTCCCATAAATTCCTAGAGAAGGTTGAGCTTCCTTTTTTAGAGCTTCTAGAGACTCCCAAATCATCTTACACCTGCATTCTTCTTATCTTCTCATTTTTTTATTTTTCAAAGGCATGTAAAGGCTCATGCACCCATTAATTGATATAAACAAGGGTGGAGACCTACTTAACACCATTTAGAGAGTCAATTTGTATATAATTAGATTTGTTTTATTAATTTTTAGCATGAGCTACATTTTAATAACTCTCTCTCCTAACACAATTGGAGGAGATGATTTCTTATAAATACATGGATGTAATATGTATTCTAGGCTATTATTTTGATGCATAGTTTCTTGTCATGCATAGAGCACACTTTTCATGGCCTTATAATTTGATGAGAAGTGAAACATATTTCAGTTATTATTGAGTTCCCATCAATGATTGGATCATTGGAATTGAGGAAGTGCTGCTCCTATTTTCATTGGTTTTATACTTGATCTTTTCAATGATTTAACTCATAGACATGTTGTTATTGTGGTTTATGTCCGTTAGGAATTTCCATTTCAATTAATTAGATTTAATCTCTCATTACCTTATATTTGTTATTTTATTTGCTAACACTTGGTTAAAATAAGAATTCATAAATTTTCTAAATATATGAATTCCTATTTGCATTCACCACCAATCATTGCTAAATTTTTTCCTCTTTTCCAATCCCAAGACTTGGTATAAAGAAGTGTGGGTGTTGACCATATAATCATTTTAGTGCTCACAATTACCTATTGTGTATGAAATTACCAAGGGAGACAATTTGAATCCATCTACTTGTTTTAGGAAAGAGATTATCATATTCTATTACACATCATTTTCCTGCCCTGTCAAAAGCCTCTTCAGACATTTGAAAATCTATAAAATTAGTTATGTCTTCAACAAGATGAAAACAAAAAGTTTCCTTGATTAAGTCAACATTTATCTTAAATAGAACACCTCCATCTATATCCATGATCTCATGTGATGGAGGGTCATATTTGTCTACCAATTCTAATAATAGGTCAACATCTAGAAAAACCTCAGGCATTATCAATTTTCCTAAGTCATACTGCCATACATTACTAAGTAGGATTCTTGCATTAGCTTGGCCATACCATCATCTGAAGATCTCTAGGCCTTTCTTAGGTATGTTTGTGTTGCATAAATCTCCATATTTATCTATCAAACTTGGAGGTACTCCATTTTTTCAATGTTCTCCAACCCTCAACAACCTCTCTTCTCTCCTTACTCATATGGAGCTATTCAATGAAGTCATCCTGGAGCCTCCTATCCTCATAATTTGAATTTTTTAGAATACTTGTTTAGAAGAATTTTCTTAGGGAAAATGATTTTCTCAACTAGGGTTTCTCTAAGATTCGAAAGATACTAACCAAGGCTTATTTCAAAATGACAAATAAAACCCATGCAATCAGATTATTAGTTTTGAAAATTTAGGGGATTCTATAGCACTTATAAAATTTGCAGTTTTCCAAAGCAATTTGACTCTAGTTTTATAAGCCCTCAAGCTCTCCAACATCTCTTTGTAATTTTGTGTGTCTTTGATGACAATCGTGATGAGATGAAAACCTTTTAAAAATGCTGTACCATTATTTATCACGAGCTTGTGTGAATTAACTATATGTTTGTAATGCTGAAAAACTTCCCCCTTTGACTCTATACTTCAAGTTTGAAATTCATCCATTGATTAGGTTTCAACTTTGAATCATATGGTTGAAGATTCTTTTGACTTTTGCTAACTATCCTAGTCAGATCCTTGGACCCACTTAGAACTAATAGAAAGCCAACAAGGTGACAATGTTAGTTCTTTTGAAAATTCAATACTTGGGTACGAGGGACACATAGGCACATCTCATTGTATCGACATAAAACTACTATTATCTTGCACAAACACATAGACTGTTGATTCACTAACTCTTTCTCAAACAAATGGATGTATGATCTTAATTGAGCAACTAAGTCTAAACTATTGATTTACTACTCATGCACTATTCTTCCTTTAAGTGGAGACACATCCATCTTACCATGAATGAGACACATGGAAGAATCCTAATTTGATGCTATAGGAGAACCAATTTTCAACAAAGAAGCCTGAGTTGTTAGATCACCAACTTTTAAAATGGGTATGGATACTAAATGAAATCATCTTGCTTACATAGTTTGTGTGGCCCACACCTATCAGGTTCTAGCTGATTCACTAGGTCCCACTATGAAGCTCTTGTCATATAAAAAGACACATGTCACCATCTTGCATACTCACCATAATCATGATCAAGTTTCAAGATGCCAAGACACTTTCGGGTCATAAGAAAAGGTCAGCTGTAATTTTGGTCGATGTGGCAACATCCCAATCCTTTGATTCAACAACTCATATCTTGGCTCCTTTCTCCTTTTCTAACACACATATATATATGTTGATGGATTAGGGAAGACTTGTCCTAACTATAGTGGCCCCATTGAAAACCTCAGCCCTAAGGATGGCTTTATGTGTTATCATCTCACTTCATCACTACGAGAGTAACCAAAGATAGCAAGTTAACATGGGTCATAGATCTGCATCATTATATCTATTAACATAAAGGGTGTGGGTTGGATGTGTACCACAATCATATTGCAATTCCATTTAAGGGAGGACATTTGGTGCAATAAAGACAACTATTGATTTGTCAATAACTACAAGTTGAAGAAGAAAGGTATTCGAACTTGCTAGTTCCAGGTGGCATAATCACATGACATCGCTACCACGGGGGTTGGTCATAGCATTAAAATACTTGCTTTAGATTAGAGAGACATAATCTTCACGTGCTTAAAATATAAAGCAATAACTCATTATAGATAAAGCTTTGATTATTTATTTATTGGAAAGGAATAGGGTGGACCACATCAAATAATTCCCTAGTCATAAACATATAAGTCCCCATTTTCACATAGAACAACCCTTATTTAAAAGGTTAAGGTATAAGAAAATTTTCACTAAAATAAAAGGAAATAGGGTCAAGACTATAAAAGGATGACACCTAGGCATTTGTAAACATATCTCATGAGGAGGGCCCTTATTTAAGTAAAACAAAAAGGTAACAACAAAATAGAAAAGTTAGGGAATTTCCATTGTTTTACTTAGGGTTTTCCTTGTGCAAGGGCATCAACATGGATTTGAAAGTCTAAATAAAAACGAAAAATGGAAAAAGAACATAGTTTCTTAAAAATAGACCAACAACTTGCACTTTGAGTGGGGTTGTATGTAAATATTTTAATATTAATAAAATGAGCATTTGACACATTCTATGGGAATTTTTTATAAATATATCTTCTCTTATGGGCATTCTATTGGAACTGGGCATTGACTGTTAGATCATCAACAATCAACGATGTCCAGTGGATTTTCGGCCAAAAGGGTAATAAACCCTGAAATCTTGATAGGTGTTAAAATATTAAAATATATAGAATATAACTTAATTTTTATTGTTTCCCAGCTTTCATATCAAGTAGTTTTCAAGTAGTAAGGGGAAATGGGGCCAAAACTTTACCGAAGGCTCCCACAATGATGACATGTGGACCGTTAGATGTGTCATTGTAAGACAATAGGGATTAATATCATCGTGACCTTACGTTGACCATTAGATCACAAAAGATCAATGATGTGAGGTGTATTTTGGTCTAAAAGGGAAAAAAACACCACATTTTACAAAAACATACCCATAATGATGACATGCGTCCACTCTATCATATCACTATGTGTTGTGTTTAAATCAACAACTATGAGTACGAGCTTCAACTCTTAGCTATAATATGTATGATCAAGAATGTATGTACTAATATAAATAAATACCCAATAAAAAACATTGAATTTTTAAGATTTTATTTGTGTAAAGTTATTTCCACTTGTGTTTTCATTAATTGATAATAGTTTTGTAGTTCTATTCTTTTATGTAGCAACAATATTTTAGAATCTGAATCATAGAATAACTTCTTTGTTGAGGAATGCAACACAATCTATTAGCTCTTTCACCACTTTTAGTCTTTTAGTTCTCTTCTCAAATTCAGTTTTTGGGTAAGATTCTGAGGACTAAATGATTTTCAATTTCCTGTACTGTAACTCTAGATTGTACAATTTAGGGTTTAATTTTGGATCATGCATGTAACTTTGTAAGCCTAAATTATTAGTAGTGAGTAGTTACTGGTTAAATTCTAGAATTATAGCTAATTTTCAAAGTAAATTATAGAATTACTTAATTTACTTTTAATTTGTTTTTGATTAAGTAAAATAGGTTTTACAAGGATCCTAAAACCCAAAAGTTTTATAGCATAAAGATAGAAATTTAAAAAGTCCAGCTAACATGAAATTGCTACAAAAAGCCAAAACCAAAAAAAGGCCCATGGCTATGGGGCAAAAGCCAACACCCAACAAAACTATGAGAAAAACCAAAAGAAAAATAGAATAATGGTTGTCCTTATCCAGATCCTATAGAGTTTCTGCAGCTTCATTATCCTTCCGATTGTCTGTTGTTTCCTAGTTCTTGTTCTGGGTTTCCATCGAGTCCACCTAGTTCACCTAGTCCCTGGAGTCTTTTCGAGTAGCCTCTTCTTGGCCTATGTCCTACTTGGTCTTCTACATCATGTCCCCACCAAGTCCATCTCTCATAAGAGAATCCCCCAGATTGACAATGTTCTCATTTAGGGCGTGCAGGGTGTCCACTATTTGTTTTATCATGATCTGGTGGATATAATCAAACCTTTGGACTTTCTAGTCAACTAAGGAGAGTTTTTCCTCCTATTCATCACTAGTGTCCTAACCACTATAGATATTCTAACTACCTTCCTAATCTCTCTTCCTTCCTGTGGTCTCCTAGTCCCTATGGATTTCCTAGCCATTGTCCTAGTTTTTTTAATCCTTTAGAGCCTCAATTTCCTAAAACAACCATTTGATGGAATGGAATTTATCAATCAAGCTATTCTTCATGCTGTTTAAGAGGTTGAGGCAAGTTTCCTATGCATTGTCAGAAATGACCAATAGGGTAGGTTCAATTAGCTCATCATAGTGGGTTCTGTTGTCAAGGTCTTCCAACACTTGGATTTTCATTGGCTCTCTAACAATACCAAAACTTGTAGTATCCAAGTTAAAATTCCTTCAAGCCCTTGTCTTGTTCTTCCTAATCACCTCCCCACTTTTTTCCACCATAATTTCAACCATCTCCTCAAGTGGTAGTGTGGGCAGGATAGGGCCAAGGGTCTCAACACTTTGGGCTTTTAGGTCTATCTGGGGCAGGGCCTAGTCAGCTTTTCTTTTCCTAGGGTTTCTCAGGGGGGCATCAAGAGCCACCTCCTCCTTGTCACTATCTCTCCCCTTCTCATCTTCTTTCAAATTACCCTTCCCCAACTCCTTATCCTCATCCTTAGAGTCCATGTTAGTCTCCTTGTCTTCTTCACTATCCGAATCTTAGGCATGGGAAGAGGGGGAGGGAGGCATCTAGGGCTCTTTCTACTAGGAATGTGGGGATTGCAGGTAGAGATGGCAATGGTGTTGTTAACCTCATCCTCAATTTTCAATACCTGAACATCCCCAAAATCTGAACTAGCAGTTTCCTCTGAAGCACAACCTGGGTCACCAAGGGATTTTCCTCTGGGTTGAGTCTTCAAAAAATCATAAACCATGAGAAGAAGGCCTTTATGGAGGGTGGGGTTGGTAACAGGTTTTTTCTTGAAACCTTCAATACTCTTGGACATGGAAGTGTAAAGATAAAAGGGAAGAGAAATTTTAACACGATGCCTAAAGTGGTTTAACAAAACAAAGTGGTGCATTCTTATCGTATCAAATCTAGGGTCGAGAGTGATATACTCAATGAGGATCCTGAGAACATACCTCCAAATTGTTTTGATGGATTCTATGTCATAGTAGGTATCAATCTTGACAATATTATCTTTCTCCATTTTTTCCTTGACAAAAATGCTAACTGCATTGGCCGACATCTTTTTGTCCTTGTAGAAATTCATGCCTTCTTGGGGAATCTCCATCACTTTTGCAATCAAGCCCTCAAAGATTTGATGGGTGACACCATCAATTTTGACTCTCCCATTGCTCAATGTTTCCACCATGATCTTGGTCACCCTGGCTTCAAATTCATGAAGCTTTTCCATGAACCTAGTGATGCCACCTTTTTTGAGTTTACACCACACCTTCTTCTTCTCCTTCCAGTTCTTTGCCTCCCCCTAGGGCTCTCTTTTGATCCTCTCTCTGACCATGGTTTCCTTCAGCTCTACAAACCTATTAGTGAACAGATTGTCCTCCAAGAAAATAAATACAAATATAACCCTGAATGCCCAAATGAGAATACGAATCAGCACTAACAGTTGGACAAGTTATCATTGGATTGATAACTTTCCTCTGAATTTTATCGAGTACAGCTCCCCGTATGAAATATTCAATTAATTTAAATATCCTACACTTTTACTCGAAAGTACGAAAGGATCTCTCATAGATTCTTGGATCGTGAGGTATAGATTATTTCTAACAACAAAGAGATATTTTAACTGATCTACAAAAATGAATAATAACACCTATCTGTAGTAAAGACAGTAACCAGATATCTAGAACTGATAAATTAGGATTCACAAAGTAATACTCACTTAACATGCTTGAACACAAGGTTTCTAAGCCATATTCAAGAAGATACATATATAGACATCAAATCTCTGTATGCACAAAGTTATGCAAAAACTAAAACACCCATATCATATCTACCAATTACTGTCATTACAATATCTGCCCATCTAAAACTCTAACCATTCTACCCTCCCCTTTGTAGCAGCATAAAATCTCCTATAAGGAAAAAGCAGAACTCTCAGCCCAAAACTCTCCTATATTGCAGCACCAAAGTCTCCCCTACAGAAAAGAAGTGGAACCCCCACCTCACATTTACTAGAACATATTTATCTTTTCTGATGTTTGTGATTGTTTGGTTTTCGTAACTGATTCTTGAAAAACTTTTGATTTCCCTCTTCCTTTGCAATATCTCCCACTAATTCTTATTTGAATATTAACTCTTAATGACATATGTCATTAAAGTTATAATATAATACATAATCTTTCACATTCTATCTTGAAAAGATTATACGAGAGATATGTTTATAACCCAGAATTTTTTATATATCCTAATAATTATAATGTTTAATGAAACATTATAATTTTATTTCTTCCTTTCCAAACTTTAATTTAAGACACCTGTCATATATCTTCATTATGTGAGAGAGTTTACATATGCCACCTATCATTTGAATGATCTAATTTTAAATAAGATATTCATGATGCTGAGCAGATTGGAAATGATTCTAACAGTAAAAATAAGCCTGATTACGGGGGGCATAACTAATTATTCCACCATTGGATCTTGCTGAATTTTGGATATGTTATCCAAATACTAGTTCTCCACATTCTCACCAAGGCGATTTTGAAAATAATGCCCGAGTCAAAAGTTACAGATCTCTGTTTGAGGGTCTATATGACTGTCAGAAAATCCGACTTGCTGAATTGAAATTCCTTACTGATCATTGGACATCATTTTGAACATGCTTCCCTGCTATTATTTTATCAATGTTTCCATGCCAAAGGATGTCTAATGTGAATGCGCAAGCATGGGTATTCCTATCTTTAGTTTCATTTGAACTGTTGCTATGTGACTGCAGACAGACCTGTGGCCTTCCAAACTTATTATAATGCTATCACCTGCGAAAAGCTGACAGGTTGCACGTCTAACATATGGGATTCTCCATTGATGATTTTCCCTAGGCAGTTCTTTCTCTTCCATTGGTCATCGAGCTTCCTTCACAATGATAGGATGGGTCTTCACTTCGATCTAGAGCTTGAGCATCTTCAACAAAAAACAAATCCATAGCTTACACATTAGGCATCAACTTCCTCCACCGAATCACCAAATTTGAAGACATTTGGCCCGAAAACTATCTCTGAATCTGCATGCTGAAATACTGAACCACTTCAAACTTCTGAATTAAAGAACCTTGAAGGTTTACCATGATGGTATTCTGTCCTTTGACTGGAGTGCCTCCCCAAATTGTGCCCTCTAAACTTTTGTAATGACCTTGAATCATGGACTGGTACTGGGCTTTGAACTTTTTGAACTGAAAAATCAGCATTTCAAATCCAGAATCTAAACTTCACTTGTATTGAACCTACAGGACAGGCTACCTGAACCATTGAACTGCTTTGAACTACTTTGAACTTTAGTTCAAAGTGGTTCAAACTCTGCACTTGAAGTTTTAACAGTGTAACCATATCGGGCACTAACAAAACCCTATACCACTAGCTATTTTATAGTGCTCGATTTTCCTTTAGGCACTTAAAACAAATTTTTTTTACGATATTTAGTGGTTTTTTTCTTGCCATCCTTTGAAGTGTGCCTTCCATATGCATAATTAGGACTTGAAAAGGGCTCTGCATGATTTCTAATAACTTCCCCTTTGATGTGAAATTTTGAAAATCCTTTCATAATTAAAATGGGATTTTATTTGTACCCTGGATTCTATCCTACTAGATCAACTCAATCACCTTAGCCAAGATTTCATCTCCATTTTTCCACATCATCATCGAGTTTCTGGCGATGGCATCATTGGAAAACTACTCAATATTTGAGTTGGCTTCCTAGTAAGCGTGGCTGATGTGAGTCTTTTTGAACTAGCCCAAGTCAAATTTGATGTCCTCTATGATGTTGGCTATCATCCATAAAGTTGCAGATTGAGCTTTGATGTAATTGATGATGTTTAGGGATTCACCCTCAAGCCATAGGTGCTCGATCCCAGAGGCCAAGGCCAGTTTAACAATATTTCTAGCCGCACTAGCTTCCACAAAGTGGTTTTTCTTGTGACCAAGAGGGAAAGAAATAGCCACAATTCCTCCACCCAAACTATTTCTAATTATGCCTCTACTTTCAGCCAGGCCAGGGTTCCCCTTTGCCACCTCGTCAAAGTTGGCTTTGTGCCATTCCTTAGGGGGAAAAGACCATCTTGCTTCCTATCTTCTCATGGCCTGGTCTTTCTTGCTAGCTTTTCTGATTCCACCTTCCTTGATATTTCCTCCTTTCATTATTGCGAAGTTCTCTAGGATGAGACCTTCGATTTTCTCAGTAATTATGAACTTTGGTGATTCTCTTCCTCTAAATGTTCTATTATTGCACTCTTTCTAGATTCCCCAGTAGAAGTGTGGGAGAGTCCAAGAGCTCATTAACTGAGAGTTCAATCTAGAGCGATGGCTTCTCCACTAGCAGAAGAAATTCAGGATACTAGCTAGGGGGCACCAACTTAATCCAAGATCCTTAGTCAAGAAGAACCAAATTTACTTTTAATTTGTTAAGGCCAAAAGGAGTTAAAGTTTAATTTTAATTAACCCTATAAATTATGTTTTGTGACTGTGAATAACTATTTGAATTTCACAATTGGTTCACAATGGCTAAAAGAGACACAAAGAGTGCACTGAAGAAATATGGAAAAAAGATTCAACATACTTCTTCAAACTACTTAAAACAATGGGCTTCACTTATGAATTTCATGATATTTATGATCATATTATATATGGGAAAAATATCATGGAAATTAGATTTTCACTTGAAAATAAGCAGATAGATCAAAAAAAGGATAAAAAGTATTCTAGGTATAATGCTAGTGTAGGGACCATAACATATAAAATAGCAATGTGGCCTTCTGGAATAGCCCATTTGGTGTTTCCTCTAGTATTCCCTTATCCAAAAATTATCATGATCAATGCCAAAAAATATGATGAAAATAGAAAGACAATTGTTAATTATAAGACCCCATCCCTAGTACCCTATCATAAATCTTAATAACACGAATATGGTTCGAGCTAGGAAGTGTAAGGAGATGAGATGTCATGTTTTGTCCCTTGCATGTAAAATGTGAATTATATGTTGTTACCATACACCTTATGATAGAATGATGGTAAGAAGGTTCCTGGATCTAAGTATGCCATGATTGGCATTTTCCCTGTCAATAATGAACCTGAGATCTTATTGAGACTGATATACATTTTAGTAATTGTTGTGCTAAGTATCATATTCAGAATTATATTAGGTTGATAAGCTAAGACCCTATGGAATAAAGGCTCAAGGTGTCATAACCCAAAAACTATGTTGATGGGTTCATGATATTATATAGCCTATTAGGATAATTGAGTTAGATGGTTACTATGGAAAGATGAATCAACACCCACCCTTATGAATATCACTAATAGTCATAGATGAATATTGTTATCAAAATTGGATAAGGGTCTATATGGTAGAACTTGATATAATGTAATGTAACAAGTTAATCATTATGAAAGTAGTATTAGGTGGATATGTTGATATTCGTAGGGATGGATTTTATGGCCCAATAAAATGTAATGGATTTATTCTGTGATTGATTTTGAGACTATGTGACTATGCAAAAATCTTGATTACTTGACACAATTAATACACCTTATAATGTATTATCTCATAATGATAATGGGATACTATTAGTAATCAAATTTTATTTAATTAAATCAAAGGATATTGGCTATGATGTTTACATTTTGGTGATTTTGACCTAAGATATGTATTCAGAACTTATTTTCATGTTGGCTGATTTAATAGTATAGATTCAACATTTCATTATTATGATAGGAAATGAATTATGATGTGGTTCTGAATGTTTGTTGGATCATTTGATTAGATATTAATGTTGATATGAAAATTCTAATATTTTAATGTTTTAAATGCCTTATCTGAAAATGATTAGAAAATAAAAGTTGAATTATGATGTTAAGGTGAATTGTTTAATATGAAATTGTCATGCACCTATATACATGTATTTATATGATTTTTTTTCATTGGGTTACTGATGTTCAAGTTTAGTGTGTAGGAAATTGAACCATGGAAATTAATCAAGGAAAAGAGGAAAAAAATTATGTGGACACAATATAGCCAAGGTGCATCTTTGGAGGATTCAAATCCTTATTGTGATGTGTTTATTTTGTAAATGTGAGTTGAATGTGTGTAATAAATTTAAATTCATGAGTAAGTAGGGACATTTCATTGTGATGTGTAATGTATTTTAATGTGTCACTTGACACTTGTAATTGTTTGTGTGTTGAGGACATGTCACCTAGGGTTTTAGTCATGGTTACACTTAACCTTAAACTAGTCACCTTTCATAAGATTGAGTAAATCCACTTGGAGAAAGGATAGGAAGGGTCACCATCAAGGGAAATTCGAATTCAAACTTGAAAAGGATCTTTAAGGGCCAATAAGTGGTCCCAAAGTGCCATTTTTTGTGAAAATATGTTGGCATAACATGTTAAGGGCCTAAATTTGGCTATTTTAGTGCTTAGCTAGCCTAGGGGACCCACTAACCAATGCATACTTCTACCAATTCAAAAATTTGGGTTTTCCCATGAGTGTGGCCTCACACTTCCACTTGGTCAAAGTTTATTTTTTAGAAGGGACAACAATGTAATAAATAGTGGGCTAGATGTTCCTACCAAAAATGGGATAGTAGAGAGTCTTTTTAGAGGATTGGTGGTAAACTAGTGGGGTGTTCATCCACTCTCTAAGTTTAGATACAACTAGGGGTTTGGAAGGAGAAAGAACAAGGAGAAAGGAGCTCTTCATCAACTATCCTTTGCCTTTAGCTTGGATCAAGGTTGGTACCCTTGTCATGGCCTTGATTGAACTTGCTTATGGTGTTGAATTCTTGTTCATATAGTGGTAGAAACATGTAATGTGTGTGGTGTTGAGTGGATTGTTATGTGTTATTGTTGTGATGGATTTCTCTTGAAATTTTTCTTTATTTTTGTGTGTATGAATGTTAATGGGTTTGAAGGCTTCACTCACCCTTGGGAAGGTAGAGAAGGCTTGGGTAAAGGGGTTAGTTGGGATCAACATTGAAGTTGAGAGATTTTCCTCTTGGAGAGGGTTTTGTTGTTCATGGAGTATGGGCTCCATTGAAGCCATATGTGTTGTTTGTTATTATGGGGGTATAATTGTATTGATGTGATTAGGAGGATGTATTTGATAGCCTTGAAGAGGCATTATGCAATTATAGATGTATATGTGTATATGGATATAGAATTCTCCTCTTTGGAGAGTCCAACTTCATCCAATGTTTCATGATTCTAATGGTGAATCTTTGTATTAAACCTCAGAGGGATTGTATATGTATTGTGATTTTTTTTTTTGTATGCATTGTTAGCTAATTGAGTGTAACCTATTAGAGTCTTGTTTCCCCAACTCGGTAGGTGACTTCTTAGAAGCCTAGGATGGAAGTGAGCCTCCACGGTTCTTGGTTTTATGTTTTTTTAACAAGTTTGTGAGAAGGAGGTCTATAAAGAAGTTAGGGATTTTCTCTTGGAATTTTTGAAGAATCAAGTATTGTGTTGATATATCATTTGGTTGAAGAACTCCATTCTTCACATGTCATTTTGTAATGTGTTGTGATAGAAAAATATCTATTATTGTCCTATATAATGTGAGAAGGATTTACAACTGGTGTAGGAGCACATTAAATACAAGAACATGAGAAACTTAAGATTCATTATTTGTGATATTAAATACATTTGAGTCATTTATATTGTATTTGGGGCCATTTTGTCAAAAATGTAAAAGTTGCATAAAAAGTTGTAAAATGCAACATTGAGAAAGTTGCTAACAATAAAAGAAAGATGTAAAAAGGTATATGGTTGGTCTTGAGGGTAGTTAGGAAGGTTTCTAACTATAAAATGGATATAAATACCATTGTATGGTCAAAACAAATCAATTTGGAGAAGAGGAAATACTTTGATACATTTTTGGTGCATTTTATTCTTGTGGTTTTGATTGGTTTTTTTAGTTTTAGAGTAGTTTCTAGGCCTTGTACGGCCATGTACAGCCTAGAAACCATGTAATATAGTAATGGATATATAGTATGATGAATCCTTCTTCTCATGCTTTTAGTTTGGTTCAATTTTATGAAGAAATGAATAAGTTATGGGTATTTTGGTGAAAGTGGATGTTTGTAGATTTGAGATTCGCTGAATATAGTCATGTTGCAGCATGTGGTGCGGACATATTTTGGAGATTCAGAATCTCTAATGATATTCATTGGAAATATTAGTGAACTACCTTTCATTTCCAACTAGTTTGAATCATTTTCATTTAGATTTGGGAAAGTTATGAAGATTTGAGTGAGAACTGGTTTTTAAATGCCTTCAATGGTGTTGCAGAAAAAGATTTGATATTATACAATGATTTATGAATGAGAAAAGAAAATAACTTATATATTTGGAAACTAGACTTAGAAATGGATACTGTAGAGTTGGTTTGGTATTATTGAAATTTATTTTGAGAAAGTTATTTGATTCCCTAGGAAGGGTTAATGGTTTGGCTCTTGATTTATGACAGAAAATATGGGTCTTGGTTCAGAGTATATAATTTATAATCTGCTTATTGGATTGGTCTCATCTGTGGGTATGTTTTAGAATTACTAATTTGGAAAAATTCCTCCAAAGGGTTTTTCAAGAAGATATTTAGAACTGAAGTTATGAACAATGCAATCAGACATAGCAATCTGATTGTGTGAGTGAAGATGTTGTCTTTATTGGTGTATAATGTTAGGGTTCTTTGTTGTAATCTTTGAGATGTTCTTGGTTCCTTGAGGGTGTACCAGCCTATTGTGAATCCCTTGAGTTTATCTAAGATTCCTTGAAGATAAATACAGATGGCTCTGCATCAACAACCTATTGTATACTAATGTGAATGTATAAATTGAGATTTGATGTTGTGCTTATAATTGGCATTGGAAGAGAAAGATTGTATAAATTCCATAGTTGTCTAATGTTGCCCCACTTTTCATCCTAAGTCCACAATGCAAAGTGGAAAATGTCTTGTCATTGGTAAAGTCTAGGTGTGCTTGGGTCTATTTTTAATCTTTCTTAGGTATAAAGTTTCTCCATCAGATTATCCATTCTTCCCTTCCTTTGCATCACATGGCTGAGTAGGTTCCCTCTATGTCATGAGTTTGTGGGTAGTTTAGGACCCAATTTGATGGAGATTGTGGCAATTCACAAAGTGATTTTTGATAGTAGATTTTTTTATGGTTCATCACATTTTTCAATTGAAAGTATGAAGCTTGCAAAAAAATAGAGATCACCTTCTCCTTGGTAGGTTTCCAACCCTTGAAGGTGCTTTCTCATAGAGATCGACAAATGAAGTGTATAGACAGAATCAAGAAAGAAATGAGTTGTTCTATGGATAGTTCATCTCTACATTTCATTATTCCACCTTGGGAAGAACTTTGGATTCATCATAGTGCTCAAAATCACCTCTAGTGGAGAACTCTAAAATAACTTCTCCACAGTGGGCTTTCGACCCATGAAGTCAATTTTCCAATAGAGACATTTGTGACAGAGAAAAGCAAGTAAGTGGGACCCTTTTCCATTTTCATAGCCCTTTTGAGATTTTCCAAAACTTAGAGGCACATTGACTTAAAGGATTAATTGAAAATAAAGGCAAGGGTGGAAAAATGGAAATTGCTTTCCCCTTAGCGAGTTTCCAACCCCTAAAGGAAATTTTCTATATCTATTGAAAAATCAACTATGCAAGCATGTCAGGCACACAAATTGATCACAAGATAATTAAAAATGGTAATGGAAACAAGTTAATCTAATTTGGAAAGGTATTTTGAGAAAAATTTGGCTGAGTAGATATTACCTTACGGAGTACTCTATTCTTAATTCTCTAGAACTCGATGAAAAATGGGAAAGTAAGTATGTAATTAAAGAAATTTACCATTAGGCCAATGAGAATAGTGAAAAGACATGGAAAAATCCATTCAAAACTATCATGTTTACTAATCCAATGGATTTATCCTTTAATTCACTTGTGTGGTACAGATCTTGAAGATTAACGAGTGAATTAGGACTTCTATACAGAGAGAAACATAACAGTTTTTCAAATTACTACTTTTTATTGAATTGATATGCTTTTGAATTATATAGCATTTTCAAAGCTCTTATAATTTTTTAAATTTTGCTCTCTATGCTGTTTTCAATTTTAAGGTTTCAATTCACTTCCATCTCAGATAAAATGGCAACTAGATTCACTGAGTTTGATGGGTTGAATGAAATCAAGTCTACATTGTAGAATGTTATAGACATCTTGCTTTGTTTCTTTGACATGCAAGATTTTCAAAGGAGACTAAGGTCAGAACCAACTCACCCCATAACTGGGATGCTCTAAGGAAGTAGGCTAGTGGAAGTAGCTGGATTTCTAGTTGTAGTTCAAGCTCCTAAGTTGATCGTGGAATCTATAAATCACTACAACCTGAACACCAAATTTTTTTTGCTGCCCAGCCATAAATTTTTAATCTTGATTAATCATGCCTACTTCATCTCAACATGCTACACTAGTTGCAACCATAGCTTCCACTCAAGGACCAAATCAACCTTCAAGAGGAGGTGATCAACCTCTCGACAAGAATGTCCCTATAGCTAAGACCTATCATGATGGTTCCCTCCTAGTAATAGGAACCTAGACTAGTACTAAAGAAAAGAAGATGGAAGAGCCAAATGATAGTGCCTCCACTCCAGTCCCATCCCCTTATACTACTCTAGTTCCATCTCCTCACACTACCCTAGTTCCTTCTCCTCATACCACTCCAATTCCATCTACTCATCATAGCCATGTTCCAGTAGTAAGTTCTTCACTTCTAAGGCCAAGTGGTTCCCCTATATAGATAGTAGACTTAGGGGATGGAAAGAGTAGTAATAGCAAGTCTATTGAGTTAGATGAGGCAGAGAAGAAAGCTCTAGAAGTAGAGAAGGGATATACTTCTTCTAGGTTCATATCTAAAGATTTGAAAAATCCTTTCTCTTAAACTTCTGTAATAATAACTCTAGTTAAGAAAAAGATGTTCAGCATTGAATCACATAGAACAACTTCCAAAGTGATAGGAATAGATTCCTAGTTGTAAGATAACTTAGAAAGGAAGAGAAAGAGAAAGGATGAAAGTGCTTCCATAAAAGATACTATATCTCTTGCAATTTGTTCTAGGTTTGCATTGACAAAAGTTAAAAAGAAAAAGCCTTTTTCAATACTTGGGCAAGATCTAGAAACATGGCATTTGACAATGGAAATAGCCAAGCCAAACAAAGGAGGGAGAATTGAGGACATGAAAACTAATGATTTCACTCTACATTCAATTGATCTTGGAGAGGCTAGACATGACACAAAGGTTGGCTTGTGGAGGTCAAGTAATGAAGTAATAGAAGGACAATTAGAAAGTCTTAAGTTATCAAAGATTAGGATGAAATTCGAGATAGAGGAGTTGAATAAGTTCATAAGGCAACTGGTCACCCTGCTGGCAACTGTTTCTGGTGTGTCAGTAACCTAGAATCCTATTGCTATTGAAGTGCAAGCTCTCATTTCTCAACTCTAGGAGGATAGAGACTTCGACCAGATTGGAAAGGAATGGATTGAGAAACTCAAATTTGAAGGATTTTCTATCATAGATCTCATTGGTAATGTTATCCTTAGACTGGAAATAGAAAAGGAAAACATCATGTTTAATAGCAATACTCTGGTTGGAGAAAGGGTCAAATGTGATGATTGCATCTCTCTTCTAAAGATGGTCATCCAGCTAGCTAAAAAGGGACTCAAGGAAACATAAGATAAATAAAAGAAGACTCAAGATAGAGGATTCGAACTCATGAAAGGGTTACACACTGATTCACAAACTAGTGGTCAAGAAAAGGCTCTCATTGGAATAGATATAATGAAAAATAACTTTTCTACATATTTGGATAATCTATCTAGAGTGACTTCCAATAGTCAAAGTAGAATTAGAGAAATCCAAACACTCAATGGTTGTATACATGTGTCCGCAGAGGAGTTGCCAAATTAGTTGAGTGCTGTGAAAGAGCTGGCAAGGTAACATTCAAAATTGCTCTTGAGATTCATCAATATACACATGGCCAACCATGAGGAGCTAATTCCAATAATAGTTGCTGCTAAGGCATATAGAGCAAAAATAGAAAAGGGGAAGAAGTCTAAATGATTCATATTATGCCCTCTTTTCATTTTCTTTTGTAATTTTGTAATACAAAAAATTGACATCTTTACATTTGTCATTTTTAGAAGATGAACCGATTAAGTTTCTATTGTAATGGTCATCTTGAAATTCTGAATTGAAAGATTAATGAAGGGTCAAAATTTTTTGGTGTGAAGTACTTTTTGTTGCAAAGACAATTGAATTGTATTTTATGTCAATTATTTTCTATTCTAGTTTGGATTGGTTTTAGTCTTATGTTTTTCTCTTTTGTTTGGGTCAAATTGAGGAAAGAATCGAGTTTTACTTCCCCTATTTTGAAACAATAGATGAATGTGATAGGCATTGTTATTGTTCATTACAAGAGGAATCCCTCCAGCATTTTTGGTTTATTAACCACAGTTTAGTTTCAAATTAGCTTAGTTCAATATTAGCTATTATTTGGATAAACTTTATGAATTCATAAGATGTGTGAATGCATAAAACCATTTTGGTATTCAAAAATATGTATACGCCTGAGTTAGATTCTATTTAGGTCTAGCTTGGTTATACCTCTTCTATTCTCAGGTTAAGAATATACCACCAAATTAATTTAGCAAGAATACATAATTCACTAAAGATCTTGCATAGGGATCTATACCTATCAATTCAAAGAAAAGCCTATTTATCCGTAAGTGGCTTTTCAGTTATTTGTAACTAGATATTGTTCCAAACTTGGGTATTAAAGGGTCATAATCAAAAGAACAAATCTATTTACCAATAGATTTTTTGTGACTCCACAAGGGAAATGAATAGTCACTTGACTAAAAAGCCTATATCATGAGGAATGATGGTACTACCTCATGAAAACTTTATTCCAGTGCTCCAACATAATCTTGGTTTTC
This sequence comes from Cupressus sempervirens, assembly GCA_028749045.1. Classification (NCBI taxonomy): domain Eukaryota; kingdom Viridiplantae; phylum Streptophyta; class Pinopsida; order Cupressales; family Cupressaceae; genus Cupressus; species Cupressus sempervirens. The sequence continues at coordinate 766,251,992 of CM053785.1, forward strand.
AAAATGAGCAAGAAGTCATAATTTCATCCCTTAACACATTAACGTTGAACATTACAGAAATGCTAGCCAGGTATTGGAGGAAGAACAAAGAAGAGCTGAAGCCTTAAAAAGAGTTGTTCAAAGGAGAAACATCTAAAAATTAGAAAGACAATTGAGAGAAGAAGCTCAGAGATAAACCTAACCCAGCATCTTGGAACAAATTAGGTTCCTTAGAAGTATCAAGGAACAGGGTGGCCAAGACCCTATTTTTGATAAACTTATAGAGCTTGGTTTTGCAATCTTAGACATTCCAAAATGGAAAGGTGAAAAAAAAAAAGCTGAAGCAACATGTCTTCCCCTATTAGGAATCAAAACACTAGTGCTTCACATTCTACCTATCAAGTATTGGCCATACATAGAATCATGGCTCCCCTAGTTGTTAATTTCCCACCATATACTACTAGGACAATCATGGCTACTCTGTGGGCTATGGAAATAGGGCCATTAGTGCTAAGCACTTATCATCCACTCCTGATTGGTTCAAGGAAGAATTTCCATAAATTCTTGCATGATGGAAAAGTTACTACAGATGAACATATTAAAGATTTCTTTGTAGCTACTCACATCCTAGGGGTTGGACATGAAGATGTTGTTGTAAGGTTGTTTATAGAGACCCTAATGGATAGTGCACCAGACTGGTTCTATCACCTAGATGATGGTTCAATCACTGATTGGAATACATTAAGAATGGCCTTTGAGATAAGATTTAAGACTGTAGAAGATGAACACATCTTGCTGAAACAAGTTACCTCTATTAAAAAGAAACCTACCATGAGCACGAGAGATTTTGCTACTAATTTCAATAATATTGTTAGTAGAATTCCAACTCTTGCTAGAGCCACTACTGGTAATATAAAGACCTTCTTCATAAGTGCAATGCCCCAAGATATCAATTATGATTTGAGGACACACCCCATGGATCTGGCTGACACACAAAAGAAAGTGATCGAATGCAAATATGATTTGATTTCTACAAGAAAATAGAAATAATAACTTCAAAACTAAAGGAAGTTCTAGTAATACTACATCATCTAATGAGATGATTGAAAAATTGTCAAATGAATTGATAGGAGTAAAAATGCAATTACCTAGGTTCAGTAATTTGTACCAGCAAAATTATCAAAATTTTATTGGAAAGAACAATGATGGAAAATATCCCTAGCTTATAGGCTCATAACCTAGGTTGCAGATTGAAGTAGCACCAAAGAAGGGAAACATGTGCATCTTTCATTTAACCACAAATCATGATAGTGAAAATTGCCTAGAGACTACTCATATGATGTAGTTACTATCGACCAATGAATTAAACTCTACACTCCTTGTCCAAAATTTGATTTGTATTCAAATGGTGACTTTGGAAATTTATATTTAGAATAAGAATTAGAATCTAAACCAAGTGGTGAATGTTATGCAACCATCGATGGAACTACATATATAGTGCTTACTCAAGGCCAAAATCTAAAGAATCAATCCTCAAACCATGCTCATAAGAGTGATTCTAGTCCTTCAGCAAATAATGCACATACTGATCAAGGAATGTACACTTCACAAATGGGTAAGGACAAAATGCCTTTTGATTTCATTCAATTTTGTGAAGAATCAAAAATTCAAATTTCTCCCATATATTATTTGAAATCTCATCCCTCTGAGTTAAAGAGACTAGTAGACTAGTGTAAAGGGTACACATCAAACTTGAATCATAGTGTGACTATTGAAAATGAAGATAAAACCTTGACATCTAGTCTATTTAATCAAGAAGATTTTACTATCTTAGCAACATCTCATTGGCAAAAACTCGACCCTTTTTATATCTCATTGTTTATTAATGGATGTAAACTCAACAATTGTAAAATAGATTTGAGTGTGTTAGATAATGTTATGCCTTATTATATAGCTAAGGCCTTGGGTTTCAACCTCACTAAAGTGCATGGGAGATGTTATTCAATGGATGCTAAATAAGCTCCCTTGCTAGGGCAGATTAAAGATGCTTAGGTAGCCTTAGCTTCACATCCAAAAAAGAAGCTCTTATTGACCATTCTAGTAGTTGACATTCTAGTGAGCTATGGACCACTTTTAAGTAGAAGTTCTTGTCAAGACTTAGGAGGAGAAATAAAACTAGACTAGTCTCAAGTAGTGATACATTAGAACCCAAAGAAAAGACAAAATTTACAGTCTTGAAATTAGATGATCCTAAAGCTCAGATCTTATATCAAGAGTTAGAATTCAGTAACTACGTTTTGTTTATTGAAGAGGCTCTGGATGAGCAAAGAGATGAAAATCAAAGTTGAAGAGTTTCTAATGAAAATAAAGATGCATCAGTCATATGGACACTTGAATTTGATGGAAGATGTGCCTCTTTAGGATCTAGAGTAGGTGTAGTGTTGATATCCTTGAAAGGAGAACTTGAACCCATGGCTTTCAAATTAGAACTTGGGGATATGAATAACACAGCAAAGTATAAGGCCTTACTACTTGGGATAATAATAGTAAAAGAAAGAGGGATAAAGATTCTGAAAGCTCAAGGTGATGTAGAGCTCATTGTGAAACAAATAAAAGGACAATATTCTGTGAAAAATCACAAACTAAATAATTACAAAAATAGAGTTTGGGATAAGATAGAAGGCCTAGATGCCTTCTCTATTGAAGTAGTTCCAAAGGAGATGAACACTAAGGCTGATTCCCTTGCAATCTTCACTTCCCTATTACTTCCTCATCCAGACTTCAAAGATAAAAGGTATTAGATTGAAATTGTGTACCGATCCTCTATTCTAGACAACGTAGAATCCTGGCAAATCTTCAATGATGATAAGAGTTTGTAGTTGTTCCTGGAAAATGATAAGTCTAGTTTTGAACATGAATCTAGTGGAAGTGATCATGAAAGCTCTAATGTCAATAGAAAACATAATTAAAATGGAGAGGTTCAATTGAAAGGTAATATTATTCCCCCATATTTTGTGGCTTTAGAAATTTTTTTTAATAGACATGATGGTTACATAAAGAAAAGGAGAGTAGAAAAGGGGCCTACTATGGGTGAATATAAAGGAGTAAACATTGGAGATATTCATAATCCTAAAATGATTAATATTGGGAAATGTTGTTCACTTGAAGAGAAAGAAGTTGCAAGAAATTTATTCATAGAATATAGAGATGTTTTTTATTGGAGTTATGAAGATTTGAAAAGCTATAGAGATGGGAAGGTAAAACATCAAATTCCACTTAAGCCTAACGCAATCCCTTTTTGGCAAAAACAAAGGAATTATAATCCTAAGGTTGCAAATGCCATTTTTGGGGAAGTAGATAAAATGTTAAAGGTGAGGATCATCTATCCCATTCATCATTCCACCTAGGTAGCTAATATAGTACACGTCAAAAAGAAGAATGGAGAGATAAGGATCTGTGTTGATTTTCACAATTTGAACTAGGAATCTCTAAAGGATAACTTCATTCTTCCTAATATGCATTACTTACTACAAATGGTGATAGGATCTGAAATGATGTCCATGCTCAATGGATTCTCAGGTTACAATCAAGTTGAAGTAGAAGAGAAGGATCAACATAAGACAACATTCACCATTCCTTGGGGTACATTTGCATATCATAGAATTCCCTTTGGACTTATCAATATCGGTGCTACATTCCAAAGATGTATGAACAAGACATTCACTGACCTGAAAGATCAAATCATAGTTATATACCTAGATGACCTCCCTGTATTTTCGAAAAAGAGGAAAGATCATATGGAAGATTTGAAGTAAGTTTTACAAAGATGCCGAGAATATGGAATCTCTCTCAATCCAAAGAAATCAGCTTTTTGTGTGACATGCAAAAGGGAAACTCTTGGGTCATATAGTGTCTCAGGAAGGCATTAGAATTGACTCCAAATAGGTGGAAGCCATTCAAAGATTAAGCTTGCCTTCAAATAAAATAGGAGTTAAATTATTCTTCAGGAAAGTGAATTTCCTTATAAGGTTTGTGCCTAATTTCACAAAAACCACTAAGCATATAGTGGATATGATGAAAGGGAATTCAAATTTCAAATGGAACGAGGCAAGAAAATGGGCCTTTCAAGATATAAAAAATACTATTACTAATGCGCCAATTTTATGTCACCCAAATTATAAACAAGATTTCATCATTTATTGTTACACTTCTGAACATACTCTATCTACAATACTTATGAAAAATAATGATGAAGGGGTACAAGCTCCAATAGCTTTCATGAGCATACCTTTGAAAAATCATGAATTGAAATATTCACAGATTGAAAAACATGCTTATGCAGTGGTCAAGGCACTCAATTTTTTTAGATTCTATATCTTGCATTCACATTCTATAGTTTTCGCCCCAGATGTAGTAGTAAAGAGTGTGTTAACACAACAAGATGTGGGCTATAATATCAAAGGAGCATGGGTAGCAAAAATATAGGAGTATGATATAGAAATCAAGCCTACCAAGCTAATGAGGGGAAACACTCTATGCAAGGCTATTGTAGAAAACAAGATCACTGAAGAATTAAAAGAATTGAAGGAGAAGTAGTTGGCTTTAGTTGTAGGTCTCTATGATTCATGCTTTGAGAATATTTCTTATCGACTAAAATTTGGTGAATGTCTAGAAGGCCTAATTGCAAAACAAAGAAGAGATCTTAAATTGATAGTAGCTAAGTATGTGATTTGGGATAGTAAATTATTCAAAAAAGCCATTGATGGCACTTTCTTTAGGTGTGTAGACAACCAACAACAAGAAAAGCTATTGAGAACATTTAACGATGAAGCTTGTAGAGGAAATTTTTCATCTTTAGTCACAACTTTTAAAATACTAAGGTAGTGCTATTACTAGCCTGGAATGTTTAAAGATGCTTATGCCTAGGTAGCAAATATGTGAGAAGTGCAAGATGTTTATATGTCACCCTAAATTAGCTACTCTACCATTAAGACCTGTTATTATTGAGGGACCTTTTCAACAATGGTGCCTTGACTTTATTGGTCCAATTAATCTAGCATCTAGTGTTAATCACTAGTATGTAATAATAAAAGTTGACTACTTCACTAAGTGGGTAGAAGCTAAAGCTACCAAGAAAACTACTTTTGAGGTGGTATACAAATTCATAAAGGAAAACATATTGGTCAGGTTTGGTATTCCTATTAAATTAGTGATGGACAATGCATCTTATTTCTCTTCAATTGAAATTACTAATTTCTACTTTGAGTATGGGATCACCGTTTGTCATTCATCCAATTATTTACCTCAAGGAAATGGTCAAGCTAGGTCTAGTAACAAGAATTTGATGAATATCATTAAGAAATTGGTTTTAGATAATCAAAAGACTTGGCACAAAAAGATTCATGAAGCATTCTGGGTAGATAGAGCAACACCTAAAAGGGAAATCAACATATCTCCTTTTGAATTGGTCTATGGGACTAAGGCTAATCTTTCGTTACCTCTAGAATTAGCTATGAATGAACTCATAATAGTGTTTGAAGATGATATTTATAAATATGGTCTCGAGAAAAGGATTCTGTACTTGAGAAAACTTGAAGAGGAAAGAGAAGACATTCTAGATCACATCACACAACATTAGATGCAAGTGAAGGATCTATTTGATAAGAAAGAAAGACCCCAAAAATTCATGATAGCAGATAGTGTGTTACTTTGGGATAAATGAAGTGCTCCAAAAGGTATGCATAAGAAGTTTGATACTTTGTGGAAGGGTCTGTTCAAAATTCATCAAGCATTTGGAAATAATTATTTCAAATTGGCTTATCAAGATGGAGAGGTATTACCCTTGACTTATAATGGTCAAGATCTGAAGCTTTATCAAATTGGAAATTGAGAAACAAGTAGCCCCTATATTATATTATACCTAGGTTTAGTTTCTTTTCATGTTTCCTAGTTAGTTTCCTTTACTCTTTTTGTTTCTCATTTTCCTCCTATTTTTGTTTTGTTGTGTTGCCACCCTTTATTTTCCTTGTGAAACCAGAGATTTTGAGTTCCTTGCTTAGGGTTGCTCTACCCAAGTCCCCAGTCAAAGCCAATTATTGCCCCACTTTTCATCCTGAGTCCATAATGTAAAGTGAAAAATGTCCTGTCATTAGTAAAGTCTAGGTGTGCTTGGGTCTATTTTTAATCTTTCTTAGGTATAAAGTTTCTCCATTAAATTATCCATCCTTCCCTTCCTTCTCATCACATGGCTGGGTGGGTTCCCTCTATGTCATGAGTTTTTGGGTAGTTTAGGACCCAATCTAATGGAGATTTTGGAAATTCACAAAGTGGTTTTCAAAAGTGGACTTGTTTATGGTTCAACATGTTTTTCAAGTGAAAGTATGAAGCTTGTAGAAAAATAGAGATCACCTTCTCCTCGATGGGTTTCCAACCCTTGAAGGTGCTTTCCCACAGAGATCGACAAATGAAGCTTACAAGTGGAAGCAAGAAAGAAATGAGTTGTTCTATGGATAGGTCATTTCTAAATTTTAGTATTCATCCTTGGGAGGCACTTGGGATTCATCATAGTGCTCAAAATAACCTCTAGTGGAAAACTTTGAAATAACTTCTCCACAGTAGGCTTTTGACCCATGAAGTTAGTTTTCTAATAAAGGCATTTGTGAGAGAGAAAAACAAGTAAGTGGGACCCTTTTCCATTTTCACATCCCTTTTGAGATTATCTAAAACCTAGAGGCACATTGACTTAAAGGATTAAGTGAAAATAAAGGCAAGGGTGGAAAAATGGGAATTGCTTTCCCCTCGATAGGTTTCCAACCCTTGAAGGTGATTTTCCATATCTATTGAAAAATCAACTCTGCAAGCATGTCAGGCACATAAATTGATCACAAGATACTTAAAAATGGTAATGGAAACAAGTTAATCACATTTGGAAAGGCATTTTGAGGAAAATATGTCTGATCGGATATTACCTTACGAAGTACTCCATTCTTAATTGTCCAGAACTTGGTGAAAAATGGGAAAGTAAGTATGTAATTAAAGAAAGTTATCGTTAGGCCAATGAGAATAATGAAAAGAAATGGAAAAATCCATTGGAAACTCCAACAATTACTAATCCAACGGATTTATCCTTTAATTCACTTGTGTGGTGTAGATCTTGAATTTTAACAGGTGAATTAGGACTTCTATATAGAGAGAAACATAAAAATTTTTCAAATTACCACTTTTTATTGAACTGTTATGCTATTGAATTGTATAACATTTTCAAAGCTCTTATACTTGCAAATTCTACTTTCTACACTGCTTTCAACTTTAATGTTTCCGTTCACTTCCATCTCAGATAAAATGACAACTAGATTCGTCGAGTTTGATGGGCTGAATGGAATCAAGTCTACATTGCAGAATGTTATAGATGTTGTGCTTCACTTCTTTGACATGCAAGATTTTCAAAGGTGACTGAGGTTAGAACAAATTCACCCCATAATTGAGAAGCTCTGAGGAAGTGGGCTAGTGGAAGTAACTAGATTTCTAGTAGCAATTCAATCTCCTGAATTGATTTTGGAATGAATAAATCACTACAACCCAAACACCAGACAAATTTTGCCACTTGACCATGTAGTTTTAATCTCGATTGATAGGAAAACTATAGTAAATTGCCTCCAAGTTCTAGAGCAAGAAGAATTTTTTGAGTTGATAGTAGGAGGAGCCATGTTTGAGTTCTCTTTGAAGAAAATGGTGTGGGAAAAATAAATCATGGGGTCTTGGTTCCAAAAGCCATGGGGAGCTAAGAGTAAGGTTCCTAAGACTCTATTTGACACCAATCTCAAGCCTGAGATCATAGACATTTTGGTTCTCTTACATCTATTGAAAGGTGAGGTAGAAGCACTCAATTTTGTTGAATAGTATTTCTTTTTGGAACAAATCATCTATTCAGATACACATTATGTTGATTGGGCCTATGAAGTAACAGAGCATCTGTCCAAAGCCCGCAGGGCCACAAACTTTTACAATACCTTCTACATGTCTTCTTTCTTGATTTATATGTTAGTTTTTCTACAATTGTGGCTAGGCCTTCCCAAAATAGAGAACTTCCCTAATGGTGTGAAAAGCTATGAATTTTATCCATGCTTGCAATTACAGAATAGCTATGTAGAATATGTCAGAGTTAATGACTCATTTATAATGAGATTTTTTAGGGAACTCCAAGGATGCCCAAAGGGGAGGTTCATCCCAGAGGCAATGGCAACCATCAATCAGTTTGGTAGCTATTTTATTTAGTTCTCATCCTTTTTTTATTTTCATCTTGCAACTTTCAACAGATTTTCTTTGAAGCTACCCAAATACCCAAGTGATTTGATTGTGTTGATAGAGATCATGAGGCAAGTGATCTAGGTGAATGTGCTGAGTGCAAGCTTGAAGAAGAAAGGGTATGAATTCCCTATGAAGTTTGGAGCTTATAGTTGTAAGTCTTGTTCTGATGCTAAAATATGCTCAAGGCATTCGAGACTAAGTACAAGTTGGAAGAACATGAGGATGTGAGACTTATGTTCGATCCAAATAGATATGTAAGAGAGGTGCTACAAATTGGGAGTGTGATCAAGCATGTCACCACCATAGAAGATTATTGGGCAGATTGCAAGGATGTTTTGGAAGCCATGGTTGTGCTTTTTCTAGGTTCATGGTGGAACAAGTAAAGACATATGGTATTGATCTCAATGTTGAAGGATTGGAGGATGATGGTCAAAATATGTATAGCAATACCTATTTGACTAAGTTAAAGGGGATTCCTATCAATTTTGAGCCATATGTAGGTGTGGAAGAGAATCTTGATATCATGATGGCTAGGATCACCAAGAGAATGGGGAAATGGGTTGAGTGGACAACCAGATGGAGCCAGAGTAAAATTATAGCCACTCAAGCTTCTCCAGTAGCTACAATGCCTATTTCATCTCAGAGTGGTACACCAGGTGTGACCATAGCTTCCACTCAAGGACCAGCTCAACCTTCAGGAGGAGGTGATCAAACTCTCAACAAGAATTTCCCTATAGCTAGGACCTATCATGATGGTTCCCTTCTAGTCATAGGAACCTAGACTGGTACTGAAGAAAAGAAGATGGAAGAGCCAAAGGATAGTGCATCCACTCTAGTCCCATCCCCTCATACTACTCCAGTTCCATCTTCTCACACTACCCCAATTCCTTCTCCTCATACCACTCCAATTCCATCTCCTCATCATAGCCCTATTCCATTAGTAAGTGCTTCACTTCTAAGGCCAAGTGGCTCCCCTATACAAATAGTAGACTTAGGGGATGGAAAGAGTAGTAGCAACGAGTCTATTGAGTTAGATGAGGTGGCAAAGAAAACTCTAGAGCTAGAGAAGGGCTAGACTTCTTCTAGCTTCATCTCTAAAGATTCAAAAAATCCTTTCTCTTCAACTATGATAACAATAACTCTAGTTAAGAAAATTATGTTTAGCATTAAATCACTTGGAACAACTTCCAAAGTGATAGGAATAGATTCTTGGTTGGAAGATACTTTGGAAAGGAAGAGAAAGAGAAAGGATGAAAGTGCTTCCACAAAAGATACTATATCTCTCGCAATTCATTCTAGGTCTGCATTGACAAAAGTTAAGAAGCAAAAGACTTTGTTAATACTTGGGCAAGATCCAAAAATAGGGCATTTGACAATGGAAATAACCAAGCCAAACAAAGGAGGGAGAATCGAGGACATGACAACTGATGATTTCACTCTGCATTCAATTGATCTTGGAGAGGCTAGACATGACACAAAGGTTGGCTTGTGGAGGTCAAGTAATGAAGTAATAGAAGGAAAATTGGAAAGTCTTAAGTTATCAAAGATCAAGATGAAAGCTAAGATAGAGGAGTTGAACAAGTTCATCAGGCAATTGGTCACCCCATTGGCAACTATTTCTAGTGTGTCAATAACCCAAAATCTTACTGCTACTGAAGTGCAAGCCCTCATTTCTCAACTCTAGGAGGATAGACACTTCGGCCAAATTGGAAAGGAATGGATTGAGAAACTCAAATTAGAAGGAGTTTCTATCATAGATCAAATTGATAATGTTATCCTCATACTGGAAATAAAAAAGGAAAACATCATGTTTAATAGCAATAGCCAGAGAAAGAGTCAAATGTGATGATTGCATCTCTCTTCTAAAGATGATCATCCATATGAAAGTGAAAGAAGTAGTTGAAGCAAGATTTTGAAGAAGGGAAATGAACCTCTATTTGAATGGCTCCAAAGCATGCAATTTAAGCTAGAAATGATCCAACTTGCTGAAAAGGGACTCAAGGAAACATATGATAAAGAAAAGAAGACTCAAGATAGAGGATTCAAACTCATGAAAGGGTTACACACTGATTCACAAACTAGTGGTCAAGGAAAGGCTCTCATTGGAATAGATATAATGAAAAATAACTTTTCTATGTATTTGGATAATCTATCCAGAGTGACTTCCAGTATTCAAAATAGAATTGTACAACTCTAAACACTTAGTGGTTGTATACACAAGACTATGGAGGAGTTGCAAAATTAGTTGAGTGTTGTGAAAGAGATTGCAAGAGAACATTCAAAATGGCTCTTGAGATTCACCAATATACACATGCCTGACCATGAGGAGCTAAGTCCAATAATAGTTGCTATAAGGCATATAGAGAAAAAATAGAAAAGGGGAAGAAGTCTAAATGATTCATATTATGCCCTATTTTCATTTTCTTTTGTAATTTTGTAATACAAAAAACTGACATCTTTCCATTTGTCATTTTTAGAAGATGAACTGATTAAGCTTCTATTGTAACAGTCATCTTGAAACTCTATATGTATGGAATTGAAAGATTAATGAAGGGTCAACAAATTTTTGGTGCGAAGTACTTTTTTTTGCAGAGATAATTGAATGATATTTTTTGTCAATTATTTTTTGTTACAGTTTGGATTGGTTTTAGTCTTATGTTTTTCTCTTTTGTTTTAGTCAAAATGAGGAAAGAATAGAGTTTCACTTCCCTTATTTTGAAACAACGGATGAATGTGATAGGCATCATTATTGTTCTTTCAAAGAGGAATCCCTCCAAAATGTTTGGTTTATCAATCATAGTTTAGTTCCAAATTAGCTTAGTTTAGTATTAGCTATTATTTGGATAAACTTTATGAATTCACAAGATGTGTGAATGCATAAAACCATTTTGGTATTCAGAAATGTCTATATGCTTGAGTTAGATTCTATTTAGGTCTAGCTTGGTTATACCTCTTTTGTTCTCATGTTAAGAACATACCCTCGAATTAGTTTAGCAAGAATACATAATTCACTGAAGATCTTGCATAGGGAGTTGTACCTATTAGTTCAGAGAAAAGCCTATTTATTCATAAGTGGCTTTTCAGCTATTTGTAACCAAATATTATTCCAAACTTGGGTATTAAAGGGTCATAATCAAAAGAATAAATCTATTTACCAACACATGAGAAGGAAAGAGATAATCCCATGTAAAATAATAACCATTGTTATGAAGTCCGTGTAGAATTCATGCAAATAAGATATTTCATCTCATATAGACTCATGCATCAAACAACAAATATATTTCATAGATTTCTTATATGGGAGAATTTTTTTGTTATAGCAATTCCATTTAAATATTGAGTGATTGCATTGTAAAGTTGTGATGTTATGTAAAGTGATACAAGGAAGTAAAATTTATATATTGGATTAGTCAAATATATGTAAGAGAAATATTTCACTAGGTGTCAAGTTAATAAAAAATGCCATATAGAGTTTATCATCATTTGGAAACATATATTTGATCTCGTGCAAATTGCATCTTTTGTGCTAAACTTTTGATGATCATATAGGTTAGGTGGTTGCAATAGAGAAACATCAAATCAGGGTAAACTTTAAGAAACCCCCCTCAAGAAAAATATATAAATATTTGGCAAATGTTTCATTATTTTGAAAAACCAAATTATTTTTATTGGCAAATCTCTCAAATTTTTTAATTTTAAATATTATTTACATTGCTAATTATTTTGGAATCATAATTTTTGAGTAGAAAATATTGGAAAATCTCAATAATAATAGGAAGTTCGCTAATCATCATGGAATATTACAAATCAAAATTGAACATGTATTATCTCATGGAAAGTATGAGGATAATTACATTATATTTTAAATCAATAGTGAAAACTAAATATTGGTAATATATCCCTAAAGTAGCTAATAATTATGATTATTATTAGTGAATCAATTTTAATTTCTTCAATAATATATAATATTTAGGTGAATCAAATCTAATCATGTGTCAAATATTGTCACAAATCTAATCATGTGTCAAATATTGTCACAAATCTTTGAGTTTAAATTTTTTAATAAAATAAATTATTGAGAAATTTTAAATATTTTAGAACTAAATTTAATAAAAACATGGTGATTAAGGTTGAATTAAATCTTAAATTATTAGCCAAATTACTAGCAAATTTTTTTCTAAAATTTACAAAATTATGAATATTCACCACTAAAAAATACCTTACATCAAATATACCATTTAAAAGGAATAAGGAAGTCAAATCAAACCCTAATCAAACCTACAATCATAAATCTCCTAAAATGAGAAGAAATAAAGAAAGCATAAAACTCATAGTGGAACATGCCTGTACATGCACATTTACTCTCTTGATTTTGTATGGGAAAGGCAAAAACATCCCCTCACTATTACAGACCATTATTTTGATTCTAAGAATATTCCTTGGAATCTCCCATTTTTAGTTCTCATATAATAATCCCATAAACCTAGGATCTCTTGACTCTTCACTAGTAAATTTAGCCCTAAATTTTGATGAGAAAAGGTCAAAATTGTGACCAGAGTTGGTCAAATAGATGACTAAACCTGTCAGCAATCTTTTTTAGTCAATTTTTAATCACAGTAATTATGCATCAAAATTTTGACTCAAGAAAGGTTGACTTACTGACACGAGTTTCGTCGATTTCCTTAGTCTAGCCTGAACTCTTGTTTCCTCATTTATGTCCATTGCTAGTCAAAATTTTGACGTACACCCCTTGACTTTTTTGATGATAAAGCCAAATGTTCAATGACAAAAAAGACCAACCATCATTGAAATTGCAACCAAGATCCCTTTCAACTGTCATCGAAATTGTGACAAAGAACCCTTAATTTTCTATGGTGGCACCATTCATGCGACAACAAAGGGAAGACATGTTAGTCAAAATTGAGACCAATGCTTGGTAGAAATTTAGACAAGCTGTGCCAATTATTGCAAAAGCTTTACTCTCATATTAGCCTTCTAAACTACACAAAATTGGATTCTAAAGCATAATTGCTTAGTGTGAGACTCAGGGTATCATGCACATTTCTACCTCCACATCATTATTTCATTTATATCACATGATTTATTTCATACAAAAAAATGGGAAGGAGGAAGAAATGTGCATAATGTCCTAAGTCTCCATTGAGCAATTGTGCAGTTTAAAGGGCTCTTATGAGAGTAAAGCCTTTATAATAATTGGCACAGCCAGTCTAAATTTTGGTTCTTGAGACACCATTTCTTGTGAAGACTATAGGGAAAAATAAAATTAGGAAATAATTATTTATCAGGAATGAAAGCCAATAACACTAACTAATCTCAATTTTTCAAACAAATAAATGTGACAAAAAAACTTATAGCCCCAATTACATCATCATAAGAGTGCATCTATAACTATAACCCCTTATTGGCTACTTGTTGATCAATTCCTTGGCAAGAGCATCTAGGACATAATATTAAAATGCAATCAATTACTGAGCCTATATCTAGCAATTGAACTGTACTATAGAAACAAAAATTGCCTTAAAATTGACACCTCACTAGTTGTAGTTCATTTGCATCCATAATGGCTCCACAAAAGTTGAAAGCCTACCATTTGTCAAGAACACAAAAGGAACTCATAGTTTAGCTACATCAATTAAAGTAAAGTTATTTAAATGTTCAAAAAATCTGAAACTTCCACTTAATAGCTAGAAAAGCCATAATTCCTCAGTATACATCATCTTTGATGGAATGTTCATAAGTGAATGATTTTATCTAAAAGCTCAAATTTATTCACAAAGAAGCACCATGCTCTTGAAGATATAGATATAGGTTACGAGGCTGATAAATTGAAAGGAGCATGGTGAGGGCAAGAGACTATCATCAATATTGATTGTGGAGTTGCAGATAGGTAAGTGATAAACATAAAAAGGTAGTACAAGGCACCATTTTCCATGTTCTAATATGATGAACTACCTTGGAGCTAGTTTTAAACCTTGATTTCTTAATGTTGGATTTGATCCAATGGTACCATTATCTACAGGAGGTTCCATAGCCCACTTTCCTGCTAATTCTGAAGGGTTAATGACATAAACTCCTCCATTAATCATTCCAAGAGCGAACTGATTTGAGTCAGATGGATGTGATGCAATTACTAGAGGATGGACATTGCATGAATAATCAAAGGATTCATTTTGAATTAAATCATAAAATATGAGAAGGCTATCACATGAATATACCACACTAGAAATGGGAGTAGATAGAGAATCATGAGGTGTCCACTACATGAATATATCAATTTACACTCCTATTGAGAAGGTAGCTTATATCATTATCACTTACTAAATTTGAATTCTAAATTTTTGAGAAAGACTAACATAATGCAAATAGTCAAACTTAGAAACATCATAAATAGCAAGCTAGCTCTCATGAACAACCAACAAGTGAACTTGATCATTATGGAATTGTACTCTTGTATCCCCAACCGGTGGTGATGATCTTCCTATCTGCACTTCTAAAATTTTTAACTTTCACTTCTCCCATCTATCAATGCTACATAAATAGATATGCTAGAAAATTGGCCAAACATTTAGTAATTTGAATCTATAAACATGTGAATGTACAAAATGAGATGGAAATGGATATACAAAATGAAGACAAACCTAGGCATTGGCCCTAGAAGATACCAATACATTCAAAGTGTGTGAAAATGCCAAGCCAGTAATTTTCTTTTGGTGGCCTTTAAGCTTCATTTTTACCTGGTTAGTTTAAACAAGTTTTGAAAAGACACAAGTTAGAATGTCATCATATTGAACAATGACATCATATTGAACGGCCCCAAATACTCTTCCTATAAAATAAATACCAAAACAAAATAAATAGAATGAGGACAATTCACTTTGATCATGTATAACATTTTTGCATCGACTTTGCAATTCATATTTTAGAATCTATAATCTAGACAATGAATTAGTGAAAAAGAGAACTTCCATAATGTATCATTTAGTATAGTGAGCTTGAAAAGAAAAGAAAAGTCATGCTAGATCATAAATATAATTTCAGAGATCCTTGTAATCAAGTCTACAAGCTTTCCAATTTAAGATACAAATTAAGACTTTTTCATATGAGTGTGGTCAGGTTTATAATGGATCAGACAAGATAATGAGCTAGAAAAGAGAAAAGTTATGATGATAGATAAGCTATGATATCTAGTTCTAAGTTTAAAAAAATACACAATCAACTCAAAAAATGAAAATTCAGAGCGAATAAAGATTTTGTTTATAAGTAGTTTACTTAGTGTACACTATTTTTCTCAGAATTTAATGAATTTCAAAGATTTGATATAACTTCATACATCCCTTTTGCATCAATATTTATGAGTTATTAACAAGAAATTATGGAAATGGTGCATACTCCATTATCTATCATGATCAAGATAGGAAGTTAGAGAACATGAAAGTTGCGATGGTAGATCATAGAACATGATCTAAACTATTGATAGGAAAAAATGATAAAAATAATTGAATCTGAAAACAAATTAGGCAATCTTACTTTCTTGGTCTATAATAAAGATTTTCAAAGAGTTCTAACACCCATCAATAT
Source organism: Cupressus sempervirens (assembly GCA_028749045.1). Lineage (NCBI taxonomy): Eukaryota > Viridiplantae > Streptophyta > Pinopsida > Cupressales > Cupressaceae > Cupressus > Cupressus sempervirens. The sequence goes on from CM053785.1 coordinate 766,267,877, forward strand.
AATGAATTAAACAAATTATAATAATATCGAATATGGATTGTAAGAACATGGATAATACTCTATAATGCATTATTAAAACAATGATCTAGAAAAGACAAGGTGATAATTGATCATAGAAAACATTGAAACAGATAAAATATATGTAAACAATTTCAAGAGCATTAAATTCAAAATAAATTTGGCAGTCATACTCTATAGATCTACATTAAAGACCTTAAATATTTGAATTATTATCTATATTGAAGATACTGAGCTAGATAAGAAAAGTTTGATACATAGATCACAAAATTTTGATAGGATAGTCTGTGATCATCAAAATAATAAATCACAAAAGAAGAAAGTTATACTAATAGATTGCAAGAATGAAATATAGAAACCTCCCAAAAAGAAATCAAAATACATCTAACATTTCTCCATTCAAGCACTCTTACAACTAATGAGAGCCAGTATCAAAATAGGAAAAGTTGAGGAAATTATTTCATTGATCTAACCTATTGAAATCCATGACAAGAGAGGATTAAAAGTAACTATAACAAGCCAACCAGCAAATGAAGCAACAAAAGACACCAAGCTACCAGCGTTGCCCTTATATTTATAGGAAATATCTATATCAAACCAAACACAGATAAATCTACAGATTATGAAATTCATATAAATTGATTATCAATATAAATAAACTATTGATTATTGATATAATTGTTTTAATATTTGGAAGGTTGGGTTCAATTTTGACTAATGTGACCTAAAAGCTAAAGTTCAATTACCAGAATTTCATTGCAGAATGGTCTTTTCAGTCTATATTCGTTGTGTAAATCTTTTGGAGAACACTTGCAAGCTCCAAAACTAATTGGTTTACTAAATTTCTTTATTTATTTCATAGTTAAGGATTTGTTTTAAATTAATGTGGCCTAGGGATTGAGTTACAATCCATGTTTCAAAGCTCAACTATTGATAGAGAGATTCTATATTGGAAGGGTACATGCATCTGTAGCTAGGGGTAGGCATTCCTAATGATCCAAGGATTACACTAGGGTGTTGAGGATGATTGAAGTGGGATATAAACATTAAATTCCTTAGAGAATGAAGAGTTTGAATGAAAGAATTATTTAGAAGAAAATCTTTCTAGATATTTTCAAGGTGGGTGAGGATGAGGGTGTACAGAGGAACTAATCCATAAGACATTGGGTCTTCTCATTAAAGAAAAGTCTCTTTCTAATGATCATGAGGTCCATTCTTCTCAAGAATAATTTCTAGCCTTTGGTAATGAAAAGAGTTGGGTACTAAACTCAAAAGAAATGATAAGGTAGGAAGTTTTGATTCATTAGTGTTTACTGATAGATTGACTTCATCTCTACATTTTCTTCTTAACCTAGTCAATTCACTTTTCTAATGAGAACTAACCTCAGACATTATAACCCATGGAATTCTGCCAATATCCCTAATGAAAATGTTGCAATATATGCCTATACAATATAAATACAAGAAGATGTTATAAACAATACTTTTAATCAGAAATGGATACTGAATTATTGAGATCTAAATAACACATTTCTTTGTTAATGATGTAATACTCACCAATAGACCAATCAAAGCTAGCCTACTCCCAATCAACTATAAAATAGATTGTGTAGAGTGTTCCTGTAGAACAAGGTAGATCAAAATAATTCAAAATAAACATCATAATTTTGATGTTCTATCTAATTGTTATTTTCTATAATTTATGTACTTGGTAATTATGTTGAAAATTGGGTGCCAACTTGTAGACTAAAGTAACATTAGAACTCAATTATCAAATAGAAAATATATGCTTGTCAACAATAGTTCCATTTTAAAACACATTGACACAACAATGGAATTTCCTTTATAGTCTTAGATGATTTAAAAAGAGAAATGGCTACTTTCTTTTGCATGAGCATTAGGTAAATGAAATTAAATCTCATTAAATTGAGTTAGTGGACATAAAGTGTTATAATGATAGGAAAGTGCAATTACTAGTATGTAGAATGACAATCCAACAATAAGGCAATTGATACTTATTCCTCCTATAGCAATCTGAAGAAAGTTTTCTTTGTTATTGTTCAAATTATTAACATTAAATTTCCTTATAGTAGTCTATATTTAGGACCTAACTCATACCATTAGAAGCAGTCTCCTACCAAATTTGTCCATCAACAATGCACCTATTGCTGTCATTGGCACCTGCCAAGCACCACTTTCTAATTAATAAGTAAGACAAACATGTTTGATCATTGAGAGGAACTAAATAATATATTCTTACCTAGAATTGACCATTGTTGGCACCTGAACTATAGCAATTGTAACTGATACCATCTGAACTGAAGAATAGTGTACAACAAAGTCCAAATTAATTATATTACATTAAAGTCCAAAAGTCTTTTGACCTCTTATGAATTCCTTCTGCCTATAGTTTCAACTTGATATTACTTTTTATGATCTTTTTGTTTCTTTATTGTATGAGTTTGAACCCTAGCCCACTTTATCGAATTAGAATATTTATATTACATCTAAAATAGAAAAGAACACATTTATATCAACAGAAATGAAAGAGAAACATCTAATATCCTAACGTAGCTTCTCACCAGCAACCTCAAAGATTGCACTGGCATAAAATATAACACCATTGATTCCACCAATTTGTTGGCATACCGCTAGGCCAACACCAACTTGATACAAAAAATATAATTGTTAAGTCGTAAAGGATGACTGGATAAATAATTAAGATTCAACAAACAAAATTTCATCAAGTAAAGTACATATTATGAAGTTGTAAATGATGAATGGATTATTGGAAGGAACTATGGATGAGTAGATAAATTATGGAGAACCAAAAAATCATTGACTATATTTCTTACAATGACAGTAGGAGCATAGTTTATGTGAAACAAATCAAATATTTTGGTCTTGGGTATATTTTCCAACTCCTCTAAATATTCCTGTATAATATATTCAATAGATTGATAACCTAATATCAGTAGCAATCAACTATTTTTTTTAATGTCTTCATTAGAACCAATTAGCTCCAAAGTTTTACTCAAATTTTAGCTTAAATTGAAATTGGAAGCTAACCTAGTTGATACCAGTGAATGAAAAATATATATATTTCTAGAATAGACAAAGATATGCACCCGGATTTCAATTGTTTCATATGACACATCACATTGGCTTCCCCTAAGAGTTTGTAATGCTTCTTTAAAATCTTTATCATGACTAGCCTTTGCCTAGAATGCATTGAAAAAAAATGTATTAGAAAGAGCACCACATTTTGAACATGTAGGGTTTTTTTAATTAGATATTGTACAATTCTTAGATGGTCATTTTAAAACATCTCACATTAATATGAAAATTGAGCATGGAAAATAAGAAAATTTTAACTATTTAATACTTTTAGTTTAGAAAACAAGTCTTAGTATGTGATTTTTAAACCGTCTCTCATTAGATACCCCAAACTTCAAAGTTACAACTACTAAATGTTTCTATTATAGTAAGAAAGGACTAAAAACTAGGAAAAGAGGATGAAAAAATCAAATAGAACCAAGGCAAGAGTCTACAACATATCTGTGAATTGTGAGCCTCTCAACTCAATTAATCATGAAACATAATAATAATTGATCTTAGCTTCCACCTTTACAATCATGGAAGATGACATGATTATCATAGTTGTTAAGAGGTAAATGCATCCAGTGACAGTTTTGTCTTGATTCCCCTCATGTAGAAAGTTAGGGAATTGATTTTTTCTAAGGGAGGGTCTGATGAAGGCCAGAGCTGGCTTATAGCAAGACCACACAAGAAGCTCATGGCCATTGCTCCAAACACACACAACACTGTACCCACAATCTTGAACTGGCTACTTGCAGACTTAATGTCTACTTTCTCCATCCTACAAACACAAAAAAGTACCAATTAGACCATAAGAGTATAAAAACCCAATCTTTAAAGAAGTAGAAAGCATGTGATTAGAGAGTACTACTAACCCAAAATACTCACTTTCTCACCATCTTTCTCACTACCTTGTTTATGAATACTGATCTTTCTCACCATCTTGTTTATGAATACTTATCTCCATACTTAGCATTATTTTGTGTCTAGAGTGTCATCAATGTTTTTAAATGTAGAATGAAATGGTTATAATTATGCATTTTTACAACATGCAAATGATTTTGAGATACAAACCTATGCAATCCAATCTCCCAAGGAATAGACATTACCACTAATTGCCATCTTTTCTAAAATAGGATTTTTCATAAGGTGATGTTAGAATAGTTAATAAAATGGTCATAAATTATGCTCTTATAGTAAAAGAATACTTTGACTTAAGAAAAAAAACTACGCAATACTAAAACATGACATCATGCTATAAAAACTAAAAAGCTAACTATAATGAAGAACTTCATTTGGACTTGCTAATTGGTCGTCACTATTAACGATAAGCTTGTCTTTAAAGTTTGAGCTTCACTTGGTTTTGGGAATAGTTTAATATTCTTTACTAAACAAGGCCAACCACATGAAGGTGGAAGCTCCCCCCCCCCCCCCCCAACATCACTCTAAATTCCCCATTAACATTTAATAACATTCATCCATTTTTGAAATATAACATTCAATCATTATAATCACACGATAACATTCATTAACACATAAAATTCATTAACACATGAAATTTATGAATAATTCATTAACACCCAACATTCATGAATAAGTCATTATCACATAAATTTCATTAACACACAAAAATCATTTCTTTTTGGCTTTCTTGTTGGTTTTTTTTTCATGAAATTTCTAAGAGGAATATCAATGTCCTCATCATCCCCTCCTCTACTGGTTCTAATGCATGTCTCCTCCTCATCCATTTAGGAACAACATGAATATCCTCTGGCACTCGTTCAACACAACATGATTCTATATCCTCTCAAATATACACAAAAAGGTTACACCAAGTTCAATTAAAGATGTTAAATTGTATTAAAAATTATATAATTAGTTTTAAATAGAAAATGAGCACCTCCATGGACAGTACAATGCACATCAGGGCCTTCATGATGCAACATATGATCTGTGTCATGATTAACAGGCTAGATTGCAATATCATGCACATTATTATCAAATAGATCGTTGCTCAAGTATTCAATTTATAATATATTTTTTGGCATATTTACTTGTGTACATGATGTAGGAGACTATTCGGTTGGGGCAATGGAAGCTTTCCATACGCATTCAGCTATGGCTGCATAGCCTTGCTTGAAGGAAATTCTTTTGTGTTCTTCCATGGCCTCTAGATTAAAAATAGTGCCCTGCATTTTTTTATTAATTAAAAAAATTATTTTCATTTTATAAATACTTTTTCTATAAAATTCATTTATTGCTACTTACAACTTGTACTTTTATTTTAGAATATCCCCTAGAGCCAAGTTTGTGATGCCCAACCTTTTCCAGCCTGGTCTTTGTTGCCTTTGATGTATCCTGCAACCTATGAGAAGTTTGAAATATGTTAGATGATATAGATATAAAGATCAATACTAATTAGTGCATTATTACATTAATGTACTAGTAGTTAATACGATTGCATACCTTCTCGCACTTGTTGGTGTAATTTCTCTTTGATCATCCCCTTTCTCCTTTGCATCCAAAATGAACTCATTCCATTCCCCCACTGTAATAAAGGGAGGATGCTCGTACTTCGAGTTTAGGATGAGACTCTTTCTATATGGGTCCCTCACAACCTTAAGATATTTGAAAGATTTTTGTAACATTTTCTTATGATCAAAAATATTATTACCAAAAACATCCTCTAAATCTTTGATGAGCTGATCTTTTAATTTTTTATCTTGAAAGTTCCACCTTTTAAGAAAAAACACAAAATTGTTAGATATAACTAGTAAAAGAAAAGACCCAAATGAAAGGAAAAATGTTGCACCAATTAATGATATGAAAAAAAATAGTGGGATAAAATTAGTTCACTTATGATGTTCCACCTTGTACATATGATGGGCCCGAATATTTGTAGTGTGAGGTCATAAAGCTTCCTATAAAATGTATCATTTCCTGCAAAAAATTTCATGGGATAATCAATCCAAAGCTTCTTATGAATATGTAAATGAATATTACAATATAAAAATAATTATTCAAAGTACCTAGAATCTTAGGAAATTTTAAAGACATTGATTCATCATTGTCAATCAACAATGATGCCTGCATAGCTCTCGTGCTAGAAACATGGGTAGCTCTAGGAAATGATGGTGAATTATCACCAATACCTGCACTATGAGCTATATCTAGCGTAGTAGATAGTACATCTCCTACCACAAAAAAAAAATCCACTATGTGATGCACCCAAGATAAAAGTACAAATTATCAACTCATAATTAACACAAAACCAAATATAGCAAAACAAGGATCTACTAGCTGGACATCCCCTTGTTGCCAACATTGCAGTCAAAAATCTTGTATGGATGTTCATTGACCTCCTAGGAGTCTCCTACACTTGATGACTTGAACAATACATTGTTAGCAAAGACATTTTGAAATAATAAAAGTAAGAGTTAACTTAAGAAGTTTTTGAATGTTCAAAATAAAAAAATCCTTGTAACTTGTCAATTAACAGATTATTTTACCAATGGAAATCAGAGCTCTACTATCACTAGCCTCACCACATTGTCCTTGACCAGGTTCTAAATTAGTTGCCAAAAAATCCTATAATGAGAACACATATTACATATTTTACTTCACAACATAAAAGGTTATAAAATATAAATCTTTATTGAACTTTTTTTATAACTAAAGATTCATTACTACTTACTTCATAATGACATGCTTGTGCTCTCAAATCACATAGCCTCTTCATCATCTCCTCAGATGGAATATTTGCTTCATCCAAAATTATCATTATTTCTAAATTAATTTTTTAAATTTTTTCTTCAACATTATTGTTACATTGGGAGTTTGTGCAATATTATCATCAGAAGGGGTAGCTAGTGGCTTTGTACTTACTGCAGGTGCTTTTCCCTTATCCTGAACATTAGATTGTGAGAGGAATATCAGTAAAACTATCATAAAAACTCAAAAATCATAAATAAAATAACATAATAATATAAATTTTTTTGACTATCTAATTTGTACAATTTCAATAAGGTTTACCCTTGCTAAAGAATGGGTGAAAGTAGCATCCTCATGGCTTCTATCATCTATCAGATCCATATCATCCTGTCACAAAAATTAAACATAAAAACTTCAGCTAACTGAAAGCAATAGATAGAAAAGGAAACTTATAAAAAAAATGGTATATAGTACTTACAACCCTCATGATAGTAACTTTTTTTGTATCTATGTGATTTAAATGGTAATCTATTAGCAGTTCTTCCCATGCATTTATTGATTTTATTGCACAAACAAAAACTTCATTCCCTTCACGTGCCTCAAATATGCAATTGGGTTGCTTACTAGTTGAGGAAGGTCACATACTATTTATAAAACCTACAATATTACCTATTACTTTTGGTATCCCATCAATGTACATATAAAATCTTTTACTTTGATCATTTTCTTTCCATTGTATATAATTAGCTGATAGTGCATACCTATGCATACATTTTTTATATCGAACAATCCGTATCCAACCACTGTAATTATAACATGGATTGACATACTTGAATAATTTGAAAACTTTTTTATAACATACCTTTATCCCATCCATGGAAAATAGGCCCAAACCATGTAATGAAGATGGAGCAATGTGATATATCCTCTCATTAACACAAAAATCTGTGTTAATTGGAGGTAGCTCATTGGGTACCCATTCTTTCTCAATGTGTGTGTACCAAAAGGGCACCTTGATGTTGCCTTTGGTATCATCACCACAAGAACATGACCCCCCATTAGCAAGGAAAAAATTCATGCATTTATCAAATTTTTTTCTAATCTTTTGACATCTAATTGATCTCCCTATTTTACTCATACTACATGTAGAGCTTTCATCTACCATTTCCTCATTTCCCTCATTCGATGTAGATAGATCTAATAAGTACCTATTTGGTAGCACCTACAATCCAACAAATGGAAATTTGATAATATTTAAATAATATATATAGAATAATCAAGTCGTGACTCATACGTGCAATTCTTCCTTGTCTATACATGAGAGATATAAAATGTAGTAAGTTGAAAGTGATTATACAATTATATTTCTATACAGACTTTCTTTCTCTATATATACATTATATGATTATATAATATGCCTATATATAACATACATGGTCAATGATAAAAAAAAAGAATATAAGAAACTTATGTCTATTTATTGACTTATACCTACTAATCCATGTTACTGTGCACGATCCACACCAAAGGGGTAAAATTTCTAGCATATGTTAATCATTTATCTTAAGTTAGCTAAAAATTACATGATATGCGTATGCTAAAAATAACTTAGAAGACAGAATGAAAAATATGCAACATCATAAACATGAACAAATTTACCTTATATATGGAATGCAAGATCATCAACAGAAGGGGTGATGATGTTTGTAGTCAATTGACAGCTTGTAAAAAGGGTGATAATCAAAGACAATATAAACAATGGTAATTATAAATAACATATGTTGTAATCTTTAGAATTGAACACAATAAATATGTAATTGTATTTCCTACATAAATTAAGAATTTATCTTAAGTTAGCTAAAAATTACATGATACATGTACGCTACAAATAACTTAGAAGACAACATGAACAATATGCAACATCGTAAACATGAACAAATTTACCTTATATATGAAATTAAAGAGTGTCAATAGTCATTGATTATCTTCTTCTTCATCATCCTCATCATCATCATCATCATCATCATTCACATCGCCATCATCACCATCACCATCGCCATCATCACCATCATCATTGCCATCATCATCGCCATCATCACCATCATCATCATCATCACCACCACCACCACCACCATCATCACCATCATCATCGCCATCATCACCATCATCATTTCCATCATCACCATCACCATCATCACCATCATCACCATAATCACCATCATCATCACCATCATCATCATTACCATCATCTTGATCTTCATCATCTGCTTTTTCATCATCATCTTCAATATCTTCTTCTTCCATAACATTATACTTTATCAGCCTTCCTCTTGGATCATGTCTAACAAAAAATGACCAACCCTATTTATGTGGAACCTCTGATAAAAACATTTGCTCACAGTGGCTTGGAAGAACATAGGGCTCATCTCCAACTGGCTTAAACAACCTTGTATTAATCATTGTAAATCCATTATCAAGTTGAATAACTGTTCTATCTGGATCATTTTGATTTAGTTGTAACCTATATCATTTGATGATGAATAGAAATAATTTAAAGGAGTTAAAGTTGCACTCAATTATATCATCCAAGATGCCATAGTATTGATTTTGAGATTGTTGAGGATGTATGTCATTTATAGATGATAAATTAGTGACCTCAAAAACTACAACTATCCTAGAATCACAAGTTTTCTTTGTGTCATCCAACTTTTTAATGCAAAATTTGTGGCCATGATAGTATATAGATTTTTGGTGCTTGACCTACAATTTTGGAAGTGTGTATAAATTATTTGCATCGTGAGTTGATACGAAACATACGTAGAGTTATGATCATTAATAAATTTCTACATACCTCTCCACCTCTTAAACCCTTTACTAGATCAACTACCATTGATGTAACATTGGAATCTCCATTATGATGAGCTTCTATAACTAACAAAGCAACACCTTCCCATGTTAATGAGAAACAATTTTTTTGACATCGTTCAATCCATACCATCATCCAATCAAGATTGTTCACAATATACAAACGTATTGCATCCCACTCTCGACCACCTGTATCAAAAAATATACACCAATTATAAATAACTTATATTGAAGATTTATAAGAATTAATTAACTACAATAACATCTTAGATTTACCTCTGACTTTCCTCAATCTACCTTTGCCCATCAATTACTCCCCTTCGAATTTGTTAATTGAGTTGGGATCCCAAATACGATCTACATGGATCTTTGCTACAAACTTAGGAAGATATTCAATAATGTAAACCGTGGTTTGGTATACCATATATCCCTCCACCATAGAAACCTTAGGATGTGCTCTCTATCGGACCAAGCCTTTCAAAAATTTTAAGTGCCTCTTCACATTGACCTAGTTGGTACAGGTCCAAAAAATTCAATCTCCTCAACTTGATGTATGAGGTAGTGTTCTTGTGCATTGAAAAAACTTGGAGGTAGACACTTTTTCATTTCACACATAAGAAGAGGAATTTTTCTCTTCCAATATTTTATATCTTCTTTATTGATTTCTTTAGAAGAAAACCACATCATGTATTTTCCAAGATCATATATAACCTATTTGACATTGTTGGCAAATTGGTGTGGAAGAGATAGAGGTAGAACATACTATAATATTTGTAAAATGATCTTGTCAATATTTTATAAAAGAATGCAATTAAAAGTACATGCAGTATACAAATATATAGTGAATACAAAATAACATGAATTATCTTAATAAATGTATGCCAATCGTGTGTTTTCAGCCCTAGCCCAAATTCATTTTTCTTTGATATGAGATTGCTTATGTTCATAGAAAATACTATGGGAAATCATATTTTTTTATGACTTCTTTTATAGCATTGATATGCTACTCTAACAATAACCAACTAAGGGCACTTGTATCAATCTTGTCTCCATTGTTATTTGATCAAATGCCATTTTTCATTGCATGGTTGGATTCTTCAATGTCACTACAAGTTTTGGTCTTTGTCATGCTTTCCATCATAGATTTTCCATAATGTCTCTGTTACATTTTTTCCAATATGCATAGGATCAAAAAAATGCACAATTGGGAGTTTCTCATAGTATAACAACCTAGTAAATTGTGTAGGATAAATTTTTAGTCCTTTTGAAAGTTGGTCATTGATGTCTTGATGACCTTCACAAGAATCAATTACATCATTAGTAAACAAAACACAATATTGAAATATAAATTTGAAACAAAAATCATCAGATGGAATGACATTACCTTGACAATTTATTTTATTATATGCCAACTTCCATAGGTGAGGTGTAATTCTTTGTGGCTTTGATGTAGTCTCTTCTTTCCCATTGAAAAGATGTTTTTTGGTAATTTGGTACTTATTATTTCTATGCAAAAAGTGTCTATTCTCATCAAACACCTACTTTCTTAAACTTTTTGAATGACAAGATTTCATCTTTGGACCACAAACTAGACATGCAAATTTTCCCTTTGTCTAAAGACCTACAAGATTGTGTATAATTGGATTAAATGTGTTAACTTTGTGTTGTCACTATAACATACCAAAAAAGAGACGTTAAGAAGAGAACATACCACAAAAATGTGTTAGCCCAGGGGCATCATGTATTGTCCATACAAGCATTGCATGAAATTGAAATTTTCTTTCTCCTATTGGTCTACAGATGTCATACATAGTAACCCCATTCCATAACACCATCAACTCGTCGATAAGGGGTTTAATATATACATTGGTATCTTTATATTGGTACTTAACTAGTTGAATGAACAAAAAAATTACATAATTATTATGACCATTTTGATGGATTAGTAATAATAAATTAAATTAGATGACCATTAAATCAAAAAATATCTAGAACAATTAGTGTCAACATTATGTGCTCTCTCTTTATGGACAACCAAGGAGCTATGTTATTGTTGATAACAAAAATAGGCCACACTGAGTAAGTAGATCTCATCTCTCCAAAAGGATTGACATCGTTTGCTACCAATGAAAGCATGAGATTATGAGGTTCTTCTTTAAAGTGTGGCCATTTTTCCTCTATTTCCTTAAATGCAAAACCATTTGTAGGCATTCACATAATGTCATCTTGACTTCTATTGCATGCATGGTAATCCATAAATTTTGCCAAGCTATTACACCTGAATAATTATTGTAGATGTGTAATAATGTGAATATTCCAAAGAACCTTGCTAGGCACCTTTTTTATTATTAATCTGATTGATATCTACTAGTATGAAAAATAGGGAATTGTATTACAAATTCATGCTATTTATGATATATAATATGATCATTTGGACATGCATGTATTGTTTGATACTCCATTGCAATATCTTTCATGATGGAACATAATTCTCAGTATGAGTGAGGTAGAATGTTTGATGGTTGTAACAAACTCTCACCCATCAACCTATGACCAAAAATATAATTTGTTAATTTCAAGAATATTAATTGCTACATGAACCTAATGTTAATTGTAAGGGAACTAGGAGTAAAATAATGAAAGAATATGACATACCTTAATATATGTGTCATTGCTACGTTGGATAAACCATTCATAACCTTCAAGTTCACCAACAACAATACAACGACAAGAAGAGTTATTTTAGAGCCTTCATATAGGGACTCGTGTGCCTTCTCAAGTATAGGTACATCAAGCTCTATGTCAACATCATCATCATCATCATCTTGATCATTGTGATTTTCATCATCGTGGTCTTCTTCCATGGTATCATTACCTTCTACTTCAATATTCACACCTCCATGTTCCCTCATTTGGAAATTCAGATTCTCTAAATTGTCATGGTCCATAACATGAAAATCGGGGATGTTGACCTATATGAAAAAGATGACCTTATATTAGCCATGACCATGATGTGATCATCAAATCATATCTTATGTAATTTATAAATTATTAAAATACATACCAATGGATGATATTCATTTCCCCCTTCAATGTGACCAAGTTTCCTACAATGTTCCTTAGTTGTTTTGATTAGATATCTTCGAGTCTTTAAGCCCTTACAATTTTTGTAAGGCAAATAACATTTTCCATCACCTTTTCTTTTTAAGTTAGACCATAGTCTAGAAATTGTCTCCCATTTTTTGTGTGTTCTGATATCATTAGACATGGTCTTTCTTGAATAGAATGACTCATTGGTGGAAGAAGGATGATTTGTCTCCAACCTGCAAATGGAGTAGTAAGAGGAAGACACATATATAAATGAATACTAAAGTGAGATAGATAGAAAGAGGTATAGATAGAGAGATTGATTGATGAAGAGATAAAGAAATATAAAAAATGAAAAGAAAAAAATACTTAGTTGACCTTCCATAGCTCTACCTCTACATATTGCACTTGTTACATACAAGCACTTCCTGAGAAAATGGGCAGCAACAACCAATAAGGGAATAGGAGAGTCCATTTGGCTCAAGAGGAGGATGCACAAAGTGCCCAAGGGACAAGAGGAAATGTTGATCCAGAGAGAGGAGAGTCTCTAATGTTCAATAGAACCCTGTTGAAGACTGTCATAGAGCAAGAACCTCCCCAAAGAAAGACATTATTCAAAACTCTTTGCAAGGTAAGAGGTAAGGTCTGCAAAGTTATTGTAGATTCTAGTTCAACTAATAATATAGCCTTAGTAGAAATGGTAGAGAAGCTTGGATTGAAGAAGTTGCCTCATCCTAACCCTTATAAGGTTTCATGGCTAAATAAGGAGCAGTAGGTCATAGTAAATGAACAAGTTCAAGTTCAATTTCAAATAGGGGAGTACAAAGACAAGATTGTTTGTGATGTTGCAGAAATGGATACTTGTCACCTATTGTTAGGTAGGCCTTGGAAATTTGATGTCAATTCTAAGCATGATGGAAGAAGCAATGCTTATATCATCTCCAAAAATGGGAAGGAATACACCATGAGACCAGTGCCAGAAGATAGGAAAGAGATCCAACATGCATCTAGTGTGATGATGGTCGGAGAGAAGGAGTTTTTGAAGACCCTCAAGGTGAAAAACACCCCTTTATTTTCCATAGTAGTAAAACTAAAACTTGGAGAAAAAGGAAAGGAGTTAGGTCTGTGAACCAAGTAGGAGTTAGGACATGCTAGAGTGGGGTCAGCCAAAGATATTTTGGAATCTTCAAGAACCTGGTAAAGGGTATCTAAAAAGGTGAAAATAAATAATTATTTTTATAGCTATAAAGGAGGAATTGAGAGATTTACCTCTATTTACAATTTGACCTTTCTACATGTGAAATATGACAATATACAAAATTTATAGTCACATTTTCACTTTAAAAAGAACACCAAATATACATTTGGTACAATATCTTCTTCAGATTCTTCAGTATCAGATTCTTCAAAACTACAAGCTCCTATGCAGAAAAAAAATGAGATGTACTAAGTAATTTTTGATGTGCAATATTTAAACAAATCAATTATCATTTTTTTTTAATGAAATTCAGTTGCTTTGTTATGTACTAAAGACTTGGCTTAACCATGGAGTACCTAATCAGAAGACTCATCCTCACTTGATTCTTCTTTACCATTTTTTAAAGCTGCAACTGACCCATTCTTCACTACAACTGAGTTATTCTTTCCCAAAGCACTTGGTTTTTTATGTGTTTCCTGTAATGCACTTTGAATAATATTAAACACAAATTTCTTATCTCTCTTTCAAAAAGTAAAAAAAAAAATTATAAAATGAAAAATTTCATGATAGTATAGCAATATTTAAAGATAAAAAACAAATATCTATTAATGTTGTGCTAGAAAAGTACAATGAATTTCTTCATCATTTAGAGAGCACCAATTTTTTTTGTTTGATTTTCAATTTGAAATAAGGCATTTCAATTAACCATTTGTTCACTATTGAACATCAAAATTCCATAAGCTTGTGATTCCACTGAAACATGATTACATTCTATGGATAATTATCCACAACAAAATGACTAACCTCCTTAGAAGAAGAATCCTCATGCTAGAATGTTTTGCTGGCAGCTTCTTTGTGATGGCAAAATTTTTTCTTATAGGATGATTCACCTTTATCTATAGAGAATTAACACAAAAATGAGTACCATAAAGTCCAAACATATGTTATATTATCAACATGATCCCAAAAAGCAACAAAATAACTAGCATTCTTCAGATGTGGTTTTTTTTCAACATAAATGTTCTAGTTTGCTCATTTAAAATCTCAGTAGGAGGGGTCTCAAAATAGTTAGATATGTTATTGAAACCAAACTCAACCCTTTAGGAGTGATCATGACTTTCCAAGTCATCAAAGTCAAAAAAATTACAAAAATTGTCAATGACAACTTTGATAGCAATATTAGAAAGTCACCAACAAATGGTTAGGGATCGATGAAGAAAGTTGGTACTTGGACAATAGAGTTATATAAGCTTATTTGAAATCATTTTGAGGGGTTGGAGTTCCTAGTGTATGAAATATTGACTAATAAATAAATTTTTTTGATGAATCATTCCAAGTAATTTCTTAGTGCATTAATTAAGTTCCCATTTTATGTTTTGGTAGTTGTAATTAATTTTTTTCTTGTTGGCTAGTTTAGTGGCCTAGGTAGAGTAGTTGGTGCAAGAGCCCCACACACAGCCAAGCCAATGGTGCAGCTTATGAAGACCACAAAGATAGCTAGAGGAAATTAGGGAATTAATTGGCAAGTTATAAGAATTAGACTAATATGATGATTCAAATATTTGTAATGTCCTTAATAGGACTAAATGAAATTATAATGGATTGTCATTGTCCAAGCACAAATAACATTGGAGTGTTCAGAGTCTAGGAATGTTAGTGATCATTAAAGATCAAAATTTGGTTAATGGTCTTTTTGTTTAAAGGGATTCCATAAAATATATGTCGACATTAGTTTGAGTTTGTTCTATTTTAAAACCAAACCATTCAACTAACCAATGACACTTGTATTGGTTTTGAGTTAGTTTTAGGTATTTCTATATTTTTGTTTTGAGTCTTTGTTATAAGAGAGACAATTGGGTGTATGGACAAAGGAGAAAGACAACAATAAGAAAACTCTATTCTTTGCAATTGATTTCCATTACTTTGGATCTTCAATCAATTGTTTTGTATTCAAACGACTTTGGCAAGGTTTTATGCATGAACTACTATGTTTTATTAATACATTTCATAACATTGTAAGCTTGCTATCATACCAGTCTTGACTTAAAATAGTTACTCTTGAATTCAATTTTCTGTTGTAGTAACACCTTAGGTAGAATGAGGATCATCCCACAAACATAGAGGCCTAACCTTCATGGGATAAAATTGTTAACATGTATTATAAAACACTAATAGTGCATATGTAGTTTTGTGGGCTATAGAAGTTATCATAGGTTGAAGATATATTGGAATTGAAAGCCGTATATAGTAGGGAATATTCTACCCAAATGTGGAGTGAATCCTATGTTGGAAAAACATATAACATATTGAATTTGTGTGTGGAGGTAAGAGTTTGAGGGAACTCTAGTCAAATTGGGTTTGAGTAAAGATTCAGGGACTGTGGTGTTGCAGGGCCCAAGAGGTCAATAATTTATGAAATTTGATCATCTGTAATCATCTCATGACTCTAGTTTGAGTTTGGAGAGATAAGGATAGCAGGTTTGATGTCCCTTATTAAATTGATGAATTGTCATGCAAAGATGTGGGGTACAGTTATGTATAATGCTATTGGTCTATGGTAACCATATACAATCCTTTGCTTTGTTATAAAACTCTTTAAAAAGGGTATTAGGAAGTGTCTTTATATTGTCAAACATTTTGAGGAAAACCAAAGTTGTCCCACTCCAAGCATGCAATAGGACTGATAGGTAGGGTATTGTGCATTTGAGCCAAATTTATAGAAGTATGGTATTATCTTAGAGTCTTAAAGATCCCTATGCCAGTTAATTGGGTGTTTAAGAAACCAAGTCAGCATCTAGGAATATTGTGATAGACTTAAATAAGTTAATTCCTTGAAGAATTTGAGTTGTCGATAGGCACAGGTATCTAAGTCTCCTAAGTTTGCAACTATTATTGTGTATTTAATACCAACCACCCTTCCTCTACATGAGTAGTTATCATAGAAATTGCTCTAATTTGATTTCTAATTGTTGGAACACAACAACCTTTAGAAATCTATTGGGGAACTATAAATAACTTGGGGTCAATATGAAATGATCTTCTGTTTTTGGAATCAATCCCTAGGTGGATTCAGGCATACCCAACAAGGTGACTTGATGGTTATAGGGTTTGGATAGAGGAGTAGTTTGATTGGTTTGTGCCAATCAAGGATTGGAGTATGTATAGAAATATCTAAAGGTATAGTTTCCAAGAACTACGAAGGATTTGAATCTTTTTGTGTTCCTTTTGAATCTTTCTAAGGCCCGTCAACAAGTCTTAAAGCCCTTGTAACTAGGCTATTTTATAGGAATGAGTTGTATAGAGGGGTTGAAGAACTAAAACCTTGAAAATATTCAAGCTCTCTAAAACCATAACTTAATTGGTATCTTCTTGAGTTTTTTTTTGAAGTATTTTCAAAATGGAAAATTTGGAGGCCTAATTAGGGCAAAAGGCTACTAACCCTAAAATAAGGGTTTGAGGAGATCAGTAAGAAACCATGGAATTTTGTGAGAAAGAACACTTTGAACCTATTCAAATATACTTGTATGGGATCCCTTCATCCTACTAAAAAACTAGTGAATTCCTTGCTGAGTTGAATGAATCTTGATGCTTTGAGTCTTGCATCTTGTTAAAGTGGAATATTGAAGTACGAAATTGGTAGAGATATCCTTGGAAAGAATAGGAGGATTGAGTAAAGAATTATCCTTGTGTGGGGTCTTGGAGTAAACCTTAAGAAGGATTATTAGTGAGCCTTGTGAGGTCCTAGTAAAGGTTAATTAGTATCTACTTACCATCACGACAAATTGACAACTATAAACTTCCAACAACATTCCATACATTTTTTTGGCCCTAATTCATAGTTGTCAAATTATTTTTGTAAAAAAAGAAGAAGTTAGTCTATTCAGCAAGAGAAGAGAGTTAACTGATTTACCTCGTTTATTTACATTATTTATAAAGATTTTAACTTCCATATATATATGATATTTTTAATTTCTTAAGCTTTAATTTTGTTGCTTTGTGTGAACTCTACTTTGTAGATTCTCAAATATGATAATAAAAGAATTCAAATTCGATATGTGCTTCAATATTTTAGTGAATCTTTCAATACTTACCTCATAGCTACTAGAGGATTTGGAGGTCTTTGAGCTCCCATTTCTATCTTTTGCTATTTTAAACCTTACGAAGACAGTGCAAATGTATACACTTCAGAGAAGCTAATGGAGGTCATCTGAATTATCAAATTCCTATTAAAATGGAGTTCAATTTATTATGATATAAGGTAGTTGACTTCATGTGAAAAATTCATCTATGATGACAATAAAATAATTAAGAAGCATTCATTATAGGCTTAGGGGAGAGTACCAGAATCCCAAATGTGGCATTTAGCTATGGGATTAAAATTTGAGGACCTAATTTTATAGGTTAAGCATTTGTTGGAATATATTATGTAATGGGGTTGGGGAAGGGGCCTCTTTTATTCACCTCACAACTTGGTAAACTTGTTGGAATAAAAATTCTTACTACTTGGTGGAATACACTATTTCTCTCCCCACACAAGTTAATTTATATTGGGGTAGACACCATTGAGGTAGTCATTGAAGAAATCAATGACCTACTCTCCTTTTCTAAGGAACATATTTATAGAGACCTTTTACTAGATTGGGATAAAGAAATTTTTTGTTGATGGGGTTCTTCTTCCCATCCATCCCAAGGTTTGGAGTATTGATGTTTAGGGAAATGGGAGAACTATCATTGATTTTGGCACCACCTTGACCTATATTGTAGAGCTTACATACTGTAGACACCTAAATTTGATTACACCGCTTTGGTAATCTAATTTAGCCATCTCTAAAGGCATCATTAATTAAATTCTTATTTAATTAATCCTTTTCCATCCCTAGATGATTAATTCCATTAATCATCTATAGTCCTAATTGATAAATCAAATAACCTATTATTTATCAATTAAATCCTATTCTTCTACCTAATTCCAAAAATCTCCATTTATTAAATAAATCTATTTGATAAATAAAATCTTCAAATCTAAAAACCTCTAACTTATCTCTAATCCTCCATTTAGCCTAATCCACCCCATCCACCCATACTAACCAAGCTTAGCCACTAACTCACCCACCCTCATTAATGCCATCCACTTGCACATCCCTAATCTAATCCTAAACCCAAGCCTAATCCACTCCCTAATGTTGTCACATTCCCTAAGCAAGTTTAAGACTTTCCTAAACCAAACCAAAGTCTCCCCTCAAAAATTCCAACCACCAAGTCATGAGTGCTCTTACAAAACATAAAAGACTCTTACAAGCCCACTCATGACTCTTACATCCATCTTCCACACTCTTCCCTCTTCCACACTTATTCCTCTTACATCTCTCTTACATACTCAACCCCACTCATCATGCCTTTAACCAACCCTTTACTCTACCCTCTCACACTTATCCTCCTTGTGACAAGTGTCACCTTCCCATTGGTGCTAAACAAGCACAATCCATGTGCTCCCCTTTGAGTGCATCTTAGCCCTCCTTAACCATCTCCTCATCCTTGCATCTAAGTCCTCCATCGCTCTACCCCTTGGCCTATAAATTGAATCCCATCCCAAGCCATTTCAATCACAACCATTTGAGTAAAGTTATCATGCCCTTTTGAGATCCAAAAGCCATACCCATACCCTTATAATGCCAAATTAAGAGCTCACAAAGCTACCAATTTTTCATTTACCCATCTCCACCATTGAAGCAACTTTGGGCAAGAAATTGAGCATACATCCCCAATCTACAGATAGACACATCTCAAAAATAAGAGAACAATCTCATTGAGAGAGCTTATCCATGGCTCACATTCTTATTTGAGTTTGTCTTCTCTTTGTCTCTCTTATATGTTATGTTAGTTTAATGTGTAAATGATTTCATTGAATTAGTATTTCTAGCACATTAGATTAGTGTATACACATACTAGATAATCCTTGCAACATTCAGAATGATTGTTGTATATGAGAATAAGACTTGTATAGAGCTAATTTGATCTATGATTCAATGTCTTAGGTATTTCTAGACTCTAATTACCAAAGCTTAAAATTATTTTCAAGGGTGGCACAATATTTAATTCTCCTCCTTTAAACTATTTCATCAATGTTGTTAATGACAAGTGCCTGACATTATAGGGTGTCTCTTCTCTTACTATTTTCTCTATTCTTGGTAAGATTTTGTAGTGGAAATTTTTTATCATGTATGATAGGGAATTTTGTAGACTTGATTTTTCTCATATTGATTGTCCCACATCTTAGGATGTACATTTTTCTTGAGATTATTGTCATTTGAAATGCCATCATGATAGATAAAAAATCATTTTCCTTTGATTCTGACTATGCTTCTCAATGTACATTTGCTAGCCATAGCATCTATCAGAAAAGAACCTTGTCTGTTACACTTTATTTTCTAAGTGATTATATCTATATGCCAAGTTTGATGAAAAATAAAACTAAGAATAATTTGGAGTATTGGAAAGAAAACCTTCACAATGACTCAAGGATGATGACAAAGTGCAACACAGGGTTCTTAAAAATAAGATGAAAAGTTTCATAAGGCATTTTTTTCTTTTGCTTCAATGAAAAATATCCCCACATACACATTTTCTCAACTTAATTTTACTAATTCCAACAAAAGAATTATATACTACCTCTATTCAAATTTCAAAGGACCAATAAATTTTAACATATTTCTTAGTTGAACATTACAAACTCTTTCTTTATTCCAAGGTTGAAACTAGATACAGATTTCTTCTATTCTTCTTAGTTTATTAATAGAAGCAAACCTGTTTACAATGGAGGTGACCCTACTTAGAAATTTTGTGAAAATTAATTTGTTAATCATCTAGGTAGGAATTAATGCTTTAACACTCATTTTGGGTGCTTTAATAGCTAATTCAACATATGTTGGAAAATATTGGACAATTGTCTGCTCCTATTTTAAAACTTATATGAATGTCTGCTCCTTCACCTTTGTAGTAGTTACACATATTAGTTTATCCCTTTCAAGAATTAATTATTTAATATGCATATTTATTTATATCCAAATCAGATATTGATTCCTATTAATATAAACCTAAAATA